>CM053786.1:258536742-259136742 GCA_028749045.1 Cupressus sempervirens | reverse complement strand
GAAGCTAGCCTAAATCATATTCCACTTCAAATATTTTACTCAAATTATAAATCTTATGTATAACAAAAAAGGAAACTACTGCTTTAACTCTTGGACCCTAGTGTTAGTTATATTTAATTACAGTTGTAGTTATGAAATGTCCTTTTGTAAGATAATGTTTTTATACAAAGGAACAAAATTGCTTGGATATAGTAACATACGTTGGTATGTTTGTGTGGCAAATAAGAATGATAGTTCCATTTAGGATGTCAGATTGCAAAATTGTTGAAGATCATGATTTAGGTGATCAGTGGATGATGAAATATGATCAAAATAAATAGAGAAGTTGCACAATGGATTCTACAAAGGCCAGTTGATTAAAATCATATTCATTCTCTTTTTTTAAAGCTGTGACCACTTTAGGACCAAACTTGCTTTGTCAAAGTCTTAGATTCATAATTATTTGAATGATCTCTTCTCAAAAGAAAACGGTAAGGTTAATATTTTGAAAGAAGGAAACCATATAGGAAGGGATATCTTACAAGGCATTCAAAATGTGATAATGTTTCTCAAATTATTGTGGTCTTGTGTGTGCCTTATTAGAATGTGTAGGAAACGTGCACTGGTAGAAAATATTAATGATCCAATTAAATATTTGAAAATTCATGTATGTGAGAATTATAATTGTGGAAAATATGGATAATATTGAATTTTTCTTATTTTTCCTGTTAGAAAAAATAAGTTATCACTGTCCAATTTTCTTAATATAATAATCAATTAATATTTATTATTCTATGGATATGATGATTGTGTTATGGAGTTTTAAATCCATCAGTACAACATAAAAATTAACTATATAATCATTTCCAGTTCACTTCACGACAATTCAAGATTTATCTGTTTGCATTCTGTTAGAATATATTTCTATCAGATTGATCAAATGACTTAAACATCACATACTAAGCTTCATTCTAAGACTAAAAGTATAAAATAGTTAAAGTTGTCTTATATTTTTCAAGCTTAATTTTCTCCGTAGTGTGATGCTTAAGAATGACATATTCTAATAGGTTCTCAAATTTTACGTTTGCAAAGTGGACACGATGCATTTATTTTCACCCACTCATCAACACATTCAACATGAAAGTAGTGTGCACAGGGCAACTCTCTCAGATCCTCATCATCCTCATACTTCCCCAAACAAATACAACATATCTGTAATTTGACAATAGGAAAATATGAGAAGCTAGGTCAACAAATTTTACTACAAAATATAGAAGTTAAGTTGTATTTCTGATTGCATAAAATAGCACATACCGCATCTTCTACTGAAATAGACCTTTCTTTCTGAGTACCAACTGCTATCATAATGCCATCCTCACATGAACTCTGAGAGTCATCTTTGCTTCCATTTGACTTGTTTGTTTTGAACTTGTATTTTGGCAAAGCACCAATTGTTTCAGATGAAGCTGCTCTTCTTCGGGTTGCATCAGGGAGACATAGGACAAAGCAGCTAACAATGAAATCCACAACATAATTAATGCAGTTCAATGCAAAAAGTACAATGCAAAACCTGCACATAATCCCAAAAAAAAATTATGAGGTTAAAAGATTTAAGCAACATTAAATTTTTTTATTTGATTTTAGGTCAAAGTCATGATTAATTATCATTATTTGTTGTGATTAATTATTATTATTAGATTCAAACCTAAGACCTTTCAAATAAGACTCTCGCCTTCAACAAGTTTCAAGTTTTAAATTATTCCAATAATACTTAAGTAAATATGGTTGTTCTCAAGAGAGGTATGGGAGGTAGAAATTTGAAGAGCTGGTCTTGCCTGTAAAGATTCAGAGCATCACTGGAGGATGAACAACCACCAAATATCCACATATAATCGACAAAAAGTCAAGCAACAAAGAAACATTCCCATGCTATTTGAAATAGTATTACAAATACATGAAACTTGCAATATAACAAGAAATATAAATTAAGTTTGGAAAAATAAATCAACTTTTACTATTTAACATTTTTAGTCTTAAAATCATGTGATAGTATGTGATGTTTAAAGAGAACATCAAAGATATATATGACAAATTTTTGACCTTAAAAAATTGAGAAATGCTTCTAGATTTTCGTACATAAAGAGTACAGATGGAAAAGAATATTTTAAAAGGCTTATATGATGAAATATGGCTCAGGGTGGAAGACTATATTTGGAAACAGGTCTTGGATTATTAAAGTAATATTTGATTAAGGTCTTGAATGTGATGCACAAAAGAAAATCTCAAAACCTCAACAAAGCTGAAATATCAGAGAAAGGTGCTAGATTCTCACGCAACAAATGAAATACTCTGTTTCACTAGAAGACTTTCCAATATGCTCAGAAAACATTTTGTTCTCACTATTTCTTATATATCAATAATTGACAGCTATTTTTGACTTATGCATATTCAGCCTTGGAACAGATCTCTTTTGGTACTCAAAACTAAATATGTTCTATATATCTATTTCTTGGTTGTCTAAATCAATCATTCATTTAGACATCTAATCATTTTGAAAATCAAAGCCGAAGCCATCAAATCAATAACATATTCTCAAAACAATTCTAAACTTCTTAAATTTATATTAGATTTGTAAACATTATATTTATATTTTTGGGTAAGATTTTGTGTGAGTTTATCAACATGAACATTTCAGATCATACTCAATGAGAAAATTAAGAATGCAAAGAAAATCATTGAATATGATCTGAAACCTTGATGCTGATAAACTCAAACACAATCTTACCCAAAAGCATAAATATACTATCATAGATTGTGAAAGTCTATTACGATTAATTCCAAAACATTCCTAAACAATGAATAATCTGGTAATAGACAGGGGAATGGTAATTGTTAAGAAATTAAAAGAACCATCCAATACCAATTTAACAAATTTTCTCACAACATTAACATAATTCAATCCAATAAAAGAAAAAAGGAAAGCTATAACAATGCTAAGAAATGCTTACCGATATGTATAGCGCAAATACAAAAGTAGGAGTGAGAGTAGACATGCAGAAGAATAACCTACAACCCAAACAATGATAGAAGCTATTATGTGACAAACTGTTATTATGACCTTAATGGGTATTGAACAACGTCGTGGATGTATTTGTTGACGAACACAATCTCTCAAATTATTAAAAGCTGTAGGAGAGCACACATTTCTCATGGATGCTCTGGTATTTTCGAAACTAATAACATTCAAAACAATGTGCTCTTGACCCGTTCGCTCCATGAGAAAACAACACCTGTGGAGTAGCTTGGGATAAAACTTCAAATATTATTCAACTGAGAGAGGCTGCATTAAATGAAATTTTATATAAACAATTTGAAGAAAAACTATTCTTTATAAACAATTATTTTTCTAAAAATAGTTTTAAAAAACAAAAAAAAATCAAAAAAGCAAACAATTAACAAATTTCTAATTTACAAGTTGAAAAACGAATGCTTTAGTTGCATCGTTCAATGTTATCTTCACCCTTCACAGTTCACAGCCATGGAAATTGTCCACTCTGTTTAAAAGTCAGGAAAAGCATATTTTTAGATAGATTATTATATTAATATTAATTTTCTAATATCTTTTATTCTTATTATTTTTTCACTTCAGTCTTTTTTAGTAATTTTAAAAATAGGTTTTTTTTTCCAAATTCTATATAATTGCAGTTGCATGCTTTTGTACTTGTTTACATGCAATTAGAAAATTTAATTTTCCAAAGAATTAAAAAAAATATATATCTAATTAAAAATATATTTTAAAAATAACTAATGTTTTAAATTTTTCTAAAAATGAAAATAAGATTTTTTTTTCAAATAATCTAAAACCAAAAAAATTACTTAAGTTAAATCTTCAATTAAAAATATATATTTTTAAATTACTTTAACAATTAGCAGTCACAAGCTTTTGTGCTTGCAACGATGAGCTAATAGGTTGTTTAGAGATCACAACATAATCTAATGTGGAGATCACAAGTAATTATTTTGTAAATAAATAAGAAAAGAAAAATAATAGCTAAAAGTGAATATTTAAATTATAATCTTATGTGAATAAATTAGATTATTAATAATTTTTAATTTAAATAACATAATATTTACTAAAATCTTTTAAATAGATTAATAAATATTATTTATTTAAATTAAATTTATCAAGTATGAAAAAAATAGTCATTTAAAAAAACTCATCAAAAACTCTATTATGAAAAATTAATAAGAGAAATACAAAAAAAATGTCTAATAAATATTCTATTGACTAAATAAATTATAGAAACTAAAAGATAATATCTAAAGAAAAAATTGAACTAATATAAAACAATAAATTAAAATAATTTAAAAACTAAAATCTAAATCAATTTAAAAAATAAAAAATTAACTAAATAGATTACAACATGAGCTAATGTGAAGATCACAACTAATAAATAGTAAAAGAAAAAGAATAGTTAAAAGTGAAGATAACAACTAATAAATATCAAAATAAGAGTTAAAAGTGCAAATTTTCTGTTACAAATTTAATTTCCAACAACAAAGTTCCCACAAATAGCCTATCAATTAAATTTGTACTAAAATTAAAAATTTAATAAATATAAATTATATTCAATAAAAAAGAAGATATAATTGAACCTAATAAATTTAAAAAATTCATATGTTACAGTTATTAAGTATTCTCACTATATTACTAACAATATCTAAATTTTGAAACATTTAAAAAGATTATAAATATTTTAGAATTTAAAACATTCATATCTTATTTTTTTAAATATTCTAATTTTATTATAAATAAAATAATATAAATATTATATATGATATAATAAAATAGTAACAAATTTCAATGTATTTTAAGATTATTTTTATTAACATACATATCTAAGTTAAACTATTTTTTAAAATATAATTTAAAACTTTATTAATTTAAAATTAGATAAAACATTAATGTCAATGCAAGTAATATATTCATATTAGAAGATAGAAGTAAATCGTTAAATAACCATGAATATTATTGATTCTTCTCTCTTGCTCGTATTAGGAGTGGAGAAAAACTATCTCAAGTTTTCATTTTATTAAAATTACATGAACAAAATAGGCAAAAAAAAGCGTAAATCAATAAATCTTAAAATAATTAATAAGATCATCATGAGGTGGAAAATATTTTCAAGTTTTGGACTACATTGTACCAATACTTGGGACTTTAAAGTTGTTGTTACAATTATGACTACCCAAAATTGAATGAAATGTACCCTTAGTTATAGAAAGTAACCAATGATGTGATGCCACATCAACTATGCAAGTATGGGTACCCTTTATGCTCGGCCATTGGTCTCAATTTTTATTTGGGTTGTTTTGGACAACTTGGCAAAAATCATGTTGTGTGGCATCATAATTGATTATTTGAACTTGAAACCTTAGTTATAAGTAGACGACCTACCAAATAAACCACCATTGTAAGAAATTGGGAGTAATTTGAAATTTTCACATAAGATTTTGATAAGCACAAAGTTAGGGTCCTCTCCTCTAATGTATTTTGGAATTCAAAGTTATGCCACATAATCCTAAAAATATTTGGAGTATTATAAAACTTTTACTATTCTCTCTTAAATTATGATTTGATATCCAAGATATATTTTTTGATTTTAATTTTGATGAATACTCTTTTTTATTTATCATTGTATACTTGTAGTGAAAGATGTTAATTCTCCAATTTTATAATTGGATGATCTTTCCTAATCAAAAAATTATTTTTTAATTTATTTGGATTTCTAATCTAAAATATTTTTGAAACAACAAATAAAATTCTAATTAAAATAACAAACTACCAAAATGACTAATTGATTACAAACTCAATAACAAATACTATGATAAAATTCTTTCACATCATGTTTTAGACTCAAATTGACCATTTGTTATAACAAGTTTCTCTATCTTATTACAAAATATCTATTCATTATTAGAAACATCAATATCTACTACTTTACCAAGTACCATTAGTTGCACCATGATATTGATTTCAAATAGAAAATGAAGCTCCATGCTTCTTAAGGGTTTTGACAATAGACGACAGACATATCTCCACTATACCATTTTTATCATGCAAGAATTAAAAAAAGAAGAAAAAAAGTATTATAGCCCTTAGACCTCTTATAAAAATTATAGCAATGGCATAAGTCCAAGTACCTTGTTCTTGTTGATCTCTAAGCCCAAGTTGTCTATTAGTGTCCAACACTTCATCATTCTCTAGGTAGTGTTGGTTGATCATCATTATGACCGAGCCATCCAGAGAAGCTTGAGCTATAAAGGACTCATTTATACTTCATCACATGCTGAACAAGTCAAAGGTTGCTGAGAACCCCAGTAGAGACAAAGTATTGGTAAACTTAATTAATATCAAGTAAACCAGTATATGCCGAGCCTATAGAAGCCGAGTGCCAACATGAATGTTAGTTATGAACAAGCATCAAAACATTCAATTGTCGATTAAACTAGTTTTGGCATATAAGTTTGTAATGGCACAAACACTCATGTAAATCATTTTTAGCCAACTTCTATGTGACATTTAAAGATTGTAGAGACAATTTAGGAGAAAATTACTCATTTTGTTTGAAGGCATTAATCCCAAGAAAAGTAAATTAACCAATGAGAAAATAAAAAGAGTAAAATGGAAAAATGATGAAATATGGATCATTGATTAAGATCTATAACTTTCTATGATTATCTATTTAAGAAGGGATCTAACCCTAAAATCATTATGGGTGAGAGAAGAAAACTTTCAAGAAGCGATTAAGCAAAGTACATAGAAAGGAGGCTAAGTCAAATAGGAGATCAAACAAATAAACCTAGTAGTGAAGGACATATTAGAGAATACCAAATAAGAAGATCAGTTTCAGACATTGAAGAGAGGATATTCGTAAACACCTTTAAGAGAAAACTAAAGGATTAGGCACTAAGATATTCTAATAAATAAATTGAGGAAAATATCTTAATAGAGGGGTTTTAATAGACCTTAAATCAACTAATATAGTCCTTACTTCATTGTAAGTGTAAAATCCTTTAATCAAGGTAAGACCTAACAATCTTGTAAAGCTTTTAACTAGAGAAAATCCCTAATAGGGTAGATCATCAGAAGTGATCAAATTGTATCCCTAACAGGTGAACTTTGTTGTTTTAGCAGTAAAGATTTATGGGTTTCATCCCCACCCCAATTTTATCTTCATGTTGAAGTGGTTTTGGGTTACCATCATCTTTATGTTATGAGTTTATGTTTTCATGGATGTTATGCTTAGATAGATTCTATTTCAACATTGCAAGTTTATGATTATATGGTATGAGATCTAAGATATGAGATGGATTAGGGGTGAATATGGTTAAATTGAGATATTATTTTAACACTGAATTTTTTTATAGATCCTAATTTCCCAATAAGACTTCCAACAATTGGCATCAAAGCATGGTTCTTTTGAAATAAATCTAACAGCTTGAGAGCACATCTCTTGGAAATAGAGGAATACAAATTGGGAAAGATCATTAAGATCTAGATGATTGAAATCTAGACCAGACTGCAACAACTTGAAGGAGCAAAAGATGAGTGAAGGAAATCCTTAAAGAAAAAGAAAAATATTGTCATTTAGCAAAATGCCACACTATATAAGGAAGCTGATGTCAAAGAATTGCTTAACAGTGGGAATACTAGTTATAGTGATGCAACAATGGTAGATTTGTTGGAGAGGAACAACATTCTAAGTAAAGAATTTAGAGAACTCAAAAGAGAATAGGAAATTCGACCAGTAAGGCTATGTGAAGTAATTGAACACAAGAAGAAAGTTGAAGACGACAAGATCATGGCTAACTAAGACAAAAGACAAATAACTACTATACTTGAAGAAAGATCATTTGATGTGCAAAATATTACAAATACTTAGTTAGACATGATGAATCAGTCATTACTTGAAAATCAAGAGTTGAATAGAAAGGACATGGAAATCACAAATCTGAGATCATAGAGTGACCAACGAAGGAATGCGTTAAGATCTAAGAAAGAAGTTATAGAAAAAATGAATAAACCAAGTGAAGCTATTAGATACTTTAAAGGACTAATGAGATTACCAAGGTCATTTAGTGACACTTCTGGTGTAGGACATGTCAAGCACTCTTCACCTACTAAAGTGGGAGAGTTGTCAAAAAATGGATAGAAAAGAAATGCAAAATCTAAAGGAAAACCTATATGTCATCATTGTGGTAAAATTGGACACATAGAAAACATTTACAGAAGAAAAAATGGTATGCGAAACCCTAAACCTAAGTTTACTGGTAACTATTTTAATTTCAAGAAACAAGGACACCAAGCACATGAATGCAAGACAAAGACAAGTGATGCACCTAGAGTTGAAGGACATTGTTACAAGTGTCAAAAATATGGACACAACTCGAGAATGTAGTTTTGCAAATGTAGAGAAGGCTAGGTGACTAAGAGGGGGGTGGGGGTGAATCAAGAACCAATAAAACTTTAACTTCAATTCACCAACTAACCCTTCAGAATCTAATTTGGTCCAACTGCATGCATGAAATAATAAAAGCAATAAAATATTCATAATATTTGACACAATATTTGGTGACCTAGAAACCTTCCAAATAGAAACTAAAATTGGGGTGGGAATGATACCGACAAGCTTTAGTATTGCAATGTAAAGTTGGCTTGTTAAGGCTTACAAATGATCACTTTTGATGATATGCCCCATTGGGAGCAATAAGGACTATTAGGTCCACCTTGTGAAAGGATTTATACAATAAAATGAAGTATGTACTTGGTTAGGATATTTTTCATAAGATTGTTAAGTCCACCTTGTTAGAGGATTTGACTGATGCACTTGGTAGGAAGAACTAGTAATTGATCTCTACTCTACAATTTGGTTTGCTAAATGAGATTCCTTTGATGTAGAAAGATCACCTTAATGTGATGGATGAGACTTTTATTTTCCTGATACTTCTTGTAGACTTTAAACTCACATGTTCTTCATATATCATACTTATTCTCTTCTATGTCATTTGGATATGACAAGATATCTCTCTTATATGCCAATCCAAATAATTACCTTCTAGGGTCGGCTACAATACCATATTCAAAAATCTTTACTAAGTCAGCTCAGTGTTGATACTTGGGTTTAGAAGTCCACTCAGATGATATTTTGATACTCGACAACACAGTGAATTTGACAATCTCTGGCACTCAATTGACATTGGTGCTCAGTCCACATTGATCACTTAGGAGTAGGCATGAACTCGGTTAACACTAATGACTTGAAAAACATTAGAGAGATCAGTTGACACTGCAACAACTCAGTTACTGATGTAGCTTAGTCAACACTACTATTTTATCTACTCGGTTAACACTAGCTTTCTACTTGACTCGGTTAACACTGTTTGCAAGGTTTACTTGGTGGTGCTCTGATGGGAACACAACCCAACAACTAGAATAGACACAATAGAAAGGGGAAATTATATTAACCGAGAAAATAAGCTGGTACAAACAGTGCAGAGGTAATAAACTCAAAACATGCCCTGCGGGCTTACAATAGCATAAATCTAGAGAATATTTCTCCTTTTAGCACCTCCTCTCAAGCTCCAATCCGAACTGCCTTTTACAATGCTAGAAATCTCCTTAAATAGACCCCAGAGGGTTAAGGACTAGGAGTACATTCTAGAAAGTGCTAGTAGGCATCCACCGACAAAATAGAAGGTTCCGGAAGCTGCGTTAGAAGTCGGTGCAATTCTAGAAGAATCCAGAAATGGTAGCCGAACTTTCGGGAGGCATAACTTTTGAACCGTAACTCCGATTGACGAACCGTTTACATTTTCAGAAAGCTCTCGAAGCGCTCTATAGCCCTATGGACAAGACTTGCTTGTCCCCCATTTTTTGACCCTTTTCGAGGTCATTTAATGCCCCAAACCTGACTTTGAAGCATTCTTAGGGGGTCTCCAAAACCCGAAAAACTGCAATAACTTTCAAACCATGGGGCCTTTTGATCTGATTCTTTTTCTGGAATGCTCTAAATCTCGATTACATTCATCTGGCCAAGTCACACCTTCTAGGTCACCAAAATGATGGTCAAATTGCATGCTCCTATTTTTTCGGGATTTTTAAATGCACTGATAGTTGAACTATGAGAGTTGGAACCTTTATTTGAGCCAAATGGGTATCCAAAAATGTAAAGACATAAAATAGAAACTAAGTCTAAGTACATTTTTTTTTTGGGTGACACAGGATTGCCCTTATACCTCTGGATGCTCCTGCATCATGCTCGGTGACAATGTAACCAACCAAATGATTAAGTATTTTAGCACTGATTGAAAAATAGTTTGACCATAAGGTCAACAATCTCCTCCTTTGGCATTAGTGACAAAAACCATTATCATAGAAAAACTTATGAATACTCAAAATGATGAGTCAAAATTTCTCCTATCAATGTACTTGGGTTTGTAGCTCAGTTTTGACTACTGTGCTAATGCTCGGTTGACACTGATTCTATTTTTTATTTTTCAAAATTATTTTTGTAGCTTTGCTACATACATAGATTTCTTTCATAAATGCTATATATAACTATATTCCCCCCTTGGATTCACATGCTATATTTCCCCCTTGTTTTTGACACAAATGCCAAAAATGAATATTTACAAGGTAATACCAAAATGTGAGAGGAAATCACTATGAATTTTCAAAATTAGAGAAATGATTTTGTCCCAATTTTCTTGCAAAACTTTTGAAGTATGAAAATCTATCTGAACTTAGCTAATAATTCCATCATATGATCAAAAATAGAAAAGTTGTTATCATGGATTAATGCCTTTGCATGAACAATGTGTTTTTGCATTATGTCCATGTTTGGAATTATCAAACTCTAAAATTATGATAGTGTAGCCCTAATTCTTGCTTGTTCTCTCAATAACTTTTCTAGCAAGTTGATCAGATACTTGATCTTGACAAAATGTGTTGAGCTAGTACTAGGCTCAAGTGACAACTAGTTTGCACTTGCCTTCAGATCGATATCAATCTTTAACAACTTGTCTCTGATTTCCTTGGTAAAATTTTTGGTATCACTTAACTTTACAAACAAGGAAACAAGATTATTTACAATGCTTTCAAAAGAAATAAGAATAGTGGGCAGTTCTACTTGATCTATGGCAATATTTTGTGCCACATTATCCAAAACCTTATTCTCAAATTTTCTTTTTGCCCTCTATAGTAGCTTCTCTTGACCATTCAAATCTTCATTGAACTTGTGGACTATGTCAAAAAGTTGGTTCAGAATAGAGTTCTTTTCATCAACTTCAATACTCAATACATCAATAAATATAGCTTTGATGTCTTCCAACACTTGATTTCTTTTCTTCTTCTCTTCTCTTAGCTTCTGTTGTTTGGCTCTTTTCTTCCAAATTTCTCCAAGAGTGTCAATCTAATTAGGAGTAAGATCGAAGAGATCCTAATCTGGAATTACTATATCTTCCTCTAGATCAACTTCTTCAATGGAAACTTCTATCTCTTTCCCTTTAATATTTGGAATAGGTGAAGCAATGGTTTCCTTACCTTTACTTAGATCTTTAGTGCTAGGTTGAGGCTTGACTTCAACTATCATTGCACTTGCTATGGAATCATTTGCAATAGTAGCAATATGAATGATTGGAGAAACAACAACAATTACAGTAGTACTTACAATACTTTGTTAAAACTCGGTCTAGCTTTCAATTTTGTGATGAGTGGAGCTTGTAGCTTGATAGATGAAACACTGACAATTGTACTCATCTCTAAACTTAGTAAGATAGATCTAATAGCCAATTGAGTGCTTGGTTGAACAATGTTAAACCCAATGCCATGTGGCTCATATATTATCTCCTCTAAGCTTGATGTTACCAATGCTTTGACCGTAGAGTTACAGAGGGAGGCCATAACCTCTATTGCAATCTTTTCTAGATCTGAATCTTTAGTATTTTGAATTTTAGGTAGATCCTCATTGAATGATTCATCTTCCCTACCCTCTTCATCATCATTCACATCATCAATCTAAACAACTTCCTTAGTGGGATTTACAACATTCAATCCAAAAATGTTTTTCCATGCATTTGTATTGGATTGCAAAATAGATTCAACAAAATTAGGAATGCATTGAACTTAGGGTTTAAAGTTTTCTTAGGCTTTTTCAATGCCTCCTTTACTTCTTTATTTGACAGGTTTGACATTACCTTTCTCAAGGTTTGATCATGAATAGCTTTGGCAACCATTACTACATTATCCCAAAGATGTGATACTGCCTTAAGTAGGATATTAGGAACTTGTGTTCTTAATTTACTCGGAGAGTATTTCCACTTTTCCATCTTTTCCACTATGGCTTCTTCTATTTTCTTCTTCTCCTCTTTATTTCTAGTCTCATATTTAAGAAACTTGAAATCTGCCATACCTGGTCCTTCTCTAATTCCCTTTAGTATTTTTTCAAAGGTTGAAGTATACCTTTTGAATGATATCTTCTTCTCTTCTTCGTCACCTTCTTCTTCATCTTGAAGTATGAGCTTCTTCCTTGATATGGTGGGTTTGCTAGTGGTAAAGGTAGGAGTTAATCTTGTAACTCTCCTTGATGTAAGTTTACCCTTTTTCTTAGGTGATTTCTTCTTCTTCCTCCTCATAATCCTCTTCTTCTTCTTCCTCTATGATGTCATCACCCTTACCTTTTGTGAGCAAAAGAGGGGAACCATATTCCATATTCATCTTCTTAATCTTTTCTACCTTCTTCCTTCCTATCTTGATAATTTGAGGAATCTTGATCTCAAGTGAGATCTTAGTTTTTTCTTATTCGAAGGTTCCAAAATAAGGTTTTTTGGGGTCCACAGTATCATTAAAAAGAGCCTCTATGATTTCCATAGTATCATCAATATTCACCTCATAGCCAAGAGGTCTTACCCATGAAACTCTAGGTCCGACTGTCTGAATATATACCCTATCATAGTCGACAAGGAAACATATGTCTTGTTCATAGTCATCCACTAGTTGCTTAGGAGTTATGAATCTACTTTGCATCCTTTCCTTAAAGGTTTCAACATATACATCCATGATGCCCTCAAAGTTGTCTCCTATTTTAGTTATGAATTCATTAATCTAATATAGAATGAGTCTATCCTTCTTACATACTACATTGCCCTTGGAAGGAAAAAAAATTGAACATAAAAGAATAAGAAGACTAAAAGTGAACCAAACTTACATGGATTTGTGTTTGATGCCTATATGCTTTCCATGTTTTTTCTCAATTTTTTTAGCTACAATTCGACAAGGTCAAAAGAAATATTGTACTTCACTACCTTGAAGGCCAAGTCCATAGCTTCACATGCAACACTGTTTGGTCGACTAGAACTGTAGATCTTATGGGAAATCACATTTACACCAAACTTAATTTCCATGTTAGTGACTTCATTTAGCTTCATTCTCTACCATCCCACTTGGTGAGAGTCTTCTTTTCTAGCTCAACCCGACCTAGGGTTTTGGTTTTCTTGGCTTTATCAAGCATGGGAAACCTGGTAAGCCTATGAATCATTTTCTTTATGATCTTGAAGGGTTGATCGAGCCAAAATTGCATATCATGAACATGGCTCAAGATAAACCTAATCCACTTAATTTGATCTTTGGCATATGAAAAATATGGGTTAAACCCTTCACTTCTAGGTGTTTGTGCTCGAGTTTTAGGTTTCCATCCACACACACTGCCTCATATGCTTGATTCATCTCTAAAGTTCCCAATTCTTGAATTGAACAATGATAGAAGGATCTAATATCATGTATTTACAATACCTTTCATAGAATCTATGAGTCTGCATTGATTGGGTCCAATTCCTTCACAATCATAGGACAAAGCTAGAACTTTGGGTCTGCAGGCACAACACTCCTTATTAACATCTTAGATACCTTCTTAACCTTGCTACTAGATGAGGATTCCATAATGCTCGGTGACCGAGGCATAATCATTGATGAATTTAGTCTTAATTTCTTAGGGGCTTGAAGTTGCTTTACTTTGTTAACTCTTAAATTCATAGTGAAGAATAAAATCATTCAATTCTTCCTTTTATTCAGAATTTGTCTTTAAGTCACCATAAATGCATTGTACAAAAGATAGCTTAGTGACAACCTATTTAACTAAGGAAATATAATGTACTTAGCTAATACCTTTAGACTTCAACTTGATAAACACAATCTACATCTAAGCTTAGTTAGGTCTCTAAACTCAATAAAGATCAGTCAGAACTAACTTGTGCTCAACTTCACTTGGTTAGGTCATACACTTTTCTCGATAAGGTCTAAGATATTTATTTAGACTACCATTCAACTTAGTGATCCCAATGCATCTAAAATACTGATTTGGATCTTCTTGCTTGCTAATTAGAATTGATATAAGATCTTTCTTTGAATTATAGTTCTAGTGATCTTAATGGATAATTAACTTGAAATGGCTGAATCACCCAATTCATTGACTTGGTATCAATGCTCTCATGACATTGACTTGCATTCTCTAGAGATTTTCTTACCCATTTCTATCTCATTTGACTTTTGATATTGTTAGCCTTTTATTTCTTTTCATCTTCAACTATAGCTCAGTTCATACGATTCTTTGCTAGATGACCTAGTTCTTTGCATACAAAATATCTCTTTGTAGGGTATCTCTTCCTCATGTGAGTTCTTATGCAATTTTCTCCAATGTGTCCATGCTCACCACACAAGTGACATCTATACCATGTGTTATAGTCCAAACCAAAGATAGCTTTCACAATTTTTTTTTTTGGGTTCCGTTCCTTGGTTCTACATTCTGAAGATTTGTGCCCCTGTTTGTTGCATTTGAAACATTTTCCTTCAAAATTGGTTTTCTTTGTGCATTCACTTTCTCCAACACTTGTTTGATGTATGCCCTATCTTTTCTTAGTGATTGCATGTAGGCCTTTTGTTCTCTTGAGCTCCTTGCTATGATGATTCACCTTCATTTGTATAGTCTTATCCAAATTTGTCTTTGTTTATAAATTGATTTTTCTTGTCCAATTGATTCATGGTTTCTTGAAATTCCATCATCCTTTAATTGGTTTTACTTTCTATGTTGAGATCATTCTGTAATCTTGCATTATCTATCCTTAAGTTGATAAGCTCTTGATTTTCATAATTGAGTTGATTTATCAAATCTGCTTGCTAAAGAGATAGGTGTTGAATTTTGTTATCCATTTATTCTATCTTTTCAGTTAGCAATATTTTCTCTTCTTTTTCTATGTCATTTTGTTCCATGTCTTCACACATTCTATCTGACTAAATTTGTTGTTCTCTTTTTAGTTTTTTGACTTCTTCACATAGAGTGACATTCTTTTCAAGTAAGTTTTTAATTGTTGCATTAGCTTCATTTGAATTTCTATCTTGACAAATATCTTCAATTAATTCTTCTATGTAGAGATTGTCATTCATCTGTGCTGCTAGTTCTTTCCTTCTTTGTAAGGATTTAGGAGTTGCTCCTTTAGTTTCTTGAATTGATCCAGGACCATCTGCATATCTAAATTATCATTTTTAATAGCTTTCTCTAGTCTATACACTTCCATTGCATCTGATCTTTTCTCAAGCTACTAGACTTATGATATAAGATTCAAATGCTCTGATACCGATTTTTGGAAATGTAGAGAAGGCTAGGTGAATGAGAGGGAAAGAGGGGTGAATTAGGAACTAATAAAACTTTAACTTCAATTCAACAATTAATCCTTCATAAACTAATCTAATCTAATTGTATTCATGAAAGATTGAAAGAAATCAAAAATTCATAATAGTTGACACAATATTTGGTAACCTAGAAACCTTCTGAAAAGAAAGTAAAACTGGGGTGGCAAGGATACCCACAAGCTTTAGTATTGCAGCATAAAGTTGGCCCTGTTAAGGCTTACAAATGATCACTTCTAATGATATGCCATTTTAGGAGCAATAAGGACTATTAGGTCCACCTTGTGAAAGGATTTATACAATACAATGAAGTATGTACTCAGTTAGGAGATTTTGCATAAGACTATTAAGTCCACCTTGTTAGAGGATTATATTGATGCACCTGTTAGGATGAACCAATATCTGATCTCTACTTTGTAATTGGTTTTTTGAATGAGATTCCTTTGATGTAGAAATATAACCTTAATGTGATGGATGAGACTCTACTTTTGCTTATACTTCTTATAGTCTTTAAAATCACACGTTCTTCATATATCATACTTATTCTCTTCTATATCATGTGGATATGACAAGATATATTTCATATATACCAATCCAAATAATTACCTTCTAGAGTAGGCTACAACACCATATTAAACAATCTTTACTAAGTCATATCAGTGTTGATACTTGGGTTCAAAAGTCCACTATGGTAATATTCTAATACTTGACAACACAGTGAACTTGATAATCTTTGGTACTTGGTTGACACTGGTGCTCGGTCCACATTGATCACTCAAGAGTAGGCATGAACTTGATTAACACTGATGACTCGACAAACATTGGAGAGCTCGCTTGACACTGCAACAACTTGGTTACTATTGCACCTTGGTCAACATTACTATCTTCTCTACTCGATTAATATTGGCTTTCTTCTTGATTGAGTTAACACTCAATGTTCGCTTAATACTATCTACAAGGTTTACTTGGTGGTGCTTGGTGAAAATGTAAACAAAAAATTATTAAATGTTTCAACACTGATTGAAAAATAGTTTGACCATAAGGTCAACATGTAGATCCAAAGAAAAATCAAATTGGACATTTACAGGGAAAACACATGTACCTAAGAAAGGAAACCCTTACAATTGGGATTACAACACATGGTATAATTTTTATTATTGTGGAGAGTATGGGAAAATTCTAGAGAATTGCATTAAGATACACTTTAGAGGAAATAACAAAGACTGGTTGAATGGAAATCTAGTTTATTTCACTTGTCTCAAAGTTGGACATGTTGGTAAGAATTGCAAGACCTAAGTGCTAGCACCAAAAAATGAAAACAATAATGGAAAAGGAAAAGTTGAGATAAAACAATCATGGAAAAAGATAGTAGAATATAGTGGTAGTGGAGCAAGAAAAGTTGAGATCACTCAATCCAATCAATTAGGTGATCACACCACATCCAACTAAGAAAAGAAGGTATGTGAGAGACTGTATACTTCAAAGATATATCATACATTAATTCATAACAACTAAAATGTGATTAAAAGTCCACATCAACATGAATCAAGATGCATTAGGACATATCTAAGATAAGAAATAGACAATGGAATAAGTTACACTCTCAATTGTTGAGCATCGGTAATACAGTCTGTATTGACCGAGCATTCCAATATATACCAAGAGCTTACATCGATTGAGATGATGTATTAGGAAAACTAACTGGTACTAACCAAGAAAAGTGATAATGATCGAGTATTTGAATGAAAAGAAGCATGGACACAACTTATGAAGGCCAAGAAAACTATAATGCACCTACCTAAGTACATTACATTTATTGTATACCTAAATGACAAGATTGAAGATATATATCAAATTTTTGTACTCATTTTCATTTCACCAAGCAATTTTCAGTGCACATACGATTCAAAGGTGATCAAGGTGATTTTAGTGATATAACAAGAAAATCAACGCATGTCATTGGTAAAATTAGAAAAACTTAGTAAGTAAAGTTTCAACGTTGAGCTAAGTTATTTTTGAAGTTTCTCAAACCCTAGCTTGAAAATGACATCCTCTACATCTGCATCAATGAAGGAAATGTTGAAGGAGATAAATGCACAAATTGTGAGGAATGATCAATATCCTCTACCAAAATTCAAGGAATACCCTAATATTGCACTAGATGGTGATGAATCTAGCACCTTGTCATCAATTCCACCAAGAGTGATAATGATTCATGATGTATGATCATGTTACATGTGCAAAGTTGAAGAAATTGGAGATTATGAACTTTGAGTAGCATATGAAAAATTGTGTGATAATGGAGTTTTGAGAGATGAACATAAAATTATTACCGAGAAAGGGCTAACCTATGCCCTAGCTTTTCTTAAGGTATTCAAGGTAGAATGGATAAATATTGTGTTGATCTGAGCTCACGATATGAAGATATGGTTAGAGGGTGGACCAATCAATATAAGCAAGGCTATTATTCACTGAGTCACTAGTTACCCTACCATAGATAGACTAAAGACAATGAGATGTACTACCAATTAAGATGTTGTCAAGCAACAAACAAAGGCTAAATGGAATGGTCATGGAATCTAATTTGATTGAAGATCTAGTCATAAAATTTTTAGTATGTGTGATTATACACAAATTCTACCAGTCGAGTTGATTTAATAGCATTCCTTACATTACAGTGGACCTAGGTTACAAACTGGTAAAGAAAGATCTTAGTTATGACCTTGTTGAGCTACAATTACAACAACTATTAGAGAATCTTAGAGTGATAAGGAAAGAAAAAAAATACTTCATGTAAGTTTGCTTCCCTACTTATTTGTATATTTTTCTATGTACATAATTCATTCCCCACTATCGTCACCATAGCATGTGATAGAAGTAGACCAAAAATTGAGTAGATAAGCAACTAATCAATCGATTGGGAGAAAATTTTGAGGCAATAATGGATAAATACTTAAAGAATTCAAGAATAAGATGAGAAATAGGATGAGGATACCCAAGTTAGTAGTAGATAATTATTATGATATATCTTTATGGTAGATACATATTTTATCTATGCATAGATAATACTACAAAGGGTTGCATTGCTAAGGCCAATACAATATGAAGTTAATGTCAATGAATTTAAAAAAATAGTGACTACACTATTATCTAAAGAGATTGACAAGAATGCCAATCCATTAAGTACCTATGAGATAGCCAAGATTAAGATTTTAATGAAAAAAAAGGTGCACAAGATAGATATGAAAAGAAAGAAAATGATTAAATATATTAAAGGAAAACTTAGCAAAGGTCAACCTCAAGTAACCAAAGGAAAAGTAGAGGATGAGGAACCTAGTGAAGTAGCTAAATCCAAAGAATCAAATAGAAAAGAGCTAGTTGTTGCTTAGTCCAAGGAAAAAAAACAAAAGAACATGGTGACTGTTGATACAAAGGTGAAGGAGGATTTGAAGAAAAATGTGAAAAAGGTTGTGTTAGAATGTTTAGAATAACTAAGAGTGGGGCATGAGTCAGTTAATCAAGGTCCATATGTACTAATTGAACAATCAAACACTTATAAACACTTTTTTGATTTTCTTATCCTATTGCTCGGTCTCTATTAGAATATGAATAACAATATTAGCTAGCAGTTCACTATCCTAATATAATATACTTGTAGAATGTAAACATTAAAATGTAAAATAACATAACAACATTCAACACAAGTTTGACACTAGGATTTAACATGGAAACCCAATTTGGGAAAAACCACTAGCAACATGTCACCAAATTTCACTCTTTTAAAGTGAGCCCTATTAGGAGCCAACCCTATTATAGGTTACAATACACATTTTTAAATGTGACTTGGTTATAGGATTTAATCACCCTTTTAGGAGTGGCCTTGTTAGATGAATTTAGAACATTCCATTACAATGTCACCTAGTTAAAGGATTTACATAGACTGCAAGGTCCTTATGATTGTTAGGTTAACCTTGATCAAAGGATTTCAATATATATTGTTTACAGTGATTAGAAAGAAATGGTAGGGTTTGATTTGTATGAATACAAATCACTTTTTCAATTTTAGATCTCTATTTTGTTTATGTTTTGAATCCCTAATAAGCCTTCACTATCATCTATGGCCTTGATTCACTTGGAAACCCTTTAAGAAATCACCTTTCACTTAATAATAAACTTAAGCCTTCTTCTTAGATTTTCTTATCAACCTTAGAAACTTTGTTCCAACTCACTAGAAATATTTAACACGTGCATACAATATTTGCACTTGGATAACCTCAACCACCTCTTGATCATCCTCTAAAAATAAATTCTCTATTTTGACTATATCTCTTCACACCTTAATGCATGCATCCTTTTTTTATATGCACTACTCTAAATTTTTTGCACATTTACCTCCTAAAATAGGTAATTTTGGTCCTTTGTCTTTTTTCACAATCACCATAGATATTAGGGTTTATGATTTGAGCCAATAGAATCATTGTATCTAATCACCTTTTTCTCTTCTAGAAAATTCTCATGGAATCCGTCCATTAGGGCATTTACCTAATCCTCTCCTAAAATTAAATGATCTAATACATCAATCTTTATCTTCAACATGCTTTCCATATCCCAAGAAATTAATTACTTGGTTCTAACACTCAATCATCATTGGATCACTAGATCATCACTAAACTTCTTGCTCTACACTTACACTTTTTACTTGATGGATATTGATGCTCAGTCAACACTAAGTTTTTCTTAGCTTATACTGGCACTTGGCTTTCTCTATTCTAGCACTTGGTCGACACTAGCATCCTTCAGCATAAAATTCAAGTTCATTAATCTTTTTTTGTATTCCTCAGTCAAGCCTATACAATCTAGAAGTCTCTTCTCATGTCTTCATAATGTAAACAATTAAATTATCTTGTAAAAGTCTAACTAATCAAATATCCATTGTAGCTTCCTTTTCATAACTCAACATTTCCTCTAGGTGCTTTTGTTATGAGAAACTTCCGAAATCCTTTCCATCGATCAAATAGATATGATATTTAGATCATATAGAAATATGTCTAATTAGAAGATTTGGCATCCATGAAAACATACCGATTATTTCAATTGAAGTTTCCAAAAATCTCCCTCTTTGGCATTGATGACAATACCTTATACATTTTATGAATACAATCTCCCTTTTTTGTTACCATGAAATCCAAAATATTTCACTTCCACAAGTAACAAATATCCTTAGTTTCATTCTAATTCTCATCCATGCAATATCATCTTATTTCAGAAAATTCCTCTAATGACTGACTCCCTCTATCATAGATATTCTACTAGCCTTCATCTATAAATTCTCCCTCTTATATCTTGTATAAACTCTCTCTCTTTTATATTTCTCCCCCTTTATGTCTTTCTCTCCCTCTTTGATAACAATGCCAAACACACAATCTCTTTTCTTCATAGATCTTGATTATGTAGATAATTACATGTCAGGGATGACTTCTTCATCTATAATCTATATATGACTGATATGTTATTCATTTTTTGCTCTTCAATTTACTACCTTAGGCACCTCCTAAATTAGAACTATCTACATCAATGTGTAAGGTATCCTAATCAACACATTTGATGCATAAACCATCTTTCCTTAAGTTTGTTTTCTTAAGAGAATCACCCCTAATTCACCTCTAATATATTCATGAGCATCTTTAGGTAATTCTTGTAGTGCCTCTCACATTTGACTTTTGTAAGTCATCCTAATGGATGCAACCTTGTTGATCTTTTGTTGTGATGGATCATGATTGTGACCCTGAGTGGTCTACACCGTTGAGGTGTTTAGATTTATGTTTCTGTATCAGTTGCTTTGATTATGCTTTTGACTGATCTTTGAGATTATGATGTGATTTTTGGTTCACTGAGGTTTGTGCCAGTGGTTACCAGGATCGATGTGGTATCATGAGGTTGTTTCGTGATTACTCTGAGATGTGTGCAGAGATTGCACTGTGTACTATTACCATGCTACACGGGACTAGGTTCCTGTAGCAGTGGTTAGTCATGTTTATGACTATGGTTGTTTATATGTTTTAAATGCCTTTTTAATGCAGAGTAATCAATCATTATTAAATGCTTAAGTAATTAGAATGGATTGTTCATGTTGGATTCTTTGGTTATGTGCTGCAGACATTTACCTTGTTATATTTTTGATTAGAGAGATATTTGTTACTCTTTGATCCCAGTATCATATATTTTAGACTACTATGCTGTTCAGTTAATCATATTGCATTATGATGCCATTTTGAGATGATAGTGTGTTTTATGATGATATCTAGTTATCTGGTATTTGGATATACCTCTGATTTTGTTATGTGATGGATTTAATGCTATGGTTATTTACTTCATTCCTGTGTTGTTATGCTTTATGTGAATGTGAGTGATGTAAATAGATTATTTTAATATAATTAAATAAATGGTTAAATTAGGTGATTTAGTGCGTTTATTGCTTTGGCTATGTTATTATATGCAATTGCACTTGATTGTGTTGTTTAGTGTGTAGGATGTATATCCCTGGCAGTGGCACATGGAGTTAGTGTTCAACCATTCATATTTTACCAATGTTGCCTTTATATGGTCAACATATCCTTAATTAAATGTTTAATTTAAACCTTTCAGTGATTATTAAATCCGAACTCATTTGCATTATGTGATTAGACCAGTAAGTGTGTTTGTGCATTTAGAGTTTCGCTTTGTCGTGAAAGTTGTTCAAGAGATTTATGTGTTTTTGGATTTTCGAGCTTTTTAATTGATTTATTTTAATTTCTGGTAGCTTTTCCATAGATGAATTCCTATTTATAGGAATAGCCTATTTTTGTTTGGGTCGATTCGGGGTTTAACTAGATTGGCCGGTTAAATGCCCTAATCAATTATTCACCCGAAAAGTGAATAAGTATCCAAAAAGGAATTTAATTCCTCACTTCTCACTTTTGAATTGGAAAGTTGGAGAGTAAAACCCAAAATCCTCTTCATGAGGATTTACTATTTTGTTCGTTGTGGGAGCTACAGGCGTGGGATCATCGCGAGGTTGGGCTCGTTGGATCCAGCTCGGGGAAACCTTGGATTGATGCAATTTTCAGCCACTTCTACGGGTGTTTTATTTTCTGGTTCAGTTTTTCATTTTGCCCTTTTGGCTGTGAGGTAGGGCTTTCCTGTTTTATTGTTTTTGCTTCTGTTTTTGGTAGCTATTTGTTTGGAGGCTAAGAACTAGTGTTCCCCTCCATTTCTGTATGTTAGTTCTACCCGGTTGGGCGGGTATGAACATTTCCCTATTTTTCAGGATGAGGGTTTGGAATTTTGCACCGTTATGCTGGTCATTTTTGCATATGATGTTCGATTCCATTTATTTTTGGATTTTTGGGGTTTTTGAACCCAAAGGCCAAATGGGTTTTAAATTTGAAGTTTTCCAATTTTTTGGGGTTTTTATCTCGTTTTGCGTGCCGCCTTATTTTCTCAAGTTTTCTTGGCACAATGTGAGTCGTGGACCTTGATGATCCATTTGGATATTAGTCAAACCAATTTTGCACTTTTATGTTGCATTGGGATGCGTGTTGCATCCGTACTCCCGACATTGTGTTCGGTTGAGTAATTTTATACTTGTTATGATTTTTGTTGGACCTTTGCTTTTGTTTTGTGAAGGATAGGATTCGTGTAGAATCCATACTCTCAGATTGAGGTCGGTTGAGTGAGTTCATGATGTTTGGTCTTCTTGCATCATTAGGATTCGTGTAGAATCCATACTCTTGGATTGAGGCCAATTGAGTGATTTAATGATGTATGGTTTTATTGGCTTTGGGATTCATGTAGAATCCGTCCTTCCCATGTTGCTTTCAGTTGGGTGTTTTCTTTGCATTGTGTTCTCATTCCTATCCTTGTGATATGATCTTCGTGATGGTGGTGCGCCACACATGAGTACGTGCGCGTACATTTGTTGGGTGACTTGCGAGGCCCGATCTTTCGTGGATTTGTCGAAAGTTATGATCATTGGGGTTGGGATGGGAGTATGCATGCCCACGGGCACTTGTCGTAGGATGAGCATGGGTAGGGTAGGGTAGCATATGGAGGGGCTTCTATCCTGCAACCTAGTGACTATTCCCCGATTGGCAGAAGAAGTTTTATATAAGTGATAATAAAATGTGTGGGTTGTGCGCCTTTTGTTGAGAAGAGTAGATGCCCTGGGTTGTGCGCCTTCCGTTGTGAAGAGTTTCTGCCCTAGGTTGTGCACCTTCTGTCGAGAAGAGTAGCTGCCTATACTAGCTTGGGCTTTTTGATGCTAAGCGACTCTCCATGATGTTAGTCCCTACATAGTAGCCTATTGAGTGTCTGACCAGGACCTGTACTCCTTGCATTGTCTTAGGTTCTTTTTTGCCACCATTATACTGTCTGGCGTGAGTGTTAGCCATGGATGTTGTGTTTTATGTGTGTTTGTGGTTGGATCATTGTTAGGATAAACCACGGACAGAAATAAAAACTACATGCAAATATAACCAATAATAGAAAATAATAGAACACACAGAAATGAACACAAGGCACCAAGATTTAACGTGGTTCACCCAATCCCTAGGCTATGTCCACCAAACAACAAGCCTGATCTTATTACAATCCAGTGATTACAACCTGATTACAATCCGTAATCCCTTACAGCTCAATACCACCGCAAGAACCAATTTTGTATCACCACATATGAAAAATACCCAACCCTAAGCCCTTTTTATACAAGTATTAAACCGCTTTAGGGTTATAACATGTCGGCCATATGTCGGCCATAATATGTCGTCCATAATATGTCGGCTACTTCCCAAAAAAATTTTTTTTGGGGGAACGCCCCGAACCCCACTATTTATGAAGTATGTACAGTACTTTCCTGATCAATCACCAGAATCTAACAATCTCCCACTTGGGGACTGATCAGGCTCCACACTAAACAACAATCTCCCACTTGGAGACTGATCCTATAGCAATACCACTAGCACATGGGGCTCCCACTAGATCAAATCATCCTGGACTTTACTGTTCTTGTATTCATGTTCAGTCTAAAAGACCAACCGAAGCTGAAGAGGAGTTCAAATTCTCCCTTGTTACAACCTTTGTCAACATATCTGTTGGATTTTCATTGGTATGTATCTTCTTCAGCTTTAACTGTCCATCCTCCAAAACTGACCAAATGAAATGGTACCGCAACTGTATGTGTTTGGTCTTAGAATGCAGAGCTGAATTCTTAGCAAGATGAATGGCACTTTGACTATCTATGAACAAATAACTATCCTTCTAAGGATGTCCCAATTCTTCCAAGAAGAACTGAAGCCATATCATCTCCTTGGCTGCCTCTGTAGTAGCAACATACTCTGCATCTGTAGTGGATAAAGCATTAATCTTCTGTAACCTAGAAATCCAGCTCACGGCTGCCCCACCAATAGTAAAGACATAACCTGTAGTACTCCGCCTGGTATCAATATCCCCAGCCAAATCTGAGTCAACATAGCCCTATAAATCAGTAGTGGAGCCCCCAAAGTGTAAACACTTATTGGATGTTCCTCTCAAATATCGGAGAATCCACTTGACAACATTCCAATGCTCAAATCCTGGATGACTCATATAACTGCTAATGACTCCCACTGCATGTGCAATATCTGGCCTAGTGCATACCATAGCATACATCAAACTTCCTACAGCTGAACCATAGGGTACCTTGGACATCTTATCCTCCTCTTCCTGTGTCTTGGGACACATCTCCTTAGTCAATTTCAAATGACCAGGTAAAGGTGTGCTGATAGCTTTAGCATTCTCCATAGAGAAACATTGCAACACATTCTCAACATAATCAACTTGAGATAGCGTCAATGTTTTGTTCTTCCTATCTCTGCAAATCTTCATACCAAGGATTTGTTTTGCTGCCCCCAAATCCTTCATAGCAAATGCATGTGCTAATTGGCATTTTAGCCCCTTAATATGATCCATGTTAGACCCTGCTACAAGCATATCATCAACATATAAACATAAAATAATGTAGCTATCATCATCCAACCTCTTAAAATAAACACAGTAATCTGAATGACACCTATTATATCCATGCTCATGCATAAAACTGTCAAATTTCAGATACCATTGCCGAGGTGCTTGCTTCAAGCCATATAAACTTTTCTTCAATTTGCACACTAAGTTCTCCTTACCTTTGACCTCAAAACCCTGTGGCTGAGCCATATATATTTCTTCATCCAAATCACCATGAAGAAAGGCTATTTTAACATCCATCTTCTCTAAATGCAAATCTTCAGTAGCCACAACACTTAAAACAGTACGAATAGAAGTCATTTTAACAACAGGAGAAAATATCTCATCAAAATCAATTCCCTTTTTCTGTGCAAATCCTTTTACAACTAACCTGGCCTTAAATCTTTTCTTACCTCCTTCCTCTTCTTTCAACCTGTAAACCCATTTATTCTATAAAGCCTTTTTACCTGCAGGCAACTTGCACAAATCCCATGTCTTATTTTTTAGCAAAGAGTCCATTTCATCTTTCATTGCAGACTCCCACTAAATCTTAGTATCCACCTGCACAGCTTCATCATAACTTTCAGGTTCACCAGCATCAGTAAGTAAAATAGAATACAAAGAGGGAGAAAAACTTTGTGGAGGTCTAATTTTCCTTGTTGACCATCTAACATTCACTGGTGTGTGTGGTATTTGTTGTTGCAGTTGTTGCACATCATGAGGAATGACTGGAACATCAGCTTTTGGAGTATCATCCAGCACTACATAATCATCTTCTTTCTTCTTATGTTGCTGCAACAGATCTTTGTACAACACTTTCTCATTGAATATGACATCCCGACTTCTAATAATTTTAAGATTTTCAAAATCCCAAAGCCTATAACCAAATTCATTAATGCCATATCCAACAAAGACACATTTCTTTGATTTAGCTTCTAGCTTGGTTCTATTTTCAGAGTCTATATGAGCAAAAGCTTTACAATCGTAGGTCTTGAGAAAAGAATAACTCACCTTCTTACCAGTCCATGCTTCCTCTAGAATACCATAGCCCAAAGCAATAGAGGGACCTCTATTAATCAAATATACTGCAATATTGATAGCCTCTGCCCACATGTGTAAGGGCAACCCAACATGCAACCTCATGCTCCTTGCGCGCTCCATTATAGTCCTGTTCATGCGTTCAACCACTCCATTTTCCTGTGGAGTCCTTGGAATAGTTTTTTGTCTACAAATATCATTAGTGGAGCAATAATCTTCAAATTCATGACTGCAATACTCACCACCATTATCAGATTTGAGACATTTTAATTTCTTACCAGTCTCATTTTCAACCAAGCATTTCCATTTCTTAAAAGTTTGAAATACATCAAATTTTTGTCTAAGGAAATAAACCCATACTTTTCTAGTTGCATCATCAATAAATGTAACATAATAATGAGAGCCACCAAGGGAAGATACCTGAGCCGGTCCCCATACATCTGTATGCACAAGCTCTAATTTCTCCTTTTTGTTTTCCTTCCCTGTCTTTACAAAACTCACTCTCTTTTGTTTTCCATACACACAACTTTCAGAGAAATCCATATTCACAAATTTTAGACCTGGTAAAACTTTCCTTGAATGAAGTACTTTCATACCTTTCTCACTCATGTGCCCAAGTCTATTGTGCCATAGCGCTATATCAGAATCTACAACAACTATTTGTTCTCCCTGCTCAACTGCAGTAATTGTTCCTGAATATTCATGTTTCTCTGAAACAATCAAAGTAGAAGGAACAATATGACCTGTACAAAGATATAAGGTGCCTACTTTCACACCTTTTTCTACTACAAGGGAACCTTTTGAAACCTTCCAATTTTTATCAGTAAAAGTAACTACACAACCCTCATCACCGAGTTGCCTTGCTGAAATTAAATTTCTACTTAGTTTTGGAACATGTCTTACCTCATGTAGTAGCCAATGATTCCCATTTTGCAACTTAATCTTAATTTTTCCCTTTCCAACAATCTAACAGGGTTCATTATCCCCCAAATAAACAAGCCCAAAATCCCCTTGGACATAATCAATGAAATAACCTCTATGAGGTGTAGCATGAAATGAAGCACCAGAATCTAAAACCCATGAATCATCAACACTCTCTAAAGATAGAAGCAAAGCATCCTCTTCGAATTTGTTATTTACCACATTTTCCTCCTTGTCTCCATCTGATTTATCTCCTTCATTTTTCTTTCAATCCCAGCAATCTTTCTTTTTGTGCCCTGGTTTCCCACAGTACCAACAATCATTTGGTCCTCTCGATTGAGACCTCCTCCCCTTTGACTTTCCTCTTGATTTCCCACAATTTCCAGAGTTACTTCCTCTTTCAGTCGTTCTACCCCTGCTTTGTGCATTTAAAGAACTTCTTGATGTAGATCCACCTAAGGATTTTCTACGAGTTTTCTCACTTAAAATAACACCGATCATATCATCATATTTTAGGGTACTAGATCCAGGAATAGAATTACTCACTGCCATTACCAAGCCATTCCAGTTTTCAGGCAAAGAACAAAAAATCAAGAGAGCCCTAATTTCTTCATCAAAATTGATACCCACAGAAGATAATTGACTAGTAATAGTATTAAACTCATTTAAATGATCTACAACAGATCCACCTTCTGACATTTTCATATAAAATAAACGCTTCATGAGAAATACCTTATTTGAATCAGAGGGCTTTTCATACAGTGTCGCTAGGGTTTTCATCAAATCTTCTGTCGTCTTTGCTTTTGTAATATTAAATGCCACCGATGGTGCCAAGCATAACCGAATGCTTCCGAGTGCCTTTCTATCCAAAAGATCCCATTCAACCTCTAACATAGTTCCATGATTCTTGGCTTTTCCTTCCAACGGCTTCCATAAATCCTTCTGATATAAATAGTCTTCCATTTGCATCTTCCATAACTAGAAGTTCTGCCCATTAAACCTGTCAACCCTCAACTTACCCTCATCTTCCATCGCTCCCACTCAACTGTGAGACTCCCACTTAACCGTGAGACTTTCCTGTAGAGGATAACTGAAAGACAACCTTGCTCTGATACCACTTGTTAGGATAAACCAAGGACAGAAATAAAAACTACATGCAAATATAACCAATAATAGAAAATAATAGAACACACAGAAATGAACACAAGGCACCAAGATTTAACGTGGTTCACCCAATCCCTGGGCTACGTCCACCAAACAGCAAGCCCGATCTTATTACAATCCAGTGATTACAACCTGATTACAATCCGTAATCCCTTATAGCTCAATACCACCGCAAGAACCAATTTCACATCACAACATTATGAAAAATACCCAACCCTAAGCCCTTTTATACAAGTATTAAATCACTTTAGGGTTATAACATGTCAGCCATATGTCGGCCATAATATGTCGGCTACCATGTCGGCTACTGCCCAACATTTTTTTTTCGGGCTGATGCCCCAAACCCCACTATTTATGAAGTATGTACAGTACTTTCCTGATCAGTCACCACAATCTAACAATCATTAGCTCCATCAGCACGACAGGTGTGGATCTATGGGTGCTATGTGGTTGGGAGGCGTAGCTACCTTCACCACTGCTAGGGACCGATGTACAGAGATGATTTTGTCCTAGTGCAACCGTTGCTAGATGTTTTCACTTGGTACTTCGAGTTCTGGAGTATGCTTTCTTGTGATTTATGCTTTCATTGGAATGCTTGGATATCATGTTTAGATGATGTTAGTTTATTTGATGCATTCCTTTATCATGATGGTTAGCATATGATTAGATGATGTTATTTGATTTAGTAGTACATCTGTTGCTTATTGTTGTTTAGCATGTAATAGGAGATGTTATCTACTATAGGATTATCTTATGCTTTGCTACTAGCATGTTAGATTTCCTTATACTTATATTGTTGCATGTTTTAGTAGTGACATCCCTATTATGACAGTACTAATGATCTAGTTGATGGCTTGGGATGTTACGCGCGGGGGATGGCTAGGACCCACGATGGTCTTGTGATGCTATTGACGGTTGGGAGGAACTGTGCACTTATTTGGTTGTTTAGTTCTGAAATGTATTTTTTTTCATTGCGATGTTTATTTCAATATGTGCTTTGCTTTTATGTTTTATATGGTTAGATGTTCCTCTTTCCTTGCTGTTAGTGCTCTCGAGTGTTCATTCCTTGATTTACGTGGATCTGGTACTCCCCGGTGTGGAGGTTTCCTTGTTTGTTTAGCTTTTTTCTTGCATTTTGTGTCGCGCTAATTTGTTTCCTCACACAAAATTGTATTTTCCTCATGCGAGACTGTTTCTTCCTCGCACGAAAGAATACACTTCCCGTGCTAGAATATAAATCTTCGCACGGTGCATAGGGAATCCTCGCGCGAAGCTCAGTAGTCCTCGTGCAAAGTGCGCACTTTCTCGCATGAAGTGGTGAAAGATCTCACATGAAACTCGAGACCAATTTTCTTTCTCGCGCGAGAAACAGGAGCTATATAGGCTTGTTGGATGAAAGTTCGAAAGTTGGTTTTGGACACCCTTTTGATTTTTAGACCTTCCTGGTTCAAAACAGATTTCCTATGGGGTTTAAAATATATCGTTTAAGATATATTTTAATATATGCAACAAATCATTTGAGATAGGTTTCAGACCTCTCGGAGATAAGTTATGGATTCTAGGAAATTTCAAGGCTTCAGAAATCCAGACTTAGCCAATTTTTAGGGCTTCAGGATTTCAGGCTTAGCCAAATTTTGGGATACTGCATTTTACCCCAGCTTGGTGTTTTGTTGATGAGTGGTCATTTCTTGTGCCTTCATCTTGTTGTGGTGGTTGTTGGCTTTTGTTTGGGTGTGTCAGTTGGGTAGTGGCGTTGGGAGATTCGTTGGTTGTCAGGATTGTGTTGAAGTCTTCCATTGCGATCTTTGTGATCCCTGTATGATTTTATCTCGTGCATTCATACTTGTAAAAAAAAAAAAAAATCTTGGCTTGATTTGAATCCTTGTTTCCAAGGATCTCTGGGCGGGGCATTACAATTCTTTAGTCAATATGTTAGCAATTTTTTTCTTTTCTGTGCACATATTCTAACTTCACTTCTTTGTCTTGAACAAGTTCTCTCAAGTAATGGTACTTGATATCAATGTGCTTTATTTTTATGTGCATCATAGGATTCTTTGATATGTTGAAAATACTTTTTTTTTATCACAATAGATAACCACTAGATGTATAATCTCTTCCTTCATTCCTTTCAATAATTGCTTGATCCAGATAATATTTGAACACTTCATTGCAATGACTACATACTCAGCCTTAGTTATTGATTGGGAAATATAGTTCTATTTCTTTCTTGTCCATGAAACCAATCTCTTTCCTAGAAACAATGCACCTCCACTAGTATTTTTTCTATCATTAGTATTTCTTACCCAATCAAAGTTAGTGAATACCTTTAGTTCAAATATATCACTCTTCTTGTAATATAATCCATAGTCTTCTGTCTCTTTTAGATATCTCAATATCCATTTTAATACCATCATATGGTTCTCCTTCAAATTTTCTAAAAATATAGCAACTATCCCAATAGCTAATGCAATATCAGTTCTACTATGAATAACACATTGCAATTTACCAATCATTGATATTTATTATGTTTGGTTCACATTAGTAGATTCATCATTTTTAGATAACTTATGTTCGGTGGACATAGGTGTTCTCATTGGTCTTGATTCTTCCATTTCCAAAAGTTTTTAGTATCTCCTTGATATATTTGGACTGAGTAATGAAAATACCAAACTTCATCTGACATACTTGCAAACCAAAAAGAATATTCCACATTAGGAGCAAACCAACCAATATTTCACATTAGGAGCATAACCAGACCATAATTCAAATGGTGTAGAATTTTTACCTTTCTTGACTTGCACTCTATTCAAGGTATAAACAACAACACTAACAACTTCTCTCCAATATTTCTATGATACATTCTTCTCCATCATAAATGCTCTAAATGTTGGAAATGATTGAAATGATCATGAATGAAGAATAATGGAACTGGTAAAGAATGTTTTCATCCATTTTTTTGTCATTGATGTCAAACTTGCTACTTGCAGGAATGACAACTGCTTAAGTGATCCAAATACTATCAATTGGTTGATTGTCAAGGAGGTGGCAATCAATGAGATGTAACTAGAGTACCTAGAGAAAGGTTGAAGTTATGATGTTGTAATGAAGTATAAGGATTAGCTAAAGCCATTGATGAAATAGTGTATTGATGACATACTCTAAGACACAGAGGATGGACACATTGAGACACATCAAAGATGTAAGGATTAACTAAGTCATTTGTAAAAGCCTAACTAAGTTCATTGGAGAGAGCCGATCAAGTTAGTTAGAGCCGAGCAGATTCTTAGTTGAAGCTGAGAAAGTTCAACTTTAGTGTAAGTTGAGTGTGCCAAGTAACAAATAATCCTTCAGGTGCCAAGTAGCAGAAAAAGGTAATGGATGCCGAGTAAGCCTTCAAGTGCCAAGCAAAGTAGAAATGCTATAAGTGTCGAGTGCTAGTAAAACAATAGAAGGAGCCGAGTAACTCAGGAAAAGACTTCAGGTGTTGAGCATCAGTAAATACAGTAGGAGCTGAGTAAAACAAAAGGAGCCAAGAATCAATAAGCCAATGATGCCAAGTTGCTGCATTATTTGTTAAGTCAAAGATTCACCAGATCAGTAGCAATAAGTTTGTTACATCAAATTTTGTGAATTGGTTGGATTATAAGGATGATGAGTAGATGTCACAAAATTCTAGGTAAACCATGCAAACCAATTCAAGGTGAATGCTAATGGATTTATCATGAAGTTTCTAGAAGAAGCAATTTGGAGGGAAAATGATACCGTTTTCTCAAGATAAAATCAATATTTGAGTGGGAAATGAAGAACAAAACTTCTTTATAAAGAGTTACAGGTCATAGATAAAGTGTGCATGTATGAGAGGGAGTTGGTCATAAAGTGTGGTCGTGTGAAGAAGCCAAGGGGTGTAAGTACAGAGCATCAAGACTCTGAGTTGATCAAGTGACCATGGAGTGCATTGGCATAATGAGTGGAAGAACTCAAGGAGATAGATCTTGAAGGGTGAACAAGTTGTCTACAATGCAAGGGAGAAAAGCCAAACAAAGAAAAGAACTAAAGAGTGGCCTGAAATCTACATAGTTAGGGTTGCAATCTGAACCAGGTCAAAAACCTTCTAATACTCTCTTACCATTGTATTAGATATTGAAATCCTACATTGCTAGGTTAACTTAATAGCTAGGTGGATAAGCCTCAAAAAAAGGAAAAAGAGATCCCCAGGAGAAGGATAAAGAGATCCTCAGGAGAAAGATAAAGAGATCCTTAGGAGAAGGATAAGAGATCCTTAGTAGGAGGATATCAGATCCTTAGAGAGGGATGCAAGATTCTTTTGAGAAGGTGATTGTAAATCCCATGGACTTGGGTGAGCCTAATAGCTCTATGTAAATCCTTTAATAGGGTGGCATTCCAAGTTGAATGTTCTTAAGTCCTCTAATAGGGCACACTCCTAATAGGGTGTAAAAATCCTTTAATAGGGTCACATTTAATAGTGTGTTGTAGCCTTTAACATGGTAGACCATCAGAAGTGGTTGAAATCAATTACGCAATTATTTTGTGAGTATCATCCCCACCCCAGTTTTACCTTCTTATTCTTGGAGGGTTTCTAGGCCATCAAAATTCTTTATATTATGTGGTGATGCATGATTACTTTTCATGGTTGTTTAATGTTTAATTGTATGCATGATAATTTTAGTTATGTGCCATTAAGGATTAGAAGAAAAAGTTGTATTGGACATTATTGGACCTTAAATAATTGATTCACGACCCCTCTTAGTTATTCTAAAGAATTCTAACAATTGGTATCAGAGCACACTGCTGATTTGTTTCAAGGTACTAGCAGTAGGAAGATCAAGATGTCCAAGAGAGAAGTTCCCAAGCTAAACAATGACAACTTTGCTGCATGGAAAAGTCTGATGAAACTACACCTCGGATCAATAGGTGACTATGCATAGACCTCAATCACAGTTGATCATGTAGACCCTGCAGGACACCTCAGTGCAGATGATATGAGCAAGAAGAAGGAGCACAATCAAGCAATGTTAGATATTTATTTAGCACTAAGCTATGCCAAGTATGATGACATCAAATAATGTGGTACTCCACATCAAATGTGGGAAACATTATCAAGAATCTATGGAGGAGATGATAACATCAAGAGAGCCAAAAGAGGGACCCTAAGAGGAAAATTTGATGACATGAAAATGGAAGAAGGAGAGAATGTTGCTCAATATGGTGCAAGGATGAAGGAAGTAGTAAGTGCTATAAGAAGCCTAGGAGGACAGTTAGCAGAAGAAACAATATGTAGCAAATACTTGAGAACTTTGCTTCCTATCTATGCTATAAGAGTATCAGACATCCAAGAGCTACGGTGTGTACCATGCAACACATTGTCATTTGAAGGAATAATTGGAGACTCACTGCCTTTGAGCTATCCAACTTCAACAACTACAAGCCAGAAAGCTTTGAATCTGCATTCAAGGCCAAGATGACAATAAAAGACAGTGATGAAGTGCAAATAAAGAAAGAGTGGAAAAGGAAAGTATGTATCCAGTGATAGAAGCACTGATGAAGATGATGTGGACCAATTGGAGGCATTACTAGCAAGAAGATTTCATAGAGGAAGAGGCAAATTCAAAGGTAAGCTGCCAATCATTTGTTTCAATTGTAATGAATTTGGTCACATTGTAGCTAGATGCACACAAAAGAAAAATTACAAGGATGGAGGCAACTTCAAGAACAAGAAAGAGGAAAACAATGACTACAAAGGTAAGGGCAAAAGATGCTACATTGTTGAAGAAGAATCTGATGAGAATGATGATGAAGTAGTCCATGTGGCTATGAAAGATGAATCAGATGAAGATGAAGAAACTGCCCTTGTAACTTGCATGAACCAGAATGATAGATGGATCATAGACAGTGGATTCTCTCATCACATGACTAGAGATAAAAGTAAGTTCATTTCCTTTACTCAATATGAAGGAAATAGTGTTAGATTTGGTAATAATGCACCATGTCAGATCAAAGGGAAAGGTAGTATCAAGCTTACTGAAAGGATATCATGTGATAATGCATACTATGTTGAAGACCTAAATTATAACTTGTTAAGTGTCTCACAGTTAGGCAACATAGGATATAAGGTTGAATTTGAAAATAGAGTTGCCAAGATCTATGATGCTCAAGGAAGTCTATTAGGAAAAGGTGACCAGACTAGGAGTAATCTATTTTACCTTGACATGGAAGATGCTTCTTGTCTCATTTTTCAAACTAATGATGTATGGTTATGGCACAAGAGGCCATGTCATGTAAATTTTGGCAATCTGATAAGCATCATCAAGATGAAGAAAGTCAGAGGTCTACCAAAGTTGAAGAAACCTAACAACACCATGTGCAAACGATGCCAACTAGGGAAGATGACCAAGTCAACTTTCAAAAGAAAGGCTTATATGTCTAATGAAGTATTAGAGCTAGTTCATACTAACTTGTGTGGTCCTATTGAAGTACAAAGCTACAAAGATGATAGATACATAATGATATTTGTAGATGACTATTCAAGGATGATGATAGTCATGTTCCTGAACTAAAATTAGATGCATTTCAAATGTTCCAATGGTACTTGGCCAGAGTTGAGAAAGAGACTAGGAAGAGTCTAAAATGTCTCAGATCTGATAGAGGAGGTGAATTCACATCAAGAGAATTTGAAGAGTTTGGAAATGAAAGAGGAATCAAAAGATAAACATTAGCACCAAGGACTCCACCTCAGAATGGTATAGCAGAAAGAAGGAATAGATCAGTTATTGACTGTGCTAGGACCTTGATGATGGAGAAAAATTTTGCACTCAAGTACTCGAGAGAAGCTATAAGTACTACAATTTACACACTCAATAGAGTTCAAGTCAAGAAAGGTACTAATGCAACACCTTTTGAATTATAGTATGGGCATTCTCCTAATGTAAAACATTTCAAAATATTTGGATGCAAATGCTATATATATATAGAGTCTAAAAGTGGAAAGTTTGATGCAAAGAGTGAGGAAGGCACATTTCTTGGTTATTCTACTTGAAGCAAAGCTTATAAGTGCTTGAATGTTAATATTAAAAAAGTAGTAGAAAGTACAAATGTGAAATTTGATGAGCTTGCAGAAGTTCAAAGTGTTGAGAACTCCAAGAAAGTAGAAGAATACAAGACTTTTGTATACTTTTATGAAGGTATACCTAATAATGGTGAAGTTGCAACTCAGAATGACAATCAACAACAAAATCCAATATCTATCGAGTCACAGACAGTGAATACCGAACAACAAACACATTCAGAAGTCGAGCTACAGAATACAAAAAATATTCTTTCAGATTCTAAGAACAACCAACATGAAGAAAATGAGCAAATACCTGATGAAAATATGCATGAGGGTTCAGATTCTAAAAGAGACAACATGCAAACAGGGAAAGAGCTAGTATTGGAAAAATATGTAAGAAGAAATCATCCTGTAGATCAAATTATTGGAAACAAAGAGGCAGGACCAATGACAAGGAATAGACTTAGAAGTGAGACATGTCTGCTTAGTAAAATGGAACCAAAAATAGTAAGTGAAGCCATAAAAGATGGTGACTAGTACAATGCTATGAAAGAAGAAATAGAAAAAATTGAGAAGAACAAGACATGGACCTTAGTCTCAAGACTAGCTGACAAGAATGTAATTGGAACCAAGTGGGTGTTTACAAAAAAGTTAGATGAGAATGGTGAAATCACAAGGAACAAGGCAAGACTAGTCCATAAAGGGTATGCACAAGAAGAAGGACTAGACTATGGAGAAAATTTTGCTGTAGTTGCAAGAATGGAAGGAGTAAGGACCTTACTGGCATATGAAGCCTTCAAAGGATTTAAAGTCTATCAGATGGATGTAAAGTCTGCATTTCTAAATGGTATACTTGAAGAGGAAGTCTACATACAGCAACCAAAAGGTTTTGTTGATGAAAAGAACAAAAATAAGGTATGAAAATTACACAAGGTTCTATATGGATTAAAGCAAGCCCCTAGAGCTTGGTATGAAAGACTTCACAAGTATCTAGTGCAAATAGGATTTGAAAGAATTGATGATAACAACAACATGTACATCAAATCAGAAGAAGGTAAGGATATTCTTGTATTTGAAATATTTGTGGATGACATAGTTTTTGGAGGAAAGGAAGTACTTTGTAAAATTTTTGCTGACAAAATGAAACATGAGTTTGAAATGTCTATGTTTGGAGAAATCAAGTTCTTTGTTAGATTGCAAGTACATCAACTAAAGCATGGTATATTCATGACACAATCAAAGTACATCAAAGAGATAATCAAGACATTTGGATTGGAAGACTCCAAACCAGTCAGCACACCAATGGCAACAGGACATAAGCTATCCAAAAATGATGAATCAGCTGAAGTCAATCAAACAATGTATAGATTCATGATTGGAAAACTACAATATGTTGTACATAGTACACCAGAAATAGCACTAGCAATTGTAATAGTGGCCATATTTTTTGCTAATCCTAGAGAAAATCATCTCATGGCAGTAAAAAGGATAATGAGGTATCTCAAAGGAACTAATGATTTTGGCCTCTATTACAAAAAGAATGAGAAGTTTGAGCTCAATGCATACATAGATGTAGATTGGGGAGGCAACATTGATGACAGGAAAAGCACAAGTGGAGGAGCATTATTATTAGGTAAAAGGCTAGTTACTTGGACTAGCAAGAAAAAAACATGCACATCTTAGTCCACTGTAGAAGCAAAATATGTGGCAGCAACAGTTAATTGCACAAACATTGTGTGGCTTAAACATCTATTGAAAGGAATGAAAGAAGAGGTAACCAAATTTGTGATACTATATTGTGATAATACAATTGCTATAAACATATCCAAGAATCTAGTAATGCATGCAAAAACCAAACATATTGCAATCAAGTATCACTATGTTAGAGAATTGGTGGAAGACAAACAAGTGAAGATGGAGTACATTCACACAAAGGAACAAATTGTAGATATCTTCACCAAACCATTGCCCAAGGATGCTTATGAATATCTTAGAGGAAATTTGGGGGTAATGCCCCTAACTCAAGCAATCTAAAGGAACAAAGACGCTGCCCTGCATCAACAGGAGTAGATCATTGAAATATCAGAAGAATGATACAGAGGATGACAACAGGAATATAAATTCAGATCTGTCACAAGCATGGTGATAGAGGGAGAAAACATGAAATGCAAAGCTTATATTTAGCATATTGAAGATGCTACATCTTTGGCATTTATGTCAAAGAGGGAGATATATGAGAAACTGATCAATATAAAGTAAGAGGGAGATATATATATATGAGAGATGTAAGAGATGTATATGAAAGAGGGAGATTCATAAGAGATAAGAATTAGAAAGAAGCTATGAAGGATTAGGAATACAGGATAAGAATGCAACATTCCAGAGGGAGAAGCAGAACAGAGGATTCAATTTCTATCAACAAAAAAAGAGTTATATACCAAGAAAATAATGTATGTAATTTTGGTGGTAACTAAGTTGATCGATTGATCAGTTTGGTTTGCCATCAATGCCAAACAAGGAGATTGTTGGAAATGATTAAAATGATCATGAATGCAGAATAATGGAACTAGTAAAGAATGTTTTCAATCATTGTTTTGTCATTTATGTCAAACTTGCTACTTGCAGGAATGAAAATAGCTTAAGTGATCCAAATACTATCAATTAGTTGATTGTCAAGGAGGTGGCAATCAATAAGATGTAACTAGAGTACCTAGAGAAAGGTTGAAGTTGTGATGTTGTAATGAAGTATAAGGATCAGCTAAAGCCATTGATGAAATAGTGTATTGATGATATACTCTAAGTCACAGAGGATGGACACACTGAGACACATCAAAGATGTAAGGATTAACTAAGTCATTTGTAAAAGCCTAACTAAGTTCATTGGAGAGAGCTAAGCAAGTTAGTTAGAGTCGAGCATATTCTTAGTTGAACCTGAGCAAGTTCAACTTCAGTGTAAGCTAAGTGATTATTCAGATGCCGAGTAACACAGAATCCTTCAGGTGCCGAGTAGCAGCAAAAGGTAATGGATGCCAAGTAAGCCTTCAAGTGCCAAGCAAAGTAGAAATGCTATAGGTGCTGAGTTCTAGTAAAATAATAGAAGGAGCCGAGTAACTCAGGAAAAGCCTTCAGGTGTCGAGCATCAGTAAATATAGTAGGAGCTGAGTAACACAAAAGGAACAGAGCATCTGTAAATCAATGATGCCGAGTTGCTACATTATTTGTTAAGTCAAAGATTTGCAAGATCAGTAGTGATAAGTTTGTTACATCAAATTTTTTGAATTGGATGGATTATAAGGATGATGAGTAGATGCCACAAAATTCTAGGTAAACCATGCAAACCAATTCAAGGTCAATGCTAATGGATTTATCATGAAGTTTCTAGAAGAAGCAATTTGGAGGGAAAAGAATACCATTTTCTCAAGATCAAATCAAGATTTGAGCAGGAAACGAAGAACAAAACTTCTTTATAAAGAGTTATAGGTTAGAGATAAAGTGCACATGTATGAGAGGGAGTTGGTCATAAAGTGTGGTTGTGCGAAGAAGCCAAGGGGTGTAAATACATAGCATCAAGACTCTGAGTTGATCAAGTGATCATGGAGTGCATTGGTATAACAAGTGGAAGAAATCAAGGAGACAGATCTTGAAAGGTGAACAAGCTGTCTGCACTGCAAGGGAGAAAAGCCAAGCAAAGAAAAGAATTGAAGAGTGACCTAAAATTTGCACAATTAGGGCTGCAATCTGAACCAAGTAAAAACCCTTCTAATACTCTCTTACCATTGTATTAGATATTGAAATCCTACATTACTAGGTTAGCTTAATAGCTAGGTGGATAAGTCTCAGGAAAAGGATAAAGAGATCCCTAGGAGCAGGATAAAGACATCCTTAGGAGAAGGATAAGAGATCCTTAGGAGGATAGGAGATCCTTAGAGAGGGATGAAAGATTCTTTTGAGAAGGTGATTGTAAATCCCATGGACTTGGGTGAGCCTAACGACTCTATGTAAATCCTTTAATAGGGTGACATTCCAAGTTGAATGTTCTTAAGTCCTCTAATAGGGTACACTCCTAACAGGGTGTAGAAATCCTTTAACAAGGTCACATTTAATAGTGTGTTGTAGCCTTTAATGGGGCAGACCATTAGAAGTGGTTGAAATCTTTAGCGTAGTTATTTTGTGGGTATCATCCACATTCTAGTTTTACCTTCTTATTCTTGGAGGGTTTCTAGGTCATCAAAATCCTTTGTATTATGTGGTGATGCATGATTACTTTTCATGGTTGTTTAATGTTTAATTGCATGCATGATAATTTCAGCTATGTTCCATTAATGATTAGAAGAAAAAGTTGTATTGGACATTATTAGACCTTAAATAACTAATTCATCCCCCCTCTCAATTATTCTAAAGAATTCTAACACTAGAACAATCTATTATTGATATGTTTCTTCTTTCAACTATTCTATTTCAAGGAGGGATCCTTGGTGCTAACATCTATCTTATAATTCCTCTATTATTGTAGAATGTGTTGAACTCATTGGAAATGAATTCAACACCTCCATTAGATCAAAAGCACTTCAAACTCTTCCCTATTTATTTTTCAACTCTATCCAAATACCACTTAAATAACTAAAAAGCGTCATATTTAGCTTTGAGAAACATCATAGTCATCATTCTAGAGTAATCATCAACAAACAAAATGAAATACTTGTCTCCACAATATCTTTGAATATAAATAGGTCCACATAGGTTAGTATGAACTAGTTCCAAAATATCATTGGATGTGTATGTCTTGCTCTTGAAACTAGACTTTGCCATTTTTCCTAGTTGAAATTGTTTACACATTGTATCATTAGGTTTCTTTAGTTTTAAAAATCCTCTTCCTTTCTTCATTTTACTATTGCTCACCAAATTGTCAAAGTTAACATGACATAACCTTTTGTTCCATAACCAAATATCTTCATATTGTAAAAACATGTCTCATTAGATAAATCTATATAGAACAAGTTACCTCTTGTCTGATCACCACTTCCAATTAGTTTGTCATCAACATCATATATCTTGGCCTTTATGCAATGGAATTCAACTCTGTACCCTAAGTTTTTTAACTATGAAACAATCAATATATTATAGTTAAGTCCTTCCACCCAGTAAACATTGTCACACTTGATTTTGTCTATCAATTGAATTGTCCCATTACCTTTCACAATACATCGAATATAATTACCAAATTTAACACAACCACCCTTCTATGGTCCAATTTCCTCAACTTTACTTCTATCACTAGTCATATAATTAGATCAACCACTATCAACTGTCCATTTATCACTTTTGTTCACATAAGAAATTAAAGCAATTTTCTCATCTTCATCAGAATCTTCTTTCATAGCAACATAGACAACTTCATCATCATCACTTTTAGATTCAATGTCAATTTCTTCCTCAACAATATAACATGATTTATTACCTTTTTCATCCTTTTTATTCTTGTAGTATTGATCATCACTCCTTCCTTTGTAGTTGCTTTCCTTTCTCTCATCCTTGTCTTCCTTGTCAGGACATCTTGCAGTAATATAACCAACCTTGTTGCATGAAAAACAAATTATAGGTAGTTTACCTCAACCTCTTCCAAATATTTTTGCACTAAGTGCTTCAAGTTCACCAAGTTCATCATCAAAAGTATCATTGTCATTCTTTACATGTTTTTCTTTTCTTTTTCTAAGAACCAATTGTGACTTAAAAATAGATTCAATGGTAGTAGGTATGTGGTTATCAAAATTAGACATCTCAAAAGAAGTAAGTCTATCAATTATGCCTTCTAGAGTCAAATCATTACCTGTAGTGCATCTCAGTTCTTGTATTGCAGAAACCCTAATGTTATATACAAGAACTAGAATTCTAAATACCTTGCTTATCATTGTTTCATCTTCAATCTTTCTATTTGCACCTAAAAGAGCATTGAAAACCTTTACAATTCTTGTGAAATATTGCATTATGTTCTCACCTTCTTGCATTCTTATTTCATCAAATTTACCCTTGAAGCTCTTTGATTTGGCTCTCGAGACATTATCATCTCCTCCATATATGGTCTTTCGTTTGTCACACATCTATTTATACTATCACACTCTTTAATGTCATCAAACTCAACATAGTTTAGGGTTGGAGAAATATCCAATATTGCATGGTTATGTTCTTTCTTTTCTTTCAGTTGTTGAGTAGTCAAAGGAATGGTTGTTATCTTTACATTTTGTTTTCCACAAATTTTATTGCAGTATCACCAATACTGGATATATGTAACCTCATTTGCATTTTCCATGTAGGAAAGTTCTCTTCGCTCAGCTTTGGTACTTCCCTTTTCTAAGTCATGATCTTTAGCTTTGAGTACCTTCAAACTTCTCTTTACAAGAACCAGATCTTTGATACCAATTGTTAGAATGTTTAGCATAACTAAGAGGGGGAGGGATAAATCAGTTACTCAAGGTCCAAATGTACCAATTGAATGATCAAACACTTAAACACTTTTCTAATTTCCTTATCCTGTTGCTTAGTCTCTACTATAATCTAAATAGAAACATTAATAGACTTACAGAATGTAAAAATTAAAATGTACAATTCCATAAAAACATTCAACACAAGATGACACTAGGATTTAAAGTGGAAACACAATTTGGGAAAAACCACCAGCAACATGTCACCACTTTTTCACTCTTCTGAAGTGATCTTGGTTAGGAGATAACCTTGTTAAAGATTACAATACACACTATTAAATGTGACCTAGTTAAATGATTTAATCACCTTGTTAGGAGTGGCCTTTTCAAAGGACTTTAGAACAATCCATTAGAATGTCACTCAATTAAATGATTTACACAGACTGTTAGGTACTTATGACTATTAGGTCAACCTTGATTAAAGAATTTCAATATATATTGTTTAAAATGATTAGAAAGAAATACTAGGGTTTGATCTATATGAATACAACTCACTTTTTTAGTTTTAGATCTTTTCTTTGTTCATTGTTGAATCCTTGATAAGCCTTCATTATCATCTCTATCCTTGATCAAGTAGTCACCTTTCACTTCACAAAAAACTTAAGCCTTATGCGTAGATTTTCTTATCAACCTCAGCAGCTTTGTTCCAACTCACTAGAAACCTTTCTAATGGGCATACAGTGCACTTGGACAGCCTCGATCACCTCTTTGTTATCCTCTACAAATAACTTCTCTATTTTGACTATATCTCTTCATAGCTTCATGCATGCATCCTTCTTCTTTTACATACACTACTCTAAATTTTTGCACATTTACCATAGATATTAGGGTTTATGATTTTATCCAACATATTCATTGTATATGTTCACCTTCTTCTCTTCTAGAAACTTATAATTGAATATGTCCATTAGGCCATTTACCTAATCCTCTCTTGAAATTAAATTACCCAACATGCCAATCATTATCTTCAACACACTTTTGATATCCCAAGACGTCAGCCAAGTTAGCTAGAAATCACGATTTCTCATAAACACTCAAAATGTTGCCACTCAATCAACACTTGGTTCTGACACTCAGTCATCAATGGATCACTGAGTCATCACAAAAGTTATTGCTCGACACTTATACTATTTACTCAATTGAACACTAAGTTTCACTTGGTTTGTACTAGCACTCAACTTGCTATTTTCTATCGCTTAGTCAACACTAGTGTCCATCGGCATAAACTTGAAGTTCCTTAATCTTTTGTTGTATTCCTCTTTCAATCCTATACAATATGTCAGTCTCTTCTCATGTCTTCATAATGTAAAAAATCAAATTATCTTGTCAAAGTCTAACTAACCAAATGTCCATTGTAGTTTCCTTTTCATAACTCAACTTTTCCTCTAGTTGCTTTTGTTATAAGAAAATTCTCAAATCCTCTTCATCAATCAAATAGATATGACATTTAGATTAGATATCAATATGTCTTGTTAGTAGATTTGACATCAATGATAACATAACAATTGTTTCAATTGGAGTTTCCAATAGGTTGTCATACCACCATAGCCATAGCCAAAGAGAAGAGTAATTACAAGATCTACGGTACCTCAATCCCCAACTATAGAAGAAAAAGAAAGCCCAACAAAGAGGAAGGCATCCAAAAAACCCAAGAAAAAATTACCTAAGAGGTCAAGGAAAAAATTAATCGTGACAACTAATGAGGAGAAAGATGATGAATAAACTAAGTCTAATGATATGAGAAAATTTCATATTGTACCTAGACTATCTTCGATGACTGTTGATTAGGTATGTGATAAGATACGAGAATCAACTAGTATAGAAGAAGAAAATTAACTATGATTCTTTAAATAAGGATGATCAGGTAAAGCTTGAAAAAGATATGATGGATATGATGATAAAGTTTAGATATATGCTTATAGTATTAAGGGAAGGCATTCCTAAAGATTTATATAATAAATTAGATGCTAAGTGAAAGTGGGCATTATCTACTGAAAGAAAAATAAGGTAGACCACTTTAGCACATACAATTCCTAATGTGGGTGTTGGTGTTTTGAAATGTTATAGTTTCAAATTACCCTGATGAGAGAAGAATACATCTAGGGGTAGCTAGTTCCCATCTGCAACATATCCTTTCAAACACTAGGCCAATTATAAGGCTAGACCCTTCTTCTACTTTAGGCTCTACAAAACTTAGATGGGTTGACCTATAGATTCTTCATATGGTACTAGTATTCAAAGCATAGACTAAATCTAAACAAAGTATATTAAACCTTTATATCTTCTGCACTTATGCAAAGATCATAGACATGAAATAGCTAATGACATGACCTAAGAAATTGATAAGATAAGTTAGGGCATCCTTTCAACTCTTAAATAGAAAGGAAAATGAATGATTATAATTTTGATTTTAGAAAATCCCCAAATATGCAACAATAAGAACAAGTTGATCCTATAGCTCATCAGTGCCTTATCTATTGGGAAATTCCATGAATTACACACATACATCTATGATACCAGTGACATATTCCATATATCAAGATATCAGATCTATCTTATCACTTTGTGAATTAGACATCAATATTCATAAAGACCTCATTCTCATGAAGTCTCCTTCTCAAATAGCCACCAACCTTGTCAAATACATCAAGCATTTACTTGGCCCTTTGTTCCAACAACAAAACATACTAGATGTACAACTTTATGGGGTTGCAAATTGGTCTAAGTTCTTTGTTCTGAAACCTCAAAACATTGCAAATTATAGAGATAGGAGATGAGAATCAAAATGAAACTAAGGAGATTCTTGATCATTTTATTTATTTCTTTGAAACTATATATTCTAGATGCATGCAAACAATTCATGAAACCACTAAATAGATTAGAACTATCTATATTAACTTAACTATTGCTACTCATACAAGAGGAAAGATGTTGAAGAATGGTATCATAGTCATGAAAACATATCAAAAACTAGAACCTTGGTCTCATAATATTGAGAAAACTCAAGATTGGAACCCTATGGTATCACAACAGTGAGAAATTTTCTCCAAAACTGGAACCCTTGGTCTTACAATGAAAACTACCAACCTTTACAATGAATGAGAAAGAGAGAAATATAGGAAAATAATGAAATCCTAGATCTGATCTAGAAGTGACATGTGTCCACTTGAATTTTCATTTCCTATTTTTTGTAAAGAATCTTTCATCTTTTTATAACTAAAATTTGATATGATTTTCATCATTATTTTGTAACAAACTTGTAAATATCTCTTCTAAATGATGAAAACCATTGTGTTGTCAAAATATATGAGATGCATCTAAAATGTTGATAATCCATCTATTGAACTAACTTGGAGATTACAAAATTTGTCCCTAACTACATTCTTAATGCCTCTTATGTTCATCTAGTTCACTATTTCACTAGAAATCAAATTTGAACTTTCCTAATTGAATAAAATTGAAAAAGGGATATCTAAGACAAATCCTTGGATAACATGAACTAGTTACTTCTCATATAGAAACAAACTCCAAAAATGGAAAGTTTGTTCTCTCCCAGTTTTGATGATATATAATAGTGCTATATTTTCTTATCAAAAATGCCTAGGGGATCAAAATGAAAATCAGGTTCCAGGGCTGGCCTTACATGTCTGCATATGCTTTTAAAATTTTATGCAAAACTTGAACATATTCTAAAGTTTAAACTTTAGTATAAAACTCCTTTTGATTTTAAAAATAACTTGCACATGAATTTGAAGAAAACATTTTTAAATTATTTTTTACCACTTTTGAATTTTTCCTCCATTTATGCATTTGGGTCAATTGAGATTTGACAAATTGTGCCTCATGGTAGCATGCCATTGGTCAGCATTTGCCACATCACCTACCATCCAGGTGTCACACGACACCACTAGATTGGTCCCATTTATCACACTACCATGTAGCAGCTCCTCATTGGCTCTCCAACTATTTGGTCAGTGTCACATCACCACCATGTGGCACTCTACTATTGGTCAGAAGTTTACTCATGCCACATCATTGTTGACCTAGGGCCCACTGCCATGTGTTAGCTAGGTGCTTTCTCACATGCACAGTCAACAACTGCCACATCACATGTGGGAATGCACCTTTGCAACACTGTCCTACTGTACAATGTTGGTACCTCAATTTTTGTGCCAAGCTGGAATCTTTTGCCACATGCTATTCCATGACTTGTCTTCTTGGCTACCACTTGTCTCATGTTGGTTGGTTTGTACAAGTCTAGTCATCATGCCATTTCACTGTCTAGTCATCAGATGTGTTGTTCAAAAATTCTCTAAGGTTTTGAAGGTGGGGTCCCCTTATACACATGAGCCTGCCTTTAAAAGGCATTGTCTTTAAAGACAACTAACAATGTAAGAATTGGGATATTTAAAAAGGTTAAAAGTTCATTGCCTATGACTTGTGAGATAAAACTTTAGAACTATGGTCTTCCTTTTTTCTATGAGCGAATGGAAAAAAGGGTAGCTCTACATCTGAATGTCATCTTCATCTCAACTTTCTCATACCCATGTTGGAGGCATTCATTTACATCATTCTTCTATATTCATCTACAAACACCACTTGTGCTCTCTCCCTAGAAATGGACCTTCTATTCCTACTAGTGGATCTTCATAAAGAAACTAAAGGGCACTACCTACTAGAGCCATTTTTGACTAGTCAATCTACACATTGAATGAATATTCTAGCTCTTTCACCCTATGCATTTACCAAAAAAGTAGGGGCAAAGAGAAGGACCAATTTTCCTTGATTAAAAAGGGAAGTTAGTCAAGGAAAAGAAAGAAAGTAGCCTTGAACACTGCCAATCTCCCTCCATTTATCACCATAATTTCTTTTTTTTCTCCTCTCCATCATGGATTGCTGAACATTTATTTTTCCATGGCCTAGTTCTTTAAAGTCTTTCTTGACATTCACAATGTTTTTTATTAAAAAGAGACATCATCATGAAGGGAGTGGGAGTCTCCCTCTTTTGGAAATCTTGGTCCCTGTTGACAAAAACTCTGAACACAACAAAGATAACCAATTAGTTTGCCTCCTCTTCACTTTTCTTAATGTCTTTCTACTTCATAAAGTGACCCTCTTCACAATTGAGACCAGATGCCTTCCAACCTATTGAACATAGAATCTAAGAGGAGGGTGACAAAGGCCATGCAGATGGATGAAATCAAGGGTCTATAGATTCATTTTTTAATCATTAGTTATTTGAGCTATGTCAAGGAGACATTTAAAATAACTTGTATGCTCCCCATTTCTCTTATAGTATCTTTTCCCCCATAACCTAATAATTGAAAATATACTTGGTTCATTTATTAACTCATTTCTATCCCAATATGATATCATTGAAAACCTTAAGAGTTGGGCTCATCCTCAGATGCATTTCAATAAAATTGCAAGGGCCACCTCTTCCTTCCTAAGATAAAAAATCACATCCCTATAGTTGTCTCCAATACATTTCCCTTTAGTGGATCTTTGCATTATGCATGCACATTCACCTTGTCAAAAGTGGGGCCTTGACACAATAGAGTATGTTGACCAATAGGAAAAAATTCAAACCCTCCATCATTGTGAAGAGGAATAAGAATCATCAATAAGATGTTTTATCTTTGTGTAATATTGAAAATTTATAGCTCTAGATATTAGGATAAAAATAATAAAAGTGTTTCCACAAGAAGACCATTACTACAACTATGAGCTATAAAATCTCTCTTGTATATATAAAACCTTTATTGATTATTGTGGACACATCCCCAAGTCTACTTGATCAAGTATGGCGATATGTTCATAGAAACATTTTTCAGGATCATGGATATAATGTCTAATTAAAACACTTTTACTCTGTGAGTATGACCTTGTAGTCTGATGAAATTAGTTGGGCCAAAAGATGGGTCCAACTAATTTTTTTTTTTGAATTGAAACACCTAACCTTTTAAATTGGCCTACTGAACTCGTCATACTGATTCAAAAAAAAATTGAATGCTAAATGATCACTTAAAACTCATTCTACCATTTATCTACAAATTGTCAATTTTGTGCCTAGGGGTCTTCTGACTGGCTTTAAAAACTGATTAAAATTAACAACCAGACCTCAAAATTAGACAAGTTGATTCTTTGTTCCTCATAATTTTACCCTTCCAAATCTTGTGCCATGATGACTTCAGGATCAAATGGTATTAACTATCAAAGTTTCTTACCTGAAACTACCTGCAAACAAACATGTCAAAAAACCATAAAGTGTGTTCAATTTTGGCTTCAAAAATAGGTCAAATTGACACTTAAGGGTGTGAAAACTGGGGCATTAGTTCATTGTGATGAGGAGAGTAGAAGTATGTGATTTGGGATCATGGAAGATAACAAGGTGCATTTGACAAGTAGTCAAAGTGGGCTACTCAGATTTGCAGAATTGGGAACAATGGGAGAAAAGTAACTTTTGCAAACAGAATGGACCTGGGAAAGTGTGTAGACAGATTTGTCAAGACTTGCAAAATGGCATACCTAAAGATTTTTTTAGAGTAGAAAATAATGGTACAATCCATTTGACCTCACCTCTCATAGATTCAAGGTTATGACATCACAAACATGGGTGTTGATCTATCTACATTTTATGACACTAGTAAAACTTTATAAATTGAATTTGGAATCACGTTCGAAAATTGATCAAACGTATTTTTCATAAGATCAAATCTAAAAAATAGAAAATATTTAATCTCTAAAATGCAATGCAAAAGTAATTTTATCATTTTGGTCAACTAAGTCAAAGTTATAATAAGTCAAACAAGGCCTCCCAGGATTTTGAACAATTTGCATCAACATGACAACAATAAATGACAGATTTTGAGAGATTCAAAACCTAGTTAAAACATGTTGAAGTGACTCAAACTCTAAAACATAGGTTCTTTGATAGGCATACTAAAAACTCCCAAAGTGGTGAGTCATGAAACATGACTAGGTGCGAAATATTCAAATGCAAACTAGGCATCTTGTCATTGTTTGACACTTGGTCAAAAATGTAGATTTGGATATTACTCAAAATGAAACTTCAGAGAATGACATGGAATGGCAATTTATCTTCATGGAATGCATGGATATGCTTAATGCAAAGTGTTAGAAACATTAAACAGCTCTTAGGCCTCAAACAGACAATCAAGTACACATGCATTAAATGCACTTTAAGGGGCTCAAAAGCTTAGAATGGTGCTCAAATTGGGAAGGCAATTTTGAGTCCCAAAAGTAGCTCTATCTAGGGATGCATGTCCTTTGTAGACATAGAAAGGATTCAAAATCACTAGAAGAAGTATACCACACACTTGATAGCAAAACTTCTCTCAAATAGCTTATTAAAAGCAAGGAAATCTACTCCTAAACTGTACAAATAATGGCCCCGGGCTACTAAACTTCAACAAATCTTCTTAGCTCTATCATATATTTGATTTTCATCTGTATTTTCATGAGGTAAGCTGGAAACATCACTTCTATTAGTTTCACCAATCAGATTAGAACTCTAAATTAAAACACTTGGCAAAACTAGATTTACATCTTCATTCTCATAGTGCATATAAAAATTAGCACTAACTTCTGCATCATGTTCACTATGAGGAAACAAATCAACATGCTCATGTAAACTAGGATCAATCTAAAAATTGTCATCTACATATGACTATTGCATGCTATCAATTGAAAACACAAATTATTCATATTCTACTTTGTTCAAAAAGTTGCATGTGTCAAAATTTTGCAACTCACCTTGTGTAACTAGATATGAGGAGCACAAGAAATTTGATTTCTCCACTTCATTTATACTTCTGATACTCATCAAATCAAATTCATCATTCACTAAAACTCCTTCACACTCAAACAACTTATTAGTTACCAATTCTAAAAACTTATCATTGAGGTACTCACACAAAACTATTGGAAATGATTGAAAAGATCATGAATGAAGAATAATGGAACTGGTAAAGAATGTTTTCAATCATTTTTTTGTCATTGATGTCAAACTTTCTACTTGTAGGAATGACAACTGCTTTAGTGATCCAAATACTATCAATTGGTTGATTGACAAGGAGGAGACAATCAATAAGATGTAACTAGTACACCTAGAGAAAGGTTGAAGTTATGATGTTGTAATGAAGTACAAGGATTAGCTAAGCCATTGATGAAATACTCTAAGACACAGAGAATGGACACACTAAAACACATCAAATATGTAAGGTTTAGCTAAGTCATTTGTAAAGCCTAACTAAGTTCATTGGAGAGAGCCGAGCAAGCTAGTTAGTGCCGAACAGATTGTCAAAAGGTGTTTTCCCTATACTCCTATTCACAGATTGTTATATGCAAACTCAGCTTATGCCAACACTACTTCCCAATTAATTGGCTTATCTCCAACTAAACATCTCAACAAATTACCCAAGCTTCTATTTACAACCTTTGTCTATCCATCTATTTGTGGATGGAATGTAGAACTAAACTTCAACTCAATACCCATCTTCTTCCACAAAGTCTTCCAAAAATAACCAACAAAATTATTGTCTTTGTCGGAAAGAATACTTCTTGGTAATCCATGCAATCTCACAATCTCTTTAAATAAAAGTTCAGCAACATGTTCAACATCTAATGTCTTCTTACATGGTATGGAATGAGCCATCTTAGAAAATGTGTCCACAACAAAAAATATGAAATCATACCCCTTCACTGTCTTAGGTAATCCAAGAAAAAAATCCACATTGATGTCACTCCAAGGTTTCTTAGGAACAATAATAGGTGTATAAAAACTCATATTTTGACTCACTCCTTTTGCAATTTGACAAACTCCACAAGTCTTTATTTACAAATTTTTGAACATCCTTATACATTTGTGGCCAATAATACTTCTATTTTAGCAAACTCAATGTCTTATTAATTCCAAAATTTCCAACCAATCCACCACTATGCTTTTCTTTGATCAAATTCAACCTCATAAAACTTCTAGGAATACACAACTAAATGCCTTTGAACAACATACCTTCTTGAGTGAAATACTCATCATACTTATGTGATTTGTCAGATTTGGTGCTCTGCACTCTCTTCACACCTCAAAAAAATCAGGATCAGCATCATACAACTCTTTCATTTCATCAAAACCAAGAACTTCAACCTTCATTTCAATCAACAAAGAATGTCTTCTACTCAATGCATCAACAAATTTGTTACTAACTCCACTCTTATGCTTAATAAAAAATGTGTAACTCTACAAGTACTCAAGCCATTTCATATGTCTCTAATTCAATTTATGTTTACTTTCCAAGTATTGTAAAGCTTTATGATCAGTATACAACAAAAACTCTTTAGGAATCAAATAATGTCTCCATTTCTTCAATGCTCGAACAATAACATAAAACTCTTGATCATACACACAATACTTCCTTTTAGCATCATTCAAATTTTCACTATAGAAAGAAATAGGCTTACCTTCTTGACTTTATACTCATTTAGTAATTCTATAATTTCTACTGGTACTCGGCTATCACTATCTGTTTTCAGTCAGTCATTACTAGCTTTTTCTTTTTGGTCTTTACTACCAACACTTGGTCCTCTAGGAACTATAGAAAAACAAACTTGATTCTTCCTTACTTATTTTTCAAATTTCTTTCCATTAACCATGCAAACTTTTATTTTAGTAAAACTGACCTCATCTGGACTTTCAATCAAAGGCAAAAATATTTATTTCTTCTCATTCACCCAAAGAGTATATTGATTCAATGTTGCATCATGTATAGCATATCTATCAGATTGCTAAGGTCTACCCAATAGAATATGACAACAATCCATAGGCATAATATCACACAAAACTTCATCAAAGTAATGTCCAATATTGAATTTCACAAGGCATTGTTCACTTCCCAATATCTTATGCTTATTTTTGATCCATGAAACATGATAGGGTTTAGGGTGCTTCAACCTCTATAATTACAACTTTGTAACCAGCTTTTTTGATGCCAAATTTGTAGAACTTCCACTGTCAATGATCACTTTGCAACATTTTTTAGTCATCTTACATCTTGTCTTGAATAGGCTTCTCCTTAAAATAGGTTCCTCATCACTTCCATTATTACATAAGGTTCTTCTCACCATTAGATTTTCTCCAGCCTTAGGTCCACTTGGTGAACCCTCATCATCTCCTTGAACCATAGCATTTATGTTACCTTGACCACTTTTAGAGGATCTACATTCAAAAGATCTATGTCCCTCTTTACCACATCTGAAGCAATTACCATGAAATCCACCTCTAGAAAAAGAATTATCTCTTCCTTGGTAAGAACTAGTACCTCCTTAGTAAGAATTACCACCTTTCCACTCAGTCTTGCCTTTTTAATCATTCTTCCATTCAGATTTTTCTTTATCTTGCATGAAATTTTTAGATCTACTACCTTCACCATAAGATCTACCTCTACCTCTCTAGAATCTACCACCTCTACATCTTTGTCTTTGTTCATGCTTGTTTGTCAAGATCTCCTTAGCTTTCAAGGCATACTGATATGCTTCTTCCACACTTTCCAATTTCACAAAACTTATAATCTTGAATTACAAATGTCAATCCATTTATGTACCTTGTAATTTTCTCAACATCATCATCATTTCTAAATCTAATTTCCAATCTATATGATTCCTTAGTATATTCTTTCACACTCATGTCTCTTTGTCTCAAATTTTGCATCTTTCTTAGCAAGCTAACTTGGTAATCAATAGGAAGGAATTTGTTCTTTACCTTGTTCACCATCTTTACCCAAGTTCTAATCTTTTCCTTTCCTCTCCTTTGTCTATTAGTTTTCAAATGCTCCCACCATAGTAAAACATGACCTTTCAAACTAGTAACAAAAATTTTCACCATCCTATTATTAGGAGTGTTTTCATAATCAAAGAAATTCTCCATATTAGAGATCCAATCCAACATAGCATTAGTGTCCAATCTCCCATCATAAGGAACAACTTCCACAACAAGCTTTGAATTTTCTCTAGGTAACACTCACAACAATCTAGCTTTATTTTGGTCATCTTTAGGTTCTAGATTAGGGTTTGGTGCTACTGCTTCATCATCACTTACATCATCAAGATGTGCTTCTCTTCTCTGGGCTATCTCCATAGCATCTAATTTGGCTATAATTTCTCTCAATGTATCCAATATTGCATTATCAACATTTCCTCTACCTCAAACCATCTTTACAAATCAGGTTTCTACAAGATCGTAACTCTTTGCAAGTTATAAGTCAAATATGTAGATCTACAATCCTACAACCAAATCAAAATTAGGGTTCTACATGATCCAATCTCCACAAGGATGAACCTCAAGCTCTGATACCACCTAACATAGGGGGAGAGTAGAACAACCATGGCCTAGGCACAAATAGCTATCCCAATCAACCTACTAGAGTTACATAGCAGAAAACACAGCACAAAGTACAACACCAAGGAGAGAGAGAGAACACAAATATCTTTATTGATTCATCAAAAAATTAGCATACATGCCTAGTTGTATGGCCTTCTAGGTTATGGCCAATTATATATCTATATATATATATATATATATATATATATATATATATATATATATATATATATATATATATATATATATATATATATATATATATTCACATTCAAAGATCCAATAGAAAATTTGCACTTTCAGTTCTGCTCCACAATTATCCTACTCACTCCTAAACTCAAACCTAGACCTCTTTAAATACTAGCCAAAATGACTTATAGAAGATTCTAGAACAAGGAAAGCCACAAGTCAGCCCATAATAGATATTAACTACCTATACCAAAATTAAATGCAAGAAAAGTTGGCCCAAACTGGAACCAGACACAGATAACTCAGCAAATGAAGACTTTGTAGAAACTAGCATTCAACATCTACATGAGCTTGGCACCCAAAGGATCACTTGACACCAACAGAAACTCTACACCCAAAGGTTTACTCGACACCAACAGGAACTTGGCACCCAAAATATCACTGAACATCAATAGGAACTCAACACCCAAAGGATCACTCGACACCAATAGGAACTCAACACCCAAAGGATCACTTGGCATCAAAAGGACAAAAAACAAAAAACAAAATTGCAAGTTTGCAAGGAAACCCATGATGCTCCTGCATCAGGCTAACCTTGCAATTTTAACATACCATGCTAGTGTTTCTCCACTTGCTAGATCTTCCTCCAAATATAATCTCATGCAGTTTTCAGCAATATGTCTATACTTATCCACATGTAGTACATGAATACCATGTGTTGTAATCCCAATTGATTGTGTTACCTTTCTTCCTCCATTTCCAATTGGCCTTCATCTATGAATCTTCAATCTTGTGACTTATGTCCAAACTTGTTGCAAGTATACAAATAATCATTCAATGCATACCTCTTAGGTATTTAGCTAAACTTGGATCTACATTCAAATAATTTATGTTGATACTTATTATAATGATAATAGTAACCATTGAATTTGGAAGTAGAATTGATCTTACCGTTTTTTCTCCAACATACAATTGTTGTGTGTCTAGGCTTTCCACAATGATAGTATGTTGGTTTCATTAGGTTTGGATTGGTGTTATCATTCCTTTGCTTGGCGTTCTTTGATGATTCACCTTGTTTTTTAGTTGAGCGTTTGGTATAGCCAAGGCCATATGTGCACCTCAGTCTCCTCTATTCTCTGAGTTATTCATCCAATAAATTGATACATTATAGTGTTTTTTTCATTCTCCTGATTAGATCTTTCTCACATTTCAGTTCACCCTTCAATATTTCATTTTTAGTCCTCATTTCAACAATTTATTCCATTTTCCTACCAATTTCATGATTAGCACCGAGTAGTTATTTTGCCATATCAAAACGATTTTATGTCAATCTTGTAGGAATTTGGCTATTTTCTTTTGTAGTCATGCTCTTATCATCTTCATCTTTTCTCTTTTGTTCCATTACTTCACACATCCTATTGGTGTCCCTAAATATTATTGTCTATTAGTGTCAAACACTTAGTCATACACTAGTCCAAGTCATACTATCATCACTACAACTAGGTTACTCTATATAGGCTAAGTCATGTGATGGACTTGTAAATAAACATGTATATACCAAGATCTATAGGAGTCAACCAAGTCTTTGGTCACTAAGTATTTTCAATATAATTCAATCCTAATGATTGTCGAGTAGTTTGAACATATCGAAGCTAAGTTACATAGATGGTATCGAGCATAGTAGAGATTGAGCAGCAATAGCATGGACACTAAATGTTGAGTATCAGAGATAGTAAGTGTCGAGAGATACAAAATTGACATTCAACTCAAGAATGATACAAAGTTTGATGTAAACCATTTTAGGTTGACATGGAAAAGAAATTTAAAATCTATACATGTTGTTACATGTTTTATGACATAGATCACAAACCCATATGAACATTTTTTAACCAATCAGATGAAGAGGCAAAAAATAGAAGCATCCAAAAAAATCATTATGAAGTCTTTAAATAGAGTAGACCAATCCCTATTCGATATGGGAAATGTTGATGAAGGTGAAAAGCATCGAGAAAGCTATTTGTGAAATCATAGAGAAGATCAATTGTGATAATGCAAGCATTGCAAAAGAGGCAAAATAATTCAATTATTTCTAAATAGAGGAAGTGACCTTATCAAGCAGTGAAGAATAGTAAAGCTATATCAGATCATATTGATGAGAGGAGATCCAAAATCCTCTTTTTAGAGTATAATGAGGATCAAGTACTAAATCAATTTTAAAAAATTGAGTTATGGATAATCTCTTAAAAGAGTGATCTCAATAGATCCTTTTAAATATCTTAACTGATTCCTTACTTTGTAAGACCTTTAATAGGGAATACCCCCCATAGGTTAGATCATTAGATATGGTCAAAAATTATAACCCCCACATGTTAACTCTATTACTATAGTAGTGAAGATTTGTAGTTTTCATCCCCACCCTAGTTTTTCCTTCACCTTGAATGGTTTATGGGTAACCAAATCTTAGTGTTATGTGATTATATTCCATGCATGTGTTTGATAGATTAGATCTACCTATTACAAAAATTTGATTTTATAAGTGATGTTATCCATGCACTGGATATGAGGTGGTGAATGTAGTGAATACACTATAGTATTGTTAAAAATAGAAAAAGGTTTAAGTATTAAAAATCTTGATTCACCCCCCCCGCCCACACACACACACAAGTATCTTAGTTTCCCAATACTTCCAACAATTGGTATCAGAGTGAAGGTTCTCTTGAAAAATTCTAACAACTTGGGAGATTAGATCTTGGAGATGGAAGCTTTTAAATTGGGAAAAGTAATTGATAATTGGGTGATTGACATCCAGCTCATACTACAACAACTTGAAATAGTAAGGTATGAACTGAATAAATCCATGAAAAGGAGGAAATAATTGGTCATTCAACAAAATGAGTCAAATTATGAAGAAGTTTAAACTTAAGGACTTTTTGGAATTGGAAATTCAAGTGAGAGTGATGCAGCAATTGCAGATCTACTAGAAAATAACCGTATCCTGAATGAAGCAGTGAGAGGACTAAAACTAGAACATGAGATCCAATCAGTAAGGCTTATGTGAAGTGACTAAAAAAAGAAGAAATCTGAGGAAGACAAGGTTTTCAATGAGGAAGAAAGAAGGAAAATGGCATCTAGACTTGAAGAAAGGACATCTAATGTGCAAAAGCTTACAAATACTCAACTGGACATGATGACTCAATTAATGCTTATAAATCAGGAGATAAATAGAAGATATATGTAGATAGGAAATCTAAGATCAAAGAATGATTTACTAATGAACAAACTAAAGAATGAGAATTAAGAACTTGTGGAGAAATTAAACAAGCTCAAGGAAGTAATGAAATACATTGAAGAACTAATAAAATCATCTAGCATCACTACTAAATTAAGTCATATAAAGAAAAACTCATATATTGAGTAAGGAGAATAATCCAAGATTAGAGAACTAAGGAATGCAAAGACAAAAGGAAAGCCTACATGTTATCATTGTGGAAAACTTTCTCATACTACCAACATCTGTAGAAGAAAGAATGGTATGGAAAACCCTAAACCTAAGTTTATTGCTTATTATTTCTACTGCAAGAAGCAAGGACATCAAATTCATGAATGTAGATCAAGGATGAAAGACATATCTACTACATCTAGATTTGAATGATATTTCTATAATTGTAAAAAGTATGGACATAGAGCATATGAATGCAAATCACAAACAATGCCCTATTAGCCTAAAAAAAGGCAAAATTATGCACCTAATGATGTATGTCCCAAATGTCACAAGTTGATATTCAAGAAAAAACTACAAGAACCAAGTACCAGCATCAAACCATAATCACACCAAGGGAAAAGGAAAAGTGGACATTGAACAAACAAGGAAGGAAATGAACCTAACTGGAAGAAAAAGGTAGAAGATGGAAATAGTGGAACAAATGGAATTGAGATCACCCAATCCAATGGAGAAGGTGATCATATAATCTCAAACTAAACAAGAAAGGCATGTAAGGAATTGTATACTTAATAATATATCTTACATCAGTTCCTAAAATAAATGTGCTAAATTCCATATATTTATAAGAAAAGATGCAATAGAATAGATCTATGAGAAGACAAGTGCAAAAGAATCATTTATACAAGTAGTTCCAAAGAAGAGTAAAATTGTTTATATTGATTGAGAATTGTAATATGGACTGAGTACTTAATATTCCAAACTAGTGTATAGGTCAATTTTGATGAAAGAGATCAAACTATATAGTGGAAACCAAGTTCAAAAGGAACAATATTGATCGAGATAGTTGGCTTCCACCAACCAAGAGTACACAACATTAATGGAGACCCTAATTTGAGAAAAAGAGAGTATATAATCAAAAATTCAAAACATTTGGCACACCTTTCATACATAATTCTAGAGCATAGAGTGATTTGAGTGATTTGTGTAAGAGATCTTAAGGTGATTAAGATAAAATTTGGAATAGAAGTTTGATCAAGGGAAGACTTGAGTTGTGCCAAGTTGTTTAGAAGAAAGAATTTTTTAAAACCCTAGCAAAAAGAAATGGCAGCTTCATAATCATCAAGAAAGAGCCAAGGAATAGAGGAAAGCAACATTCAAGTAGTGAAGAGTGACACTTGTCCTCAACCTACAGTTTGTGTTATTCTTGAGATCATAATGAAGGGAGACTAAATGGGTGCATTATCCTCAATACCACCTAAAGTTATCATGATCCATGATGTATGAAGTTGTTACATGTGTAAGATAGGAGAAGTAACTAACTATGTGATTCAAGAGGATTATGAGAAATTGTGTATTGAAGGAGTTTTGAAAGATGAATTCAAGATTGTTGAAAGAGAAGGGTTAGCTCATGCCCTAGATATTTTGAGAAATTTCAAGATAGAATGGATCAACTTGATGTGGAGTAGGATTCATGACATGAAACTATGGCTAGACAAAGGACCTATAGAGATTACAAAGAAGATCATTCACAAGGTCATGGGGTATCCAACCTTAAAAAAGAAAAAGAATACAAGGTGTCTGAGTCATAAGGAAATTAAGGTAAATACGAAGGTTGAATAGAATGGACAAAGGTTATCCATCTCTAATATTACTAACCCATTTATTGAATTTGCAGTGAGAGAAATTTCTCATGAATTCTATCAATCAAGTAGATTGAATAATGTATTGTGTATGGCAATGTATCAGGCATGGAAAATTATTGTGAAGGATCATGAATATGATCTTGCCAGGTGGCAAAAACTTTAGTTAGCAGAAAACCTAATATCCATCAGGAAGCCAAAGAATTATACATGTAAGTTTGGATCACTCATCATGTGCATTTTCTTTTATGTTTAGAAATATTTTCTTGGTATTGGCAATATAGTTTGGGATCAAGGCAAACTAGTGACAAGGAAAACTAGTGAGTACATAACTTAGTTAGGAGAAAATTTTGAAAATTTTATGGACACATATTTTGAAGAATTCAAATAGAGAATGAAGAAAATGATAATAATAGCAGAAGAATTGGTAATGAAATACTATAATGATGTATGCCTTTTAGTGGACACAACAAACACATTTGTGTAGGTAGTGAAGACAAGGAAGGCATGGCTAACAACATTTGATTATGAAATTATGAGTGCAAATATTTTTAAATTATTAAAAGAGGAGATTGACACTAAAGAAGATACTTTTGGAAAGTATGAAGAAGCTAAGTCAAGAATCACTATTGATATTAGAATAGCTTCTAAGGAGAAGAAAAGAAAGAACACAATTGACGACCTACAAAAAAAACTAGGCACACAAGGAAAAGGAAAAGGACTTTTGCATCTCACACAAGGTCTTGGAGAAGATGAAGAGAAATATAGTGGTGATGAGGAAGAGGAAGAACAAGAAGGAGTTAAGGGTAAAGCCCTGGTTGTTTCTACGCTACCCACCAAGAAGGATAAGCATGTTAAGCCTAAAGAAAATGAAGTTGTAAAGAAAAAAGTGGTGGCACCCCTCTCTCCTCCTCCACTAACTAGACCAAGGACCAAGGTAGAAGCTACATGAGCCAAGCCAACTACAAAACCAAGTGGCTCTAGTGTAAAGGAGAAGAAGTCACAAGCCCCAGTGAGCTAACCGAAGAGAAGGTTGCTAAAGAAGAGAGTAAGTGAAGAAGAGGATGCAGAGAGAATAGACTTAGATGAACCAACCATATTACCTAGAAGAGAAATGACCGTTAATGAGTTATATACTAACCTACAAAACTCTGTAGGCTTAGCCAAATTTAGATTTGTAAAATATGATACACTAGATAATGCCAATAGAAATAAAGTTGAGGAGTCCGTGATGGATGTGATGGAAACTAATAAATTAGCCCCCAAAGAATTAGAGAAAGATATTCCTATTGATTTATATAATATATTAGACAAGAGATGAGAACATGCATCTATAGTAGACAGAGACATTAGAAAAGGCACATTGGCCAAAGTTATGTCTGACTTTTTAAAAGAGTAGCAGGAAACATTTTTGGAGAATTATAGGAATTTATTTGTTCCTAAGTTTAGATTTTTTATGATTTTGCAAAATAAGATTGAAGTTATAGTACAACAAAATGAGTTGCTATGGAAAAGAATTTTCAGTTGGTCTACTAAAGAAGTGGAATTGGAGAAAGAATTTGAAATAGTGACTATTCAAGATGACCAAAGTGATGAAGGGAGTACAGGTGTGCTGAGTCCACAAGGAAAGATTTCATCTATTCATGTCATCACCCCTGACACTCCATTTTCCAAGCAATAGAACCCTTAGATGTAGATAAAGAGAAATAAGAGCTAGATGAATCAAATAAAGGCACAAGTGTAGACATTTCTACCAAAGGTCATGAAGGACCAATTGTGTCAAGACCTCAAATTGAGGAGAATAAGGATGATAATAAAGTTGTACCAAGTGCATTTATTATTGTCTCAAGCACTAATATACAAGCAAGACCGAGTGGTGACACCCCCTTACCAAATCTAAAAGTAGTGATTAGAAGGAGTACTCCCTTACCAAATAAAGGAAAAATAATAAAGGATAGCTCTCTAGATATTCAAGTTAGTCTAGATGAAGTTATTGAGATGCGTAAATAGGATTTGGAAAATTTCACTCTTGAACAAACAATTTTGTTGCAAGATATTTTGGCAAGAAAGAAGAAATAGGAAAAAATGAGAATAGAGCATCAATAGAGATAGGTATTGCATGGCATAAAGGAAATTTTTGTTGATGCATTTGATATAAAAAATTTTGATGGGAAAGCTCCAATCATTTCCTAGCTTGTGCATATATTTGAGAAAATAAAAGTTGGAGATATAAAAGAAAATGAAAGGTTGATGGCTTGGTGAACCAAGAAATTTGAGAATAAGGTTGTAGAAAAAGTCTCAATAACCATTGCTAAGAAAAAAGTTGAATTACACTGATGTGTAAAAAATAAAGAGTAACTCATACAAAAGTACAACATTTTGTGTGATGTGCTAAGATTGGGTAATGATCTTCAAGAAAACATCCAATAGATTCAAGCTAACATGCAACAAACAAGTAGTACAATGTCATAGTCAGTTGAATCCAGCTCAAGTCATTACAATTAGTTGTTATTTTCTCAAGGAAAATTGGTTGAGCTTTAGACAGTTGATAGAAGCATGAGGTTAAAATTTATCTCCATATAATCTATGTTGATTCCTCATTTCGAGGTTATGTAGTGAGAATTAAAATCGACAAAAGATCTTATTCAAGAATATCATAATCTTTTAGTCGCTGATAGTTTGATTGATCTGGCAGCTCAATTAGAGTTTTAGAATCACATTTTGCAGTCAACCATAACCACTTGGGATCATGCACTTGCTATGATTCAATGGGTTCACAAATTATTCATTGAACTATGATTTTCTATTAGTGTCAAACACTTAGTCAAATACTTGGCAGAGTCAAGCGATCATCACTGTGACTGAGCTACTCTATGTAGACTGAGTCATTTGATCAACTTATAAATAAACATGTATATATTGAGCTCCATAAGTGTCTAGAAAGTCTTTGGTTACCAATTATTTTCAATATAAGCTAAGCCTACTAATTTTCAAGTAGTTCAAACATATTTAAGTTGAGTTACACAGAAGGTGTCAAGCATAGTAGAGACCAAGAAACAACAACATGCATAGTGAATGTTGGGTATAACAATTGGCATTCAAGTCAGGAATGATGCAAACTTTGAGGTAAATGATTTTAGGCCAACATGGATAAGACATTTAATATCTGTAGAGGTTGTTACATGTTTTATGACATGGATTGTGAATCCTTGTGAGCATTTTTCAACCAGTTAGATGAAGAGGCAAAAAAGAAAAGCATCCAAAAAACTCTTTATGAAATCTTTAAATAGAGAAGACAAAACCCTATTCAGTATGGGATATGTTGATGAAGGTGAGATAATGTGAGCATTGCTAAAGAGGAAAAACAATTCATTTATTGCTAAATAGAGGAAGTGACCTTATCAAGCAGTGAAGGATAATAAACATATATTAGATTAGAGATTAGATCATATTGAAGAAATGAGATCCAAAACCCACTTTTTAGAGTAGACTAAGGATCAGGTACTAAATCAATCTGAAGAGATTGATTCAAGGATAATCTCTTAATAGAGTGGTCTTAATAGATCCTTTTAAATATCTTAAATGAGTCCTTACTTTTTTCTAAGTGTAAAATCCTCTCACAGGGTGAGACTTAACAATCTCAAATGCCTTTAACATGGTAGACCCTTCATAAGGTAGATCATCAAATATGGTCAAATGTTGTAACCCTAATAGGTTAATTTTATTACTATAGTAGTGAAGATTTGTGGGAGTCATCCCCACCCCAATTTTACCGTCACCTCAAAGGGTTTTTGTGTAACCAAATCTTAGTGTTATGTGATTACATTCCATGCATGTGTTTGATAGGTTAGATATACATGTTACAATAGTTTGATTTGACAAGTAATGTTATGCATGCATTGGATATGAGGTGTTGAATGTGGTGAATGCACTATAGTATTGTTAAAAGTAGAAAAAAGTTTAAGTGTTACAAATCTTGGTTCACCCCTCCCCCCCTCTCAATATCTTAGTTTCCCAATTAATACTTCCAATACATCCTTGTAGATAGCACTTCATGTTCCTGTTACCACATTTTGTTTGCCCTGCCAAGTTTCAAAATTTGAATGTTACCCCACCCAATAGTCACCTCCCCAATTACTAATATTTTAATACCCACAAAGATATCAAAATTACCTAAGTTCTGAACCTTATGATATTTTTACGCCTCGCAAGTTCTTCGCCATCAAATCAGGGCCGATCAATGGTCGTCGCCATCTCGCTATGATGAAGTTGTGTGAGGGTTACTATAGTGACGTAGCGACAGGGCGCCACATGTCCAGTGGGTCCATCTTGCAAGGCAGAGGATGGTGCGGGTCAGAAAAGTTTTATCGCAGGTCAAAAATGTTCTACAGTGCCATAGGCGCTATGTCACTATCACGCGTTGGCCCAAAAATTTCCATGGCGACATAGTGCTCGTCGGAAAAGATGTGCCGACGACGGTGAGTCAGCATGTTTGGCGGCAAGGTTTGGCAGGCTGGAGAAGATAGCAGCGAGGTTTCAAGAAAGCGGTTGGGTTACGACAGGTACTTCATCTGCCCAGTTGGCAGAGTCCGATGTCACGACGGTGAATCAGAGGGAGCCACATGCACTAGATCTTCAGTTCAGTTAGCACAGTCAAGAGGCGAGTCTTTACGATCGTCAAATCTGCAAAGATCTACGATTGGCACTATCTCATCATCAAAAACTACTCTAGAGATAACATCGGCAATGTAGTGATAGGGCGCCACATGTCCTGGTGGGACCGTATTTCATCCTGCCAGCATAGTAGGGATCAAATGACTGACTGACCAATAGGGAAGTGCCACATGTACCATGGGCCCATTGAATTATGAGGGAGGAAGGTTGCAGGAAGGTGGGTCTTCGTGGCCGTTAGATTAGAGAAGATCAACGATTGTTGCCATATCGCCATGGCGAAGATGTACGATCTTTACCATAGCGATGTAGCGATAGGTCGCCACGTGTCAGTGGGGCCAGGTCTCGCTAGGGTGCAGTCACTGAGGTGTTTCCAGGTGTCGGTTGGATATGACAACAGTTGCAGAGGTGGTACCAAATATGATGGGCCCGGGGTAAGGACAATATGGAGTATGACGAGTCTTCATGATTGTCGGATCTAGGCCGATCGATGGCCGTCGCCACCTCACTATGGGTAAGTTGCTCAAGGTTAATGTTGGCGACACAGCGCCTTGTTGACGTGTGTCTCATTGGCCCAGTCAAAAATGATGGTTGATGGCTGGTGGTTAATGTAATCGTCACAATTAATATGAATATCTGCAAGGGTGGCGCAGTTAGTTCGATGACGAAAGGTCAACCATGAAAGACTTCCCCAGGTGGCAGAGCAAAGAAAGGTGATTGGCCCGCATGACCCAGCTGGCTCGTATAGCCTGTTTGACTTGCTTCAACCCTATTGATTCACAAACCAGGAAGCAAAAATGATCGAGGTTATCTTGCGATCTGATCTTCACGATCAATTTTGACATACCTGAAATGAATGCAAGGCATAGGGAAACAATCCACCGTCTCAGTCGATCCATCTACTATGTCAGGATATTTCATTGGTGCCGCTTCTGTCTACTCGAGGTGTTCTTTCAGTCGAATATCTAATTTTGTACTTCAAAACCATGCTCGAGTGTGATCTTTGATCGGATATTTTGGGGTTCAATGGCAGTAGTTGAAGAAGTTAATACAGAATCATTTCCCTCAGTTATGCCCGAACTATAAAGGCAATTTTGTAATCTTTTCCAAGGGTCAACTCTTTTTGATTTCTTTGATATTGCTCTGCAACTCTCAGCGTAACATTCCCTGTGCCTTTGAACCGAATGATTCTCTGTTTTATCCCTTTCAGCCATTGATGTGTTTGTGCATCCCTTTTACCTCTCATTGGTGTATTGTCAAGATCTGTAACCTGCATACTGTATCTGTTTCTTGCCTACTGGATAATATATAAGTGAGATTCCTCTTTCCTTGTGTTATTCAGTTGTGCTTCTTGATCTACATGAGGTTATTAGATCAAAACAAGCCTGTATGTATATATCCTTAGTTTTATTCTAGTTTAATAGTGCATATATGGGTAGAAATGGTCTGAACACTCTATTTTGGTGCATCACCTCCGTAGTTTAGGTAGAGTAGAGTTGTTTTCTGCATCTCCTCCTTCCCCTTTTCCTTTTGAGAGTAATTAGGTGTGCCCTGATAGTAAGAGGAAGCCGGCCTTCTTCGGAGACTCAACCTCGCAGTTCAAGTCCCACAGCTTGGAGGTTGTTTCCATGTTTCACTAGGTTGTCCTCACGCATAGGCCTTGGACAAGGGTGCAAACCTAAGTGACAACAGTTCCTTTTTTAGTGATTTTACCTTCTCATTAAGACTATCATTTTTCTCTAGTAGATTAGAAATAGAAGCATCAAATTCGATGTTAGACATGTTTCCATTAGATAATTCTTCTATAGATTTCACCTAATAGGTTGTTCTTCAATTCACTAAATTGACTCGTGGCCATTCGCATTTCCAATATTTGATTCTCAATAGTCTTATCCAATCTTTATTTCTTCATGACTTGAATCATCTACTCTCATGCATTAAAACTTTAACAAAAGAAAAAAGATATGATATAAATCATTGGAATACAAAATACATAGGATGCTAAGAGGGGGGTGAATTAGTATCCTCTAAATCTTTCACACTTAAACAATTTTGACCTTTCCCTCTTCACTTACTGTAACTTGGTAAAAACTATTCTTTCATTACATTACTTTGTAAATGAAACTAACATATTGTACTTTTCATTCCCAATGTAAAACAAATAAACTCATGAAAACATAATACATAACACAAGTATTTGGTATCATAGAAACCCTTGTTCAGAGGAAAAACTGTGGTGGGGATGATACCCACAAATCCATCACTATTGTAATAAGAGAATACCATGTTAGGGCTACAAGGTTTAGTGACTTCTAATGACTTTCTCAGAAAGGAGTATACAATAAGATCTTCAAGGATCTACCTTTTACCAAGATTTTACAATACTCATTAAGAGTTTACTTAGTTAACAAACTTACAAATTAGAGTGTCAAGTCCACATTTTCCAAGGATTTCATAAACTACTATAGTGATTAGAATTAGTAGAAAATGACATATAGTAGAAACTTAATTTTCATGATTAGATCCTCTTCTTCTCAATGATTATCACCTTGCTATGATAGATTTTCAATTCCTCTCTTATTGATATTTAACTTCAATCTCTAACCATTGTTCTATATTGTTGCATAAAGTCCTTACTCTATAGTATTAATCTCCTTCACAAAATAATCTTCCACCATATCATGAGCAACAACAACTTCAAAATATTCACAAATTTTCCTTTCATAGCATTGTTTTTTGTTGTGTAGCTTGACCTCATTAGGTTTTTAGAACCTTCTAGAATCATTCTTTTATATTTATCAAGGGTTATCAAAACATCTAACATTTCCTTCCTTAACACCTTCACTTCCATTGGATTATTCTTCCTTGTGATCAATAAAAATGACTTCACATTCTCCAAGAAAATATTTTCAAATCTTTACATCAATTCATGCAAACTATTTTGATGCTTGGTAGAATGGTATTACATTAGAATCTATGCAAACTCAAACTTTGGTGTTGTTCCTATGTCACTTGGTAGACACACTAATTGTTGGAATTAAAAATGGGAAACATATACTTTTGAGGTGGCGGGGGCGGGGGGAGGGGGGCGGGGGTGTGAAATAGAAGTACAAACTTCAACTAATTAAACAATGCATCTAGAACATGTAAGCAATTGAACACACACACACACTTAACACAAAATATGATTACCCAGAAACCCTCCAAAGAGAAGGGAAAATTGGGATGGGGGTTGATACCCACAAATCTTCACTACTGTAGCAATAAAGTGTAGTCAATTAAGGTTACAATGGTTTGACCATGAAACATGATCTACCTTGTGAAAGGCCTTCCCTATTAAAGGCTTAAAAAAACTATTAAGTCCCACCTTGTTAGAGGATTTCAACACCCTGTTAGAAGTGTGCCTGTCTAAAGGACTTCAAAACATCCACTTGGAATGTCACCCTATTAAAAGATTTATTACAACCTGTTAGGAACTACTCTGCCTAAGAGATTTAACTAAAATCACCTGTTAGGATGTTTCAGCATAGATCTTGTGATTGGCTCTGGTTGCCTGATTAAAGTTCAAATCCGTGTAGTGTCCTTCTTGATCCTCTTTGATCTTATATAAAAAATTTTGTATCCTTCTATTCTTTTTTCTCCTCCAACTGATTCTACAATTCATTCTCATTGTTAAGTCACCTTGAATGCTCTATAAAAAAAATTGACCATTCACCCCTTGTTACCTCTTGTAACATGATCTTTTTCACTCTCTCAATTCATTATAATTTTTGGGGCTTCATCTTCCTTATAAAGAGGTTTGTGGCTTAGGTTTAGGTATGAATCTACCACTAAGATTCATTCTTTTTGTCACTTAATCCTTCCTATGTTATGATTGGCTGCATGCAAATACATAGGAATTCTACAAATAGATATGTCCTTATCTTTAAAGAATCAAAATCTAACCTTATGTCAGCTTGAAAATGGTTTACATAGTTGTTTGTGAGATCACAAACAAATATGTCCAATCTATGTTACTCGACACATGAAGTTACTATTGCTTGGCACATACTGTAATTTTGTTTCTAACTCGGCACCTAAACTACTCAGTGTCTACTATTCACTCATCCCTTGAATCACTTGGTATGGTTTTTCTTCTCAACACATGAGTGACTTGAAACTCATTGCAATTCAGCATAGACTTATATTTACATATTATACTTAGCATGCATTACTAGTTTGGCATAGACTAAGTAAATGTCTTAAGTGTATTGACACTCAATTATCAAAACCAATCTGAGATCAACATTGATCTTTCTAACTTATACTCACTTGAACCTTTCTCAACATCCTTTGTAACTTGACTCAGATGAAACTCCTACTTGGTTGATGTAGCATTACTTAGTTTACATGTGAGTTGAGGTACAACTATGATGTTATTTCCTCCATTTCTTAGGCATCATAAAGTTTTGATTAGTATGTATGTTTTGATACTAATAGGCAATATGATACAACATGATATACTTTGATATTTATTCCTATTTTTTTATATGTATGGACTTTTTTTTTTTTTCTTCAATCATCTCACTCCCATTTTCTCAACTTTTTTTTTTTCACTTTTCCATCCTTCTTTGATATCATGTTGATTATGGAGGATCACTACAAATATATTAAGCATTGCCATAATGTCTGGTATGTGCTTTCCAAATGGAAGCATCCTCTTGTATTTGTATCAGGAATAAATCAAAAGAAGAAACATGTCCCTTCATAAGACATGTCTATTCATCAATATAATCAATAGAATGGAAAACTTATATATATATATATATATATATATATATATATATATATATATATATATATATATATATATATATATATATATATATAATAGGTTTATCCTATGAAATTTACCAAAATATCAGCAAACTTTTAATTCAATTTGATTTTTCATTAATTCCACAAGTATGCATGATTCAAAAAGGTGTTATCCTTTGCCAATGAATTTTTTTCCTTTTGTGAACTCACATATGAAATCGGATATATATGTGCACCTAACTATATCTTCTTCTCATTCATATCAAATTACTCTAAAATTTTCAAGTCTTAATTTGATCTCTCAGGGGTTAAATAATTCATTGGTATCATTTCCTCATTATTCTTTAATGAATATATTACTTAGAATAAAAATTTTTGTTAGCAATAGTCTTAAAATTATTCTCAAATGTATTACTTGTCCTCTTTTCTACCCATATTTGTGTGCTTCTAGGTGTCTTAGCTTTAACAAATGTTTCATTGAAGTCTCTACATGTTCTTTCAAATTTTCTTTCTATTTTTCTTTTATGTTTTCATTCCTTCTCATATTGTTTCTTGTATTCCTTCTAGGTGTCCTTTCATTCTATAATCTTATATTGTTCATCCTACAAAATCTTATTGTATGTCCCAGATTATTGCCAGTCTAACATGCTATCACATTATTTCCATATCGAGGTCTTGATTGAATGATCTATAACATACAATCTCTAGAAATATGTCCAAAGTTGTTGCATTTATAACACATAACTCCATTTCTTATGATACTATTTGCACCAATAGGTCTACTATTTGCATGGTTAGTACTTCTCTACATTCTATTATTATTATTATTGAATCTTGGTTTCCTATATTCATTATCTCTATGTCCATAAGCATAACAACTATAACAATAACTAGAAATAGGGTAAGTATACTTATCTATATAGTCCTTCATGTGACCAATTTCATTGCATGCAAAGAATTGTCCACCAAATTATTTCTTCACTTCTTTAGGTTGTCCAAATTATTTAGGTACTTCCTTGTTAATATCTTCTTGATGTTTCTTTGTATATTGGATCACTAGATTTGATTCTTTAGTAACTTCAAATCTCTTAGATAATTCTCCTTCATAGTAGCCAATACCAGTCATGTCACGTTTAGGTCTTTGTTCCATGATCTTCTCATTTATCTTCTTGGTGTTGGAATATGACTTTTCAATATGTTCATTTTTTCGTGTAAGCTCTCCTTTCACATTAGTGTTGCACTTATCAAGTTCTGTAAATTGTAGCTTTGTATATTCAAGTTTAGATGTCACCTTGGTAAGTTTGAATTTCAGATTTTCATTCTCTCATTTTCCTTATTTATCTTAGAAACAACATCACTTACCTTGATCTAATCATTTAAGTCTTTTTTCCTTAAATTAGTAGATTCAATCTTCTCTTTTAGCTTTTGAATGCAAGTTTTTGCCTCTTTGAGTTTGACCTTTAGATTGTCTCTTTCTTATGTGATTACATACAGTTACTCAAGAGCTTCTTTTGTATTCTTTCATAACTTATTCACATCCATAGTGATCCTACTCAAGATGTTAGACATCCTTTGAGTAATAGTGCTTTGATACCAAGTATTAGAAATAGGAAATACTAAAGGAGGGGTGAATTAGTATTTTGTAAACTTTTTCCCAACTATGGATATTCTTTAACAATCTTTAAGCATGTATATCTAGTCAAACTAATATATATATATATATATATATATATATATATATATATATATATATATATATATATATATATAATGAAACTCATAAAACCATTATTTTTTAACTAGGAAACCTTGGCCAAGGATAAACCTTGGTGGGGATGGTACCCAAAAAATGATCCACTAATCAAAAGAATCTTATGAAAGATATCAACCATGATAGGAGTCTATTATATCTATATAGTGTATTTTTCCTTGTTCGAGGAGTCTATCACATTGGTATTACAATTACAAAATTATCAAGATGAGCTCATTGCTCAAACATGCATGTACAATGATATATTTTATATACAAAATGCATAGATATAAAAACCTCTTGATAGTGATGATATCTTCATTGTCTAATTTTCCCTTTGTAGCTCTCTTCACAAATCTTCACATATAGTGTCTTTTCTCTACTATAACATAAATTTTTCATCATGTCATTATTAAAATACAATTACATATTCATCACATAACTCTGCATCAAGAACTCATTCCTTTATACCCATCTATTGTGTCCTATCACCCCTCAAGTCTTCACACATGTCTCAAAATACAAAATTAATCTTTTTTCACTTAGGGTTAACATCTATGATGTCATCCCATTATAGTTAAGTAATTATTTTGGTGAACCAAAATAATTCCTTAGCACAATTTACCATTTCCTTGCCTATGTTTTGTTATGCCCATACAAGACTATAACTGGTAAACTATTGATATCTCTATTTGTACAACTCATTGTGACATACACTTTAAGATATAGAATCCTTATACTCTATACTATCTTAACTCAAGTGTACACATTCCAATTCACTCTCCATGAAGCTCACCAATAAAAAAGATGTCTCTAATGACATTTATTCTTTTGTATACTTAGACAATTTTCAAAGTTATCTCCTCCAAATACACTTTAAGATATAGAATCCTTATACTTTATACTATCTTACCTCAAGTGTACACATTCCAATTCACTCTCCATGAATCTCACCAATCAAAAAGATGTCTCTAATGACATTTATTCTTTTGTATACTTAGGCAATTTTTAGAGTTATCTCCTCCAAAATACAACTCTAGAATCTTCTCACTAAATATAGCATATATAGGTTTCCATAAACGAAAACCTTGTGTTATCTCTATACTCCCTTCTTAACCAAATTTCCAATAGAAACTTCCTAAAAATCCTTTATCATTTCACTTTTTAGGAGTCTCAATCAACGAATATGGGGTCGAACACAATGAAGCCCATAGGTCTCCATATATATTTTAAGTTGAGATCCTCTAGTGATCTTAGTTTGGATTTCTATTGTGTTTGTTAGAAATCCTTAAAACTTATGTCTATGACACTAGCATGTTTATCATTTTACATATAGGTTATGCCTACTACAAACACTAATTAATCACTAGTTGTGCCTCCTACTAGCAAAAGAGACCCATCTCAGGCCCTAGTACATTTTTTACTACATTAAAAAATTTCTCACACCTATGTCTATAATGCTAACATTTTTATCACCTACTATACATGTTGTGCCTCCTACCAATATTAAATCATCATTGTGTTGAAAATAGATAGATAAAGGTATGAATATGTGTTTCCTTCATTATTTTGTCACTAATGTCAAACCTACTACTTGTTGGCAAGACAACTACTTATATGATTTGAGTACTATCATTTGTTTGATAGGTGAAGAGGATTTGATCAAATGAGGTAACAATGGCACCTAGAGGAAAGGTTGAGTTATGATATGGAAAAGGAGTACAAGGATCAGTTAAGACAGTGATATTATAGTACATTGATAATCTACTTAAGATTGCAAAGGATGGTTACATTGATTAAGTTCAGAAGAACAAGTTAAAAGAATTATGTCTACCAAGCTTAAAAATCTACACAGTAGGTGCTAAGAAAAGTAAGTGTAAGCCAAGAAGAAAATTAGTTGGAGCTAAGAAAAGTCAAATTTCAGTGTATGTTGAGTGATACTATGTAAGCCAAGTAAAGTTTAGTTGATCCCAAGCACTAGTAAACTTTAGTTCATTCTGAGTGATTTGATAGTGGATGTCGATAAATGCAACATGTGTTGAGCATCAAAAGCCAATTAATATCAAGTGTTAGCATTATGAGAAAGATTGAGAATTTGATGAATCTAAGTTGATTAGTTTGATTTATTGGATTTTTTGAACCATGTGGAAGACAAGCTTGATGAGATGGTGGCACAAAATTCAAGATAAACCATTTCAAGGTGAATTCAAAGAGGATTGAAGGAAAATTTTATAGAAGGGAATGAAATGAAAAGATGGGTAGATTCATTGAGTCCTACCTAATCTAACCTATCCCTAAAATGGAGGAAGGAGGATGAATGAAAAAAATTCTTAATTTTCTATTTATAGAGATGGCTAGTCAGAAGAAAAGGTTGTCATGTGTGAGAACCTAAGGAAGATAAGGAGTCTAGGGTACTTTTTTGATTCAGTGACCTAAGAGAAGTTTCTGCATTGGCAAGAAAAGTAAGAAGTCTTAAGGGTATGAATTCTTGAAGGGTGAACAAGTTGTCAGAGCTAAAGTATGTAAAAGTCAACCAGAATGGAGGACTAAAATAGAGATCTATAATTTGCAAGTGTGTTGTAAGTTGTTATCAGATCAAGTCTTACTATTACTTTTTAAATCATTGTATTAGTCTAGGGTAAATCCTTTGGATTAAGGTTGAACTAACAGTCATTTGTAAATCCTTTAACCAGGTGACATTCTAAGTGAATGATCTAAAGTCATCTAACAAAGCTCACTCCTAATAGGGTGATTGAAATCCTTTAACAAGATCACATTTAATAGTGTGCATTGTAACCTTTTAGAGGGTTGGCCTTTCACATGGCATCACTTTAGAAGAGTGAGAATTAGTAGCATGTTACTAATGGTTTTTACCAAATTGGGTTTAAATCATTATGTCAAGTGTTTTATTAAATCTATCATGTTTCATGTTTACATTTTTGCAAAGTTGATTTGACAGTAACCTACAAGTTTAAGTATATGTATGATCAAACGGATGCATGCATGATGATAATGTTTTATGGATATGGGTTCACTAAATTATGAAAAGTTTTAAATGTAAATCTAGACCTTGGATAATAGATTCACCCCCCTATCAGTTATTATAAATAATTCTAACAATTGGTATTAGAGTCATCTGCTTAAGAGGAATAGTTTGAAAGTACCAGAAGAAAAAAGATCAAGATGTCAAAAAGAGAGGTACATAAGATTAATAGAGATAAGTTTCCTACATAGAAAAGTTTAATGAAGCTACACCTTGGAGGATTTGGACATCATGCATAATATACCATCATAATAGAACATGTTAATCCTATTGGAGCCCTAGCTACTGAAGATTTGAAAAAGAAGAAAGAACACAACCAGGCAATGTTAGAGATTGTCTCTACCCTAAGTTATGCCGAGTTTGATTATATCAAGGGTTGTAACAGTGCAAAGAAAATGTGGGATGCTCTACAAACTATCTATGGAGGAGAGAAAAATATCCTAAGAGCCAAATCTGAAAGTCTTAGAGGTAATTTTGATAATATGAGAATGCAAGAAGGTCAGAATATTGCTCTAGGATAAAAGATGTTGTCAATGCAATAAGAGGAGCTACTAGTAAGTTAGATGATGAGACTATACTAAGAAATTTTTTGAGAACGCTATTTCCTATATATGATATTAGAGTTTCTACAATACAAGAACTGAGATGCATGCCAATGAATGATCTGACTCTTGAAGGTCTGGTAGGTAGGCTCACTACTTTTGAGCTATCTAATTTTGATAATTACAAACTTGATATTGTTGAATCTTCTTTCAAAGCTAAGATGTCATTGAAAGAACCTAATGAGAAGAAGAGAAAGGTCAAGTATGTGTCTAGTGACAATGAAACTAATGAGGAAGATATATATCATCTTGAAGTACTAATAGCAAGGAAATTTCACAAAGGTAAAGGCAAGTTCAAAGATAAGTTACCTATCGTATGTTTCAATTGCAATGAGGTTGGTCATATTGCTTCTAGATTTCTAGAGAAGAAGATGTGTGCTAGAAAATGTGACCTATTAGTAGCATGAGTTAACAAGAAAACATTAGTTAAAAATTTTGAAAGTATATCAAAGATTCATCAAAACGAAAGAAACAAACACTAACTAATGCTTGCTTGGGTTTTGCAACCCTAAGTAGCTAACAAACTCAATCTTCTAGCCACCTCTACAACTCAACAAAGGCACCCTCTACAACTCAACAAAGGCACCCATAAGAGGCCTTGTTGGTGTGTTACGATGGGGGTATGTTTGGTGTGCTCTCCCAAACACAAAAAAAAAAGAGTCTCTTGAGTGTGTGAGTGCAAGTGTGAATGCAAATGTGAATAAAAATGCACTAAGATCCTAAGTTATGTGGGATGAAGAACACTTCAAGAAAGGGCTATGGAGAAAGCCATTCTTGAAAGCATTCAATAATGAAGATGATATGCAATAAAGGAAACTAACTAAGAATGTAAGCTATGGAATGGAAATGCAAATGCATGAAGAAAATTAAATGAACAATGCAAGATGGAAACTAAATCAGCTACCAAATGATTAGTATGGATCTTAGAAATATTTATGAAAATAAAGCTACAATGCAAAACTCTAAGCATGAAAACTCAAAACTCAAAATGGCATGGTAACAATGCAATAATGGGAGATGAAAATGTTTGAGACAAGCCCTCTATTTATAGGCTTGAGGGAGGGCTTGGTGAGGTGGCATCCATGTAGATGCCACATAAGGTGACATGCAAGCCATGCAAATGGTCAAGAATTCAAATTTTGCTCACACATGTGTGAGAAAACTTGAGAAGAAGAGTGGGAGACAAGAGTGTGTAGGCATGCCATCTCACACATGTGTGAGCACACTCTTAGGCTAATGAGGGGGATTAGGGAGATGATTAGGAATGATAAAGTGGGATTAGAGAAGAATTAAGTTTAAGAGGATGAAAATGATGGGTATAGGCTAGGATCTAGGTTAGGCTTAAGATTAAATTAAATGAAATTTAATTTAATCATGGGTTTATAAGAATTAATGGGATGTGAAGATTTAAATAAATAAAATTTATTTAAAAAGGGGATGATGGAGGATCATGTGTTAAATTAATTTAACACATTTAGGCTAGGAGTATTTAAATTGAATTTAAATACCTAGGAGAATGAACTCATTTAATTAATTAGTTTAATTAAATAAGTAGAGGAATGTGAGCAATATAATTAATTAATTAATAATTAATTACAATGTCATAAGAAATATTAAAATTAATTAATATAGTGTTTAGGGATGATTTTAAGCATTTATAGAAGAATTATAGAGGTGGAGACAAGTACAAAAGTAGAAAAGATGAAGACATCAAATATTACAAAGATAAAGGCAAGAAGTCTTGCTACATTGTTGAAGAGGAAACAAAAGATGAATCTGATGATCATGATGATGAAGTGGTGTATATTGTAATGAAGGGTGAATCTAATGAGGATGAGGCAACTCTAATAGTGTCTTGTGTGAACAAAAATGATAGATGGATTATTGATAGTGGGTGTTCACATCACATGACTAGAGATAAAAATAAGTTCATTACCTTGAATTATTATGATGGAAATAGTGTAAGGTTTGGTAATGATGCACCAGGTTTGATAAAAGGAAAAGACTCTATCCAACGCATAGAAAAGATTTTATATGACAATGCTTATTATGTTGAAGGATTTAACTATAATTTTTTGAGTGTATCACAACTAAATAGTTCAGGCTGTAAGGTTGAGTTTAAAAGTTGCTAAGATATATGATACTGATAGAAAACTAATTGGAAAAGGTGATCAAACTAGACGTAATCTATTCCACCTTGATATAGAGGATACTACTTGTTTAGTTGTAGAATTTGATGATGTGTGGCTATGACACAAGAGGTTATGTCATGTTAATTTTGATAACTTGGTTAGTATCAATAACATGACAAGAGTTAGGGGCTTGCCTAAGTTAAAGAAACCTGATTAAATAATTTACAAACAATGTCAGTTAGGAAAAATGACAAAGTCAAGTTTTAAGAGTAAGACTCATACCTCTAAAGGAATATTAGAGATTGTTCATATTGACTTGTGTGGACCAATTGAAGTGAAAAGCTTAAAAAGAGATAAGTACAGTATGATACTTGTTGATGATTATTCTAGAATGATGACAATTATGTTTCTAAAACAGAAATTTGATGTTTTCCAAATGTTTAAATGGTACTTAGCAAGAGTTGAGAAGGAAATATGTAAAATTTTGAAATGTTTGAGATATGATAGAGGAGGATAATTTACATCAAATGAGTTTGAGATATTTTTTAATGATAGAGGAATAAAAAGACAAACATCTGCTCCTAAGACCCCTCCACAAAATGGAATTTCTGAAAGGAGGAACAAGTATGTAATTGACTATGCTAGGAAACTCATGATGGAGAAAAATGTTGCTTTGAAATACTGGAGACAAGTTTTAAGTACAATTGTCTATACCTTGAACTGTGTACAAGTCAAGAAAGGTACTTATTCAACACCTTTTGAATAATGATATGGATACTTACCTAATGTAAAATATTTTAAGGTATTCAAAAGCAAGTATTATATTCTTAAAGATTTTAGGAATGGTAAATTAGACGCAAAAAGTGAAGAAGGTATATTCTTTGCTTATTCCACAAGAATTAAAGCTTAAAAGTGTTTAAATACTAACACTAACAAAGTTGTGGAAAGTGTAAATGTGAAATTTGATGAATATATAGAAATATATGAGGTTGAACCTATGAAGGAACTAGAAGAATACAAATCATTTTTATACTTTTACAAAGGTAAGCCTGCAGATGAAGACATTATAAATCAAGTTGAAAACCAATACCAAGTTTCAAGTACTATCGAGTCACATACTATTAATGGTGAGTTGCATTCACGAATCAAGTTACATTCAAGTGCCAAGTTATAGAATGAAGTTGAGGCACATTCTGATTCTAAGATTAGTGTACATGAAAGACATGTTGAACTACCTAACAAAGATGTACATAGTGATTGAAAAGTTGAGAGACCAAGTGAAGAAACTAGAGCAAAGCCAAGATTGCCTAAATATGTGAAGAGACATCACCCTATTACATAGATCATTGGAGATAAAGATGCTAGACCAATGAAAAGGAAAAAGTTGAGAAATGATACATTTTTGTTGAGCATTCAAGAACCTAAAATAGTGAAAGATACCTTGGAAGATATGGACTGGAGTAAAGTTATGGAAGAAGAGATTGAAAAAATTGAGAAAAACAAAACATGGAGTCTAGTTCCCAGACCTGAAGATAAAAATGTGATTGGAACCAAGTGGGTATATAGAAACAAGTTAGATGAAAATGGTGAAGTCACAAGGAACAAGGAAAGATTATTTTGTAAAGGATATGCACAAGAAAAAGGGATGGACTATGGAGAAACATTTGCCCTTATTGCAAGATTGGAGGGAGTAAGAACTCTACTTGCTTACTCTACATACAAAGGTTTCAAAGTTTACAAAATGAATGTTAAGTCTACATTTCTAAATGGTATATTAGATGAAGAGGTATATATAGAACAACTAGAAGGATTTGTTGATGCTAACAACAAAAACAAGGTATGTAGACTACATAGAGCTCTATATGGTTTGAAGCAAGCGCCAAGAGCATGGTATGAGAGGCTTCATAATTATCTTATGAAGATTGAATTTTTGATGATTGATGATAACAACAATCTATACTTAAAGATAGAGAAAGGAAAAGATATTTTACTTTTTGGAATTTGTCTTGATGATATCATATTTGGAGGTCAAGATACTTTATGTAAGGCTTTTGCAAATGAAATGAAGAAAGAATTTGAGATGTTTATGTTTGGAGAGATCAAGTTCTTTATGGGTTTTCAAGTACATAAGATGAAATATGGTATATACATCACTTAGTCAAAGTATGTTAAGGAGATATTGAAATTTTTTGGATTCGAAGATTCCAAGCTAGTAAGCACACCTATGGTGATAGGACATAAATTATTAAAGAATGATGATTCAACTAGGGTGAATCAAACATTATATAGGTATATGATTGGAAAATTACAATATGTAGTACATAGTAGACCTGATATTACATCATGAGTCAGGATAGTTTCAAGATTCTTTGCCAATCCTATGGAGAACCATTTGATAGAAGTTAAGAGAATAATGAGATATATGAAAGGAATAGAAGACTATGGTCTATACTAAAAGAAAAATGAGAAATTTTAACTGAGATCCTACACTAATGTTGATTGAGATAGAAATATTGATGATAGAAAGAGCACTAGTGGAGGAGAATTTTTTTTAGGCAAAAGGTTGGTTACATGGACTAGCAAGAAACAAAACTACATCTCTCAATCTACTGTTGAAGTTGAATATGTTGTTGTTGTAGTAAATTGTACAAATATTGTGTGGACCAAATATCTACTCAAAGGTATGAAAGAAGAAGTCACTCAACCTATGATACTTTAATGTGGTAATAAAAGTGCTATAAATATATAAAAGGATCCTATAATGCATACAAAGACTAAGTGAAATTTCTATTTTTTAATTTTTCATGATATTTCAAGCCTCAAATCAGATCTTTAAAATCAAACAACTAATATCCCAAAGATCCACCAAATTCCTCAAGAAACCCCAAATCGGGTATGCTGAAAATAGTGCTGAAAGCTTCACAACTTCACAAATTATTAATAAATCTGAAAATGGAAATTTTTACAGAAATTTCAGCAGCATAACAGCCTACAAATTTACATTTTCAGATCTGTATAGCCTTTACACAACAGCTCAAAAATGTAGGACAAAAACTATGCTCATCAAGCTCCGGAAATAGCACAAAATATGTCCGAAAACACCACAAAAACACTAATAATCTATCTCAAAATTTTAATCAAGTCTCAATACATAAATTCAGCTCTATTTTAACATTTAAAATTCTGATTTACAGCAGCAATCCAAACTTGTATGAAATACTCAACTGAAAACACCTAACAATCATACAAAAAACACACCCAAAAACCCACAAATCTGCATTGTTTAGCACAAAGGCAAACTCTTTATGAGAATGCACATGGAAAGACTTCAAACTCCCATTCCTAGCCTTCTTGAAAACCTGCAAACTCCTATTCTTGGGTCTCCTTCTCCACATGTTTGGCAGCCTCTGAAGAACAACAAAGAAAATGAGCAAAAATCAAGTTCTGAAATGAGCCCAAAATGCCTCCAAACCCCCTTAAAAGAGGGCATAACCCTAACTCACGTCCAAGAGGGGTTAATAAAATATAATTTAATAATAATTTTTATTTATTAGTCCATTGGTTTCCAAAGATTAGCCCCTTTTGCTGAAAATTCACCTTTTTGGAGCCTGCCTGCCTTAGCAAAGTTTATTATTATTTTTAATTATTTGAAAAGGGGACATGACACTAAGCACATTGCAATCAACTATCATTACTTGAGAGAGTTAGTTCAAGATAAAGAGGTGAAGCTATAATATGTTAACACAAATGAGAAAATAGATGATATCTCCACAAAAGCATTACCTAAGGATGCTCATGAGTATCTAAGAGGTAAACTAGGGGTGATACCCCTATCAAAGGCTAGCTAAGAAGCATGAGGAGTTCCTTGCATCAAACAAGTTGCTTGACATATGTTACACATTGATATAGTACAACTTACTTAAGGAGCTACCTAAAGTAATCAAAGAGATGGAGTTACACATTAATCACAAGCTAGGTGACCGAGGGAGAAACTAAAAATGTTCATATTTGCATATTAAAGATGACAAGTCTTTGGCATTATTGTCAAAGAGGGAGAAATCTTGACTCCTGAGGGAGATAGTTTACTAAGGGGAGATAGAAGATACAAATAGAAGAAACATGGAATATCTACTCAGAGGGAGAAAGTGTACTTGTTGATTACATCTACCAAGTAAAGAGGTAGTTAATGTCAAATGGAGATATAAAAAGTGATCAAGAAGGAGTCATAAGGATGAGTTGATTAATTGTCTATTGATCAGAATAAAATTTTGTAGCCTATTCAGAAGATGAAATTTGTTGATAGAGGGAGAGATTTCAATACAAAGAATTATTTTCTTTTTGGTATTTTATTGGTTGAACTGATTAAATTTGGATAGTTTGGTTTTCCATCAATGCCAAAGACAGAGATTGTTGAAAATAGATTAATACAAGTATGAATATGTGCTTAAATCATTGTTTTGTCACTAATTTCAAACCTGCTACTTCTTAGTAAGATCATTGCTTATATGAGTTGAGTGCCATCATTTTTTTGATTGATGAAAAGGATTTGATCAAATGAGGTAACAATAGCACCTAGAGGAAAGGTTGAGTTATGATATGGAAAATAAGTACAAGGATCAGTTAAGATAGCGATATTATAGTCCATTGATAATCTACTTAAGGTTATAAAGGATGGTTACACTGATAAAGTTCAAAAGAACAAGTTAAAAGAATTATTTCTACCAAGCTTAACAATCTACATAGTAGGTGTTGAGCAAAGTTAGTGTAAGACAAGTAGAAAATTAGTTGTAGCTGAGAAAAGTCAAATTTCAATGTATGTAGAGTGATATTGTATAAGTCAAGTAAACTTTAGTTGATGATAAGCACCAGTAAAAAAAAATTTGTGTTGAGTGATTTGATAGTGGATGTTGAGAAACACAACATGTGTCAAGCATCAAAAGCTAATTAATACTGAGTGTCACCATTATGAGAAAGATCAAGAATTTGATGAATTTGAGCTAAAAAAATTTATTTCTTAGATTGTGTGAACTGTGTGGAAGATAAGCTTGATGAGCTAGTGGTACAAAATTCAAGATAAACCATTTTGAGGTGAATTCAAAGAGGATTAAAGGAGAATTTTCTAGAATGGAATGTAATGAAAAAATGGGTAGATTCATTGAATCTTACCTAATCCAACCTAATGGTGAAATGGATGGAGGATAAATGAAAAAAGATCTTAATTTTCTATTTATAGAGATGGTTGGTTAGAAGCAAAGGTTGTCATGTGCAAGAACCTAAGGAAGATAAGGAGTCTAGGGTATTCTCTTCATTCGGTGACCTAAGAGAAGTGTCTACACTAGCAAGAAAAGCAAGGAGGCTTAAGGGTAAGAATGCTTGAAGGTTGAACAAGTTGTCAAAGATGAAGTGTGTGAAAGGAAAACAAAATGGAGGATTGAAATAGAGATCTATAATCTACAAGTGTGTTGTAAGTTATTATTAGATCAAGCCTTATTGTTACTTTCTAAATCATTGTATTAGTCTAGGGTAAATCCTTTGGATTAGTGTTGAACTAACAATCATTTGTAAATCCTTTAACCTGGTGACATTCCAAGTGAATGATCTAAAGTCCTCTAACAAGGCTCACTCATAATAGGGTGATTGGAATCCTTTAACCAGATCACAGTTAACAGTGTGCATTGTAACCTTTAAGAGGGTTGGCCTTTCACAACTTATCACTTCAGAAGAGTGAGAATGAGTAGCATTTTGCTCATGATTTTTCTCAAATTGGGTTTCCACATTAGATCATTGTGTCAAATGTGTTATTGAATCTATTATGTTTCATGCTTACATTTCTACAAAGTTGATTTGAAAGTAAGCTACAAGTTTAAGTATATGTATGATTAAATGGGTGCATGCATGATGAAAATGTTTTATGTATATGGGTTCACTAAGTTGTGAAAAGTTTTAAATGTACATCTGGACCTTGGATAACCTATTCACCCCCCTTCTTAGTTAGTCTAAAGAATTCCAACACATTGGTTGTGTCTCCTACCAACACAGTAGATCCATCTTAGGCTCCAATGCATATTTATTTTTTATGTCATGCATTTTTGTGTAGTATTTATTGACTATTACATTGTTTAATACTATAATATAGAAAAATATACTACTTGATTTATCATAGGTTGTGGCTCATCTATTGTATTTGTTGGCTTCTGACTTATTAGTGTTTGAATAACTAGATAACTTAGGAAAAATACATCTAAAGGTAGCTAATTTCTATGATGAATGTACTTGAATAGAACCTAGGTCAACTATAAGGTAACCATCCTTCTTCTCTTCAGGATCTATAAAACCTAGGTGGGTAAACCTTGGATTTATACAATATAACTAGTGTTAACACATTCTTGACTCCATACAAAGTAGATAAAACCATTTGATATTCTATACTTATGCAATACAATAGTTATGCAATAGCTAATTTCATAACCTAGAGATTCACAAGATAAGTGGGGGTCATCCTTTAAGCTCTGCAAATATAAAAGGGAAATAGATTTTGATTATAAATTATTTTTGCAAGAACCTAGATATGAAACAACAAAAGTATGCTATCTCCCATGTGAGATAAGTGTCCTATCCATTGCGTATTACTCAAATCAATATATACACCATGATAATAGTGATCTATTCATTTACTTGGTAAATGAGACAAAATCTTTCAAAGTGAATCTTCTACTCATCAAAATCCTTCCATGAGATCTACAATTTTGTCAAAATATATCAAGCATTTACTTAACTCTTTGAGTTAATAGAAAAATAGACTTTGGCATACAAACCTAAACAATTTTCAACTGATATATTTATTTTTTACCCGAATAATATGTGAAATTACACAACTCAAAGATAGGAGACAACATTCAAAATGAAAATATTCTCATTGATGCTTATGTATTCATTTCTTTAAAGTAAATAAATCAATATGCATAAAAAAACTCGAGAAACACAAGATAGACTAGAACTATGACTATGGATTAATTATTTGTTGTTCATATAGAAAGAAAATTTTGAAGAATGGTCAATGGTGGACTCACATCTTGAGACTTGCTCAATAGAATGGAACCAACCCTATACAATGAGGAAGAGTGAGAAGATGTAGAAAGAGAAAGAGGGTTGGATCCAATCTAATAGTGATGAATTTACTCTTCAAACTCCATCTATTTTTTTTTCAAATCTTCTCTCATCTCTCCTCCTTCAACCACATATCAAATCTTCATCATTTGCCCCAATAGACTGAGAAAAATATCCCTAAATGATGTAGAAAATAACTACTTGCAAAAATAAAAATACGATAGAAAAAATCTTATCAAAATTCCTACCAAATGGTTTCCATTTCCAAATACCATTTCTAAGCATATCCCTACCAAATTTGGGACAAACCCAAATAATTGTTTGCCCATAAATTGAATTTGAAACTCCAAGAAAAAGATAAGAAAACATGTTGGAGAAAGCCCATATTTTAAAAATCTAAGAATAACTTCTACCCATTAAGACCTACATACATTCTAAGTTCAAAAATGGCATCCTTACTTTGAGACCTTTCCAATGATATAGTACTCCTATATTTGGCCCCCATTTGCATCAAAAATCTCTCCCTGAAAAGCAAGCACTTGGAGGAAAAGTTGCAAACCCGTGTATTTAAAAAAATTATCTTATCATAAAGTATGAAACTTTATAATAAGGAACATTTTATTTTAAATGTAGTGGGCCGCACTTCTTAGTTAAATACTTTTTAAATATTCAATCTTGTTTGATTGCTCAACCTTAGTTTCATTTTAAACACTTGAAACCTTTAATTTAGTTTCAAGTTTCAACCTCCAATTCATAGTCAAACATGGTCAACTCACCTAATGCCATGTGCCACATGCTAATCTTTTTAATCTACCTATATGTCTTCCATGTCACCATGACACATCAGCATCAAGTGGAACCTGCATCATCACATGTTGACATCAAACAACCTCAGGACCTAAGGCCTCAAACAACCACTAATGGGTAGGAGGTAATGACTAACAACTAGTGGTTAGTTGTGACCTCACAACTCCTAACTACAAAACACCTCAAACTATTGTACTGTCACACTCAAATAATGTCTTAGCTACCAAACATTTTTCTGAACCATTAGATTAACCGATGAACTCATGGTTTAACCATGCACAACGTCACAAACACTCACTCGTAACCATGCATGGGCCCTATGAAGTTGTGACTACCTTAGTGAATTTTCCACATGGTAAATTTTCATTGGTTTTTTGTGTCTCTACATTAGCAACCACTAATTTGCATGTCTCATCAAAACTATGTCTTTAGTGTCATCCTGACCTCATGGGCCTCATGCACAACCTTGCACTATTATCCATAAGTGTGCTTCTTAAAGACACTAAGATGGTTTTCATTCACACTTAGAAACACCAAAAATTTCTCCCATGAGATGGATGTGGGATAAATTATATTTATATTTTCCTTTACAAATAATTGTTGGTATCTTTGACTTGCACCTCTTCATACTAGAAATATCAGTGCTCTCTACTATAGTCAGTTGCTCCTCATTGTCCATATTCATCAAGATTAATCTATGATCCATGCTCTCCCTTGTATCTCGGTGTTCTCCACAAATTTTTAGAGATTTTTAAAGGTCATATTCAATTTTTGGTCACATGTTGCTCCATGCATCTACAATCTCAAATAAGACCCCTATGTTCTGTTCAAAACATAGATAACCTTGCATCTGCCAATTTTATCAAATTGATTTCTTATTTTTATGTTTAGAAATGCATATCTAGGGAGAGAATTCAACAATGGAGGTTCTTAATCACTATTTATAGTTTTTTATAGTGAGGTTTTTATTGTTCACATGCACTCCCAATTGGGCAAAATAGACCCTGCATTTGTTTCAAAAATAATACAATTTCTTAAGGAAAATAATGTTCTCTCCTCCATGTATTCATTAGAGTGGAGACCTTTGTCAACTACATCAATGACTAGTTGGCCTCTATGATCTTAACTCTAGTTGTTGCCTAAAATTGGGCCCTACATTATATTCAATAGACTGGCCCTCCAATTTTGTATTTTTTTGCATGGGAATTTGGTGTTCTAGGAAGGGATACATGTCTACTAATTCACATGAATTTGATTATGCATAAAAAAAAAATTCTACCTTTGGATACATATTTCCATAATGATATTAACACCTTCAATAAACATCGAGCCTAATGGTGTTTGTATAGTGGAAAGCAACAAAAACACTATATTTGTTTCTTGTGTTTAATGAGAAGATTGGGATAATAAATCAATAATGGAAACTCTTAATTATTTTTAGAATCATGATAAGGGTGATGAAAAATTCTACCCAAGAAATCACACTACTCCACAGCATCAATGGTGGTAGTCATCTCCTCAAACTGAAAATTATAATTTGCAAAATATTTGTATATGTTATAAACACCATATCATCTCATTTACATCCCATTTATAAAAAAGACTATCTTCACAAGAAAATTTGGATGGAGAAAGTATTCTTACTTAGTAGTCCACCATGAGACCATTAAGAGTTAAAATTCATTCTCTTATACATGTTCATACTAAGCTAAGAAGAATTAATTCTTTTAGTCTTCAATCATAATCAAAAAATAGGTGGAAAAAAACTCCATTTGGATTTAGTTTCCATATTACTAATAACAACTCATTCTTCTTTATCTTATGAGAAAGGTCTTGAGCATCAATCTCATATGAGAAGTTCCTTTTGAAAAGAATATCAACAAATGTGAGCCTTGGGACTTCTTTAGTTTTTTCAATTTCCTCTCGTAATGTTCCCCATGTGTATAGGAACACACACCCATTAATTTTAACTTCAAAAAATGATCTATGCATATTGAAATTTCATTTTTAAAACATATATGCTTAGACCAACTTGCACCCTTTCTTATAGGTTAATAACATGATCAACCCAACAACCCTTTGAGAAGCATTTTCCTATTTGTCACTACAATTTAGTTTGGTTGCAATACTCATTATTTAAATCAAGAGATAATTTTTTTAGAAGAATGGTCTCATGAAGAAGATAAAACATATTTATGAATGAAAGATATGTTGCTAAGTTAATTTAGGTCACCAAAGTGGCTCAACTCAAAAAAAATTCAAACTCAAACACTTGAACCTCAGAGAAGAGCTCTAAACAATTTCATGGCACTAATTTAATTCAAAATGGATCACTAGTTGATGATTGAAACTCATTTTGAACTTGCTTGTGAATAGTCACTTTTATGTTGAGGAGCCCTAGAACTAACCTTAAAAATAACAAGATCAACTTATATGACCCTAATACTTTGCATTTGTATTCTCTAGTTTACATACATTCACCCTAGAAAGGTTTATCTCATGATGACATTAGGGTTTGTTGGTTTTTTTTTAGACTACTAGGTATTTTAAACCCAGTTCCAAAAAGCATAAGAGAGGGACAAGCCTAAGGATGAGTGAAATCCTATATTCAGTAGGGCTAAATCTTAGTTTTGGGCCAACATTAACAAACTCATCAGGACTCACTTCACTTTAGGCTCTGCAGTGCCAAGATGGGTAAACCTTATGGATTGATGTTATTAACTTGATATTCTTCTCTTCAAGACTATCCCCTATAGTAGATATTGGTCACAAATTCTTCTTAGGTTTGCAATAAATTCCTTGACTACAATAGCTAGTTATAATCAACAGGAAAACTATCACAAATAAGTATTGACCAACAACATAGTTCTTGATTACTTAAAATGGAAAATTGGTTATAATTGATGTATATATCTTACAGTTGTATAAACTATCAACTTGCAACTAAAATTAAGTGATTAGTGCCTTATCTATTGTTATATAGAGTTAGTACCAACAGTCTTGGACCTATTTAATTGACTTTTAGTTAAATTTTTCAATAGTAAACTCTAAACTTCATTCTTATCATATCCCTCTCATATACCCAAAACCCCACCTCTTATTGAAAGAAATTACTTAATTACTTGAACTAAATGAAATCAACAAGAGATATACAATCTATCTAAACTATATTTAACTAAAAGAACATCATTCATTCAATCTCAAAATCATAGATATGCAATGAAGGAGACAAAATTTAGATACACAGATGTGCAGAAATTCCCTTTTCTATTAATTTCCTTTGAAAATAAATACGACACTAGATATAGACTCATAATATAACTCAGAACTTGGAAGTTTGATCTTCCATATTCATTATTCTCTCAAATTCACAAGTTTGAACACATTTATACAATCAAAAAAGATTGGATGGACTATAAATATAACATAAACAAAAAAATATGCAGACTTTCAACCTCAACTCCTCATCTTGGAAATCCTTAAATACGATTGCAACAAGCTATAGATGGGAGGAGGAAACATGTCATCTGTTAGGATAAACCACAGACAGAAATAAAAACTACATGCAAATATAACCAATAACAAAAAACAATAGAACACCCTGGACTCTGCTGCTCTTTTATTCACATTTATTCTAAAAGACCAATTGAAGTTGAAGAGGAGTTCAACTTCTCCCTTGTTACAACCTTTGTCAACATATCTGCTGGATTTTTATTGGTATGTATCTTCTCCAGCTTTAACTGTCCATCCTCCAAAACTGACTGAATGAAATGGTACCGCAACTGTATGTGTTTGGTCTTAGAATGCAGAGCTGAATTCTTAGCAAGATGAATGGCACTCTGACTATCTGTGAACAAATAATTATCCTTCTGAGGATGTCCCAATTCTTCCAAGAAGAACTGAAGCCATATCATCTCTTTGGCTGCCTCTGTAGCAGCAACATACTTTGCCTCTGTAGTGGAGAGAGCATTAATCTTCTGTAGCCTAGAAACCCAGCTCACGGCTGCCCCACCAACAGTAAAGACATAACCTATAGTACTCCGCCTGGAATCAATATCCCTAGCCAAATTTGAGTCAACATAGCCCTGTAAATCAGTAGTAGAGCCCCCAAAGTGTAAACACTTATTCGATGTTCCTCTCAAATATCTGAGAATCCACTTGACAGCATTCCAATGCTCAAATCCTGGATGACTCATATACCTGCTAACGACTCCCACTGCATGTGCAATATCTGGCCTAGTGCATACCATAGCATACATCAAACTTCCTACAGCTGAAGCATAGGGTACCTTGGAAATCTTATCCTCCTCGTCCTGTGTCTTGGGACACATCTCCTTAGTCAATTTCAAATGACCAGGTAAAGGTGTGCTGACAACTTTAGCATTCTCCATAGAGAAACGTTGCAACACCTTCTCAACATAATCAGCTTGAGATAGTGTCAATGTTCTGTTCTTCCTATCTCTACAAATCTTCATACCAAGGATTTGTTTCGCTGCCCCCAAATCCTTCATAGCAAATGCATGTGCTAATTGGCATTTCAGCCCCTTAATATGATCCATGTGAGACCCAGCTATAAGCATATCATCAACATATAAACATAAAATAATGTAGCTATCATCATCCAACCTCTTAAAATAAACACAACAATCTGAATGACACCTATTATATCCATGCTCATGCATAAAACTGTCAAATTTCAGATACCATTGTTGAGGTGCTTGCTTCAAGCCATATAAACTTTTCTTCAATTTGCACACTAAGTTCTCCTTACCTTTGACCTCAAAACCCTGTGGCTGAGCCATATATATTTCTTCATCCAAATCACCATGAAGAAAGGTTGTTTTAACATCCATCTGCTCTAAATGCAAATCTTCAGTAGCCACAAGACTTAAAATAGTACGAATAGAAGTCATTTTAACAATAGGAGAAAATATCTCATCAAAATCAATTCCCTTTTTCTGTACAAATCCTTTTACAACTAACCTAGCCTTAAATCTTTTCTTACCTCCTTCCTCTTCTTTCAACCTGTAAACCCATTTATTCTATAAAGCCTTTTTACCTGCAGGCAACTTGCACAAATCCCAGGTCTTATTTTTCAGCAAAGAGTCCATTTCATCTTTCATTGCAGACTCCCACTGAATCTTAGTATCCACCTACATAGCTTCATCATAACTTTCAAGTTCACCAGCATCAGTAAGTAAAATAGAATACAAAGAGGGACAAAACCTTTGTGGAGGTCTAATTGGCCTTGTTGACTATCTAACATTCACTGGTGTGTGTGGTATTTGTTGTTGCAGTTGTTGCACATCATGAGGAATGGCTGGAACATAAGCTTTTGGAGTATCATCCAGCACTACATAATCATCTTCTTTCTTCTCATGTTGCTGCAACAGATCTTTGTACAACACTTTTTCATTGAATATGACATCCCGGCTTCTTATAATTTTATGATTTTCAAAATCCCAAAGCCTATAGCCAAATTCATTAATGCCATATCCAACAAAGACACATTTCTTTGATTTAGCTTCTAGCTTGGTTCTATTTTCAGAGTCTATATGAGCAAAAACTTCACAACCGAAGGTCTTGAGAAAAGAATAACTCACCTTCTTACCAGTCCATGCTTCCTCTGGAATACCACAGCCCAAAGGAGTAGAGGGACCTCTATTAATCAAATATACTGCAGTACTAACAGCCTCCACCCACATGTGTAAGGGCAACCCAGCATGCAACCTCATGCTCCTTGCGCGCTCCATTATAGTCCTGTTCATGCGTTCAGCCACTCCATTTTCCTGTGGAGTCCTTGGAACAATTTTTTGTCTACAAATACCATTAGTGGAGCAATAATATTCAAATTTATGACTACAATACTCACCACCATTATCAGATCTGAGACATTTTAATTTCTTACCAGTCTCATTTTCAACCAAGCATTTCCATTTCTTAAAAGTTTGAAATACATCAGATTTCTATCTAAGGAAATAAACCCATACTTTTCTAGTTGCATCATCAATAAATGTAACATTATAATGAGATCCACCAAGGGAAGATACCTAAGCCGGTCCCCATACATCTGTATGCACAAGCTCTAATTTCTCCTTTTTGTTTTCCTTCCCAGTCTTTACAAAACTCACTCTCTTTTGTTTTCCATACACACAACTTTCATAGAAATCCATATTCACACATTTTAGACCTGGTAAAACTTTCCTTGAATGAAGTAATTTCATACCTTTCTCACTCATGTGCCCAAGTCTATTGTGCCACAACGCTGTATCAGAATCTATAGCAGCTATTTGTTCTCCCTGCTCAACTGCAGTAATTGTTCCTGAATATTCATTTTTCTCTGAAACAATCAAAGTAGAAGGAACAATATGACCTGTACAAAGATATAAGGCGCCTACTTTCACACCTTTTTCTACTACAAGGGAACCTTTTGAAACCTTCCAATTTTTATCATTAAAAGTAACTACACAACCCTCATCACCGAGTTGCCCTGCTGAAATTAAATTCCTACTCAGCTTTGGAACATGTCTTACCTCATGTAGTAGCCAATGATTCCCATTCTGTAACTTAATCTTAATTTTTCCCTTTCCAACAATCTGACAGGGTTCATTATCCCCCAAATAAACAAGCCCAAAATCCCCTTGGACATAATCAATGAAATAACCTCTATGAGGTGTAGCATGAAAAGAAGCACCAGAATCTAAAACCCATGAATCATCAACACTCTCTAAAGACAAAAGCAAAGCATCCTCTTCGGATTTGTTACTTACCACATTTGCCTCTTTGTCTCCATCTAATTTATCTCCTTCATTTTTCTTTTGAGTCCAGCAATCTTTCTTTTTGTGCCCTGGTTTCCCATAGTACCAGCAATCATTTGGTCCTCTCGATTGAAACCTCCTCCCCTTTGACTTTCCTCTTGATTTCCCACGATTTCCAGAGTTACTTCCTCTTTCAGTCGTTCTTCCCCTACTTTGTGCATTTAAAGCACTTCCTGATGTAGATCCACTTGAGGATTTTCTACGAGTTTCCTCACTTAAAATAACACCGATCACATCATCATATTTTAGGGTACTAGATCCAGGAACAAAATTACTCACTGCCATTACCAAGCCATTCCAGCTTTCAGGCAAAGAACACAAAATCAAGAGAGCCCTAATTTCTTCATCAAAATTGATACCCACAGAAGATAATTGACTAGTAATAGTATTAAACTCATTTAAATAATCTGCAACAGATCCACCTTCTGCCACTTTCACATTAAATAAACGCTTCATGAGAAATACCTTATTTGAAGCGGAGGGCTTTTCATACAGTGTCGCTAGGGTTTTCATCAAATCTTTTGTCATCTTTGCTTTTGTAATATTAAATGCCACCGATGGTGCCAAGAATAACTGAATGCTTCTGAGTGCCTTTTTGTCAAAAAGATCCCATTCAGCCTCTGACATAGTTCCCTGATTCTTGGCTTTTCCTTCCAACGGCTTCCATAAATCCTTCTGATATAAATAGTCTTCCATTTTCATCTTCCATAACTGGAAGTTCTACCCATTAAACCTGTCAACCCTCAACTTACCCTCATCTACCATTGCTCCCACTCAACTGTGAGACTCCTACTTAACCGTGAGACTTTCCTGCAGAGGATAACTGAAAGACAACCTTGCTCTGATACCACTTGTTAGGATAAACCACGGATAGAAATAAAAACTACATGCAAATATAACTAATAACATAAAATAATAGAACACACAGAAATGAACACAAGGCACCAAGATTTAACGTGGTTCACCCAATACCTGGGCTATGTCCACCAAACAGCAAGTCCGATCTTATTACAATCCAGTGATTACAACCTGATTACAATTTGTAATCCCTTACAGCTCAATACCGCCGCAAGAACCAGTTTTGTATCAACACATATGAAAAATACCCAACCCTAAGCCCTTTTTATACAAGTATTAAACCACTTTAGGGTTATAACATGTTGGCCATATGTCGGCCATAATATGTCGGCTACTTCCCAAAAAAAAAAATTTCGGGGCGATGCCCTGAACCCCACTATTTATGAAGTATGTACAGTACTTTCCTGATCAATCACCATAATCTAACATCATCATTTCAATGGAAAAGAGAAAAGAAAGACATAAACAAAAAGATAATCAAAAAATATTCTCCTACGCTTGATCCAAAATTAGGAGGGTAGTTGAAAAGTCAAGAAGTGGAACTTTAATACAACAACTTTATCTTTACTCTACTTTGTCTTCTTCTGCTATTTACTTCCTCAGAATTTTCAAAATTTGATAGGCCTATTTATGAGAGTTTTATCATTCCGATAAACCAATTAGTGTATCTGATCTTATCTTTTAATCTCTTATTTGTTTTTAACATTAATAATGTTTTAGCTACTTTCTACTGGTAAGGCCTTTATTTCTCCCACTGCTTCTCACACATAGATTTCTCACTTGGTGGGCCACTCTATACTTCTAACCTCTTCTAGGTCCTTCATGGCTTTAGTTCACCTAGCATCTATAATTTCTTTACACTCAACAGAAAACTTGTTTAAGTCTATCTCTGCTCTAAATAGAGAGTTAATCAATTTATTATATGAGGTATCAGAGTTGTCTTCAAAAATTTCCATAGTGGCCTCCTAAGTCAAAATGGCACCAAAGGAATTAGACCATTCCTACCAATCTCTAACTACAATAGTGGCATCCAAAATTAGTGGTATACAAGGTTGTATTTCCTAAGATAAAACTTCTAGTTTACCTTGTATAAATTGCAATTTACCAATGAAGAAGCCAATTAATTCTTTGACTACTTGTAAGCTCTCCTTTACTATGATTATCATATCAAGTAAATCCGCCTTTTTATCCATCAATACAATAAGCCTCTCTAAAAATTGTGTATATGGACCCCATAGATTGAATGTGGGTGATAGCCATGAAAGTGCCTCATTGAAATATTGCTAAGCACTTTGTAAAGAAACATAAAAACTATGAGCATGTTGTGATATATTCTTCAGAGTCTCAACCCTATGGCTCATCAAAATTTTAAGGATAGTAGTCCTTACCTCATCTTCTTGCTGAGTAGGTGTAGCATCAATGCTCATTCTTCTTAGTTCTATTATATCCTCTACACCCAAACCATTTATTTATGTTGGGGCCTCTATTGTGTCCTTGGTTGGTTGCTTTTGATGTTTTTGCTCTTATCTCTATTCTATAGAAACCACTTGCTTTGCATTTACAAGTTTCTCTTTGAGAGATACAACCTTAGGCTCTAGTGCTTGGACCTTAGCCTCAAGATTTTGGAAATATTATGACAAGCTAAGTTACTGAGAGGGGAGGGGTGAATTAGTAACTTCTAAAACTTTTACCAAATTAGCAATTAATCCTTTATGTGAATTCTGATCTAACTGCATGCATGAGAAACTGAAAACATGAAAGCATACATAACACTTTTTATGCAAGATTTGGTGACCCAAAAACCTTCCAAATAGAAAGTAAAACTAGGGTGGGGATGATACCCACAAGCTTTAGTACTGCAGTATTAAGTTATCCTATTAAGGCTTACAATGATCACTTCTAATGATCTACCCTATTGGGAGCAATAAGGACTGCTAGGTCCACCTTTTGAAAGGATTTACAAACATACAATGAAGTATGCACTCAATAAAGAGATTTACATAAGATTTTTAGGTCTACCTTGTTAAAGGATTTGACTGATCCACCTGTTAGGATGAAATAGTGGTTGATCTTTGATCTACAACTTGGTTTGCTGAATGAGATTCCTCTAAGTGTACAAATCACCCTGCTATGATAGATGAATCTTTGCTACTCCTTATACTATTATAGTCTTTATAATTTTCTCTTCTACTCTTCTTTAATGATTACATTACTTCCTTACATATTCATTTGGATGTGATACAATACATTACATATATCAATCCAATTGCATAACTACAAATTCAGCCACAATACAACTTTACACAAATATTACAAAGTTAGCCAAAGTGTAGAAACTCGGGCTCTGAAGAATGACTTAGTGAGGTTCTAATACTTGGCATCCACTGTCAATGCTTGGCATCGTCATGCACTTGGTTGACGTGGAAGCTCAGTCCATATTGACCACTTTCAAGTAGTCTTGAACTTACTCTACATTGGTGACTCAAAAAATACCATGAAACTTGGCATATAAACTAAATCATTTGATTCATGTTGTATAGCTTGGTAAACACTATCACTATGAGCTTGGTATAAACCTAGTCTCTTGTTTAACACTTAGTAGCTCAATCAACACTAGACTTGCATCACATCAACTAAAAAATTGGTAAGTACTACAAAACTCAGTTTGTAGTACTAAACTCATCATACACTAAGATGATCAATTTACACTTCTAATTATCAACTCTGTAGTAACTGCTTGGTGCAAACTAAAACTTGTCCATAGGAGTTGGTAGAAACTGTAGAACTTAGTAACAACTGAAATGCTTGGTTAACATTGTTAACTATACAATATGCTTAGTATAAGCTTACAATATGAATAAGTGTATGTCACTAATAACAAACATGACTAGAATGTCAACAATCCCCACCTTTGGCATTAGTGACAAAAACACTTATTAGTCAAAACTGAATTATCCATCACCTTATGTCTCTAACTTGGTAGAGTATACCATTTTTGAGATTTTTTTAAATTGGTTTTGTAAAGAATAAATTTTTGTACATGGTAATGCTCCCCATATGTAATATATATTATACTATACATACAATGAACATTTCTTCTACAATTTCCAATTTTCTTTCAAAAGTATATCTTCTTATAGCTTCTCCCCCTTATAGCTTTTCCTTATAACTTCTCTAGTTTCTTTCCCTTTTTGACATTAATGCCAAAGGTTTATACTATATGTATTTACATAGTAATGCCAAAATGAGATAAGAATTCTAAATGTACCTTTAGTATGAGCACCAAAGTCTTGTTCCAATTCTCTTGCAAGACCCTGCATGTGTGCAATGCAACTTGCACTTCTACTGACAATTCAATCATGTGGTCTGCAATAGAGAAATTATTATCATGGATGAGGGTTTTTGAATATTCAATATACTTTTGTAGTGTATCCATGTTAAGGAGAATCATATTCTATATATCTATCAAGGTTGATCTAACTCGAGCCTCTTCTCTCAGTAGTTTTGCTTGCATATCTATCAAAAATTTGATCCTATTGAAGTGAGTAGAGCTAGAACTCGAGTCAAGCTGCAACTATTGTGCACTTTCCTTTAGATCTTCATTAATTTTAGACAATTTTTCTTTTATTTCTTTTGTGAAAATTGATGTGTCACATAATTTTCCAAAAATTAATGATACATTAATATAAGAAATTTCTAGAGAACCCAAAATAGTAGATAACTCTACTTGGAGAATGGAAATCTATTGAGCAATAAGTTCTCAAACTTTTTCTCAGCTCTCTACAATAATTTGTCCTATCCATTCAAATTTTTATTGTATTTCTGGACTACCTTTGCTAACTAATACAAAATTGGTTGAGAAGTATCAAAATCTATGCCTATAGCCTCTGCTAAAATATTCTTGGCATTATCAATGATCTTGAACTCCTTATTTCTTTCTTCTCTTAGTCTTTTCTACTTGGCTTTCTTTTGTAGAAGTTCACCAAAGGTTTGCATATGATCTAGAGTAAGATTGGAGATGTCCCATTTGAGAATGACAATCTCCTCATCAAGATCTATTTCCTCTTCCTTTTCTTAAGCTTTTCTCAAAAATTTTGTGCTCAGTTGAGGCTTGGTCTTAACTATCCTTGCACTTATTGCTTGTGTATTCAGAATAGAAACAATAGTTGAAATAGTAGGACTTGCTATAAAAATTGATACTACACTCATTGTAGAAATACTAATACAAATACCTATTGTATCCAAAATTGATGTAGAGGGTAGAACTTGAAGCTCGGAAGATGAAGTGTTTAGCACTTTATTCAATGATGTGCTGAGTTGGATTGGTGCAAAGATTGATTGAATGCTTGTGCTTGCAGAGCTGGTCACAATCAATCTTACTAAGGCTATCTCTAGGCTTGATGTTATCGATGATTTTCTTGGAGAGTGAGGAATTGAGGCTATAACCATTTTAGCAATATTAACTGGGTTAGTTTCCTCAACATCTTGTGTACCTTCCTTGGTAGCCTCTTGCTCTTGTTTGTCTTCATCATCCACATTATCAAAATGAGTTCCTTTTTCATCATCTTTCTCTTCATCTTTTTCTTGATCATCATGATCATCTTTGTCACTTATATTAATTGGAAAAACACTTGGTTTGTGAAGAAGATAGGCATTCTTCCATGTATTTTTTGCATTCTTCACAACATGCTCCATTTCATTCAACAAAATAAGACAAGTATTGAATCTTAAAGTCATTTTTCTTCACTTTTCTTTAAAGATTCTTTTACTTCCTTATCATTCAGATTTGGCATGAGTTGTCTCAATGTTTTATCATAAATATATTTTTTAATTTTCATTGCTTGTTCCCATATTGGCTTGATTTTGTTCATTAATGCATCTGGAATCTACTGAGTAAGCTGATCAAGTGATTACTTCCATTTGCCCATCTTAGATATCAGTATATCTTCGATATGTTTTTGTTCATTAGCTATTCTGGTTTCATATTTCAAAGCCTTGAAGTTTGTTATTCTAGAACTTGATTCCAATACTTTCATTATCTCCTCAAATGTGGGTGGAGACCTCTTGAAAATTATGTTTCCCCCTTCTTTGTTTGCTTTCTTCCTAAAGGATCCCCTGGTAAACACTGCAGTGGTTGTCTTGGCAGACTTAGTAATCCTCTTCTTGCCTTTCTTAACTACATGAGGGAGCTTAATCTCTAATTCTATTCGAGCCTTAGCCTTATCACATGTGCCAAAATATGCAGCCTTGGGATCAACTCACTCATTTATTAATGCCCCAATTATATCTTTTGTCTCATCAATATTTACCTCATATCCTAGAGGTTTCACCCATGCAAGTCTAGGCCTAATTTCCTAAATGTATACCTTATCACTATCCACCATAAAACAAACATCATCTTTGTAATCCTCAACTAGTTTCTTGGGGATTCAAAATCTATTATTCATTTTCTCCTTGAATGTATCAAAATAAGTGTCCATGATACTAGTATAATTTTCTCCCATCTTAGCAATGTATTCATTAATCTGATAGAGTACTGGCACATCTTTCCTCCAAACAATAGTACCTTTTGATGGAAATAATTTCTAAACATAGAAAAATAAACATATCAACAAAGAGCCAAACTTACATAGATTATTCTTCAATGTTTTAATAGTATCTCAACAAGGTCAAGATAAAGGTTATTCTTGACTACCTTGTATGCTAGGTCCATAGCTTCACATGACACACTATTCAACCTGCTTGACTATAGATTTTGTTTGCAATGACATGAATACCAAACTTCAATTCCATGTTAGTGACACTGCTAATCTTTATTTCCTTATCATCCCATTTGGCTAGAGTTTTCTTCTCTAGTTTGACCTGACCTAGGGTTTTAGTCATTTTAGCTTTTTCCACCATTGCGAGACCAGTGATCCTTGGGAGGGATTTGCAACTACACTCTACTTAGATCCAAGGTTTTCACAACTGCAGGAGTGAGCTTGAAATCTAGTACCTTCCATTCCAGACCACAAACCAACATGTCTAAACATCATTTTATCTTGTTGCTAGTAGCTACCATCTTCACTTGATAGGGTTTGAGAGAATTTGAAAAATTTTGGTAATAATTTTCTCAAATCACTTGAATGCTCTTGATGATCACTCTACACAATTTTCTCAAAAATTCACAGTGGAAAAATGAATTTGATTTCATTCCTTTTATCAAATTTTGTCATAAATGCCTAGTACGAATGTTAGATCAAATTGACAGATTGTCATCACTTTGCTAGAACTAATTACTCGATAAAATCTTCCATCACTCGATAGCCACATAAGATTTAGTTACTCTCAAACTCTCTTGCTAGAGTTTGTGACCTGACCTTACTCGGTAGGAACTGGTACTTTTTACTCAATGATCTCTTTGCATCTTGAATGTTTATATGGATCTTTTGTCCCATCAACTAGAACTTATTTAGATGTCTTCTTTAGTAGCCTAGTTCTAGTTCTTCTTTGAGAAATCAAGTGGAAATGGTGGAGTCACCTAATTCTTGAGTGATTTGATCATCATTGCTTGGACTTGCACTCTTGGTAGACTTTGGAACCCATGGTTATCTCATTTTCTTTCTAATGTTATCATCTTTTTCCTTCTTTTCAACTTCTATTCTTCCAATGTTCATACAAGTCTTGGCAAGATGACCAAGTTTTATACAAATGAAACATCTTTTGGTAGTATCTCTTTTCCTCATGTGATGCTTTACACAATTCATTCCAATGTGTCAAAATTCTCCATAGTAATGACAACTGCACCAAGTGTTGTAGTCCCAACCAAATATAGCTTTCACAATTTGTTCTACTAGATTCAATATCTTGGTTTTGCATTCTGATGACTTGTGCCCATGCTTCTTACATTTGTGACATTTGCCTTCAAACTTTGGTTTCTCTTTGCATTCATTTTCTCTATGACCATTCTAATTACAATTGTAGCATTTTCCATTGAATTTTTCTTTTCTATTGCTCCAAAATTTGTTTGAAGTATGACCTATCTTACCACAATGACTGCCAGTAGGTTTATTCTTTTGTGCTCCTTGCTTGGATGTTTCACCTTCTTCTGTGTATCCAATTCCTACTTTCCTTTTTTTTTCATTAATTCATGTCTGCTTGGGATTTCATCATTCTTTCATTGGTTTGTTTTTCAATGTTTAGATCATTCTACAAAATTTTATTTTCTGATCTCAGGTTCATGATTTCTCCATTTTCATTAGTGATTTGATTAATGAATTTTGCTTACTGAAGGGATAGATGTTGAATTTCATTATTCTTTCCTTATATCTCTTCTATTATCTTTTTTTCTCTTCCATGACTTCACACAATCTTACTGACTAAATTTATTGCTCTCTTATTAGTTTTCTTACTTCTTCTTGAAGAGTACTATTCTTCTTCAATAGTTATTTGATTGCTTCATTAGCTTCATTTGAATTGCTTGAATAGATGTCTTCAATTATTTATTCAATGTAGAGTGAATCATTCATCTAGATTGCAAGATCCTTTCTTATTTTCAGGGATTTGGAGAGTTTCTCTTTTTCTTTCTTGAGTTGTCTAATGGCCAATTCCAAATCTAGCTTCTCATTGTCAATAGCCTTGTCAAGTTTGAATATCTCCATTACTTTTGATCTTTTCTTAAGTTGTTAAACTTTTCTCTGAGAACCATAATGCTCTTATACCAATTGTTGGAAATATTATGACAAGCTAAGTTATTGAGAGGGGAGTAGTGAATTAGTAACTTCTAAAACTTCTATCTCAATCAGCAATTAATCCTTTATGTGAATTATGATATAATTGCATGCATGAGAAATTGAAAACATGAAAGCATTCATAACACTTTAACACAAGATTTGGTGACCTAGAAACCTTCCAAATAGAAAGTAAAACTGGGGTGGGGATGATACCCACAAGCTTTAGTACTGTATTATAAAGTTATCCTGTTAAGGATTACAATGATCACTTCTGATGATCTTCCTTATTAGGAGCAATAAGGACTACTAGGTCCACCTTGTGAAAGGATTTACAAACATACAATGAAGTATGCACTCAGTAAAGAGATTTACATAAGACTGTTAAGTCTACCTTGTTAAAAGATTTGACAGATCCACCTATTAGGATAAAATAGTGGTTGATCTCTGAGCTACAACTTGGTTTGCTAAATGAGATTCCTCTAAGTGTAAAAATCACCTTGTTATGATAGATGAATCTTTGCTACTCCTTATACTATTTTATTCTTTATAATTTTCTATTTTTCTCTTCTCTAATGATTACATTACTTCCTTACATATTCATTTGGATGTGATAAAGTACATTGCATATATATATCAATATAATTACATAGTTACAAAGTTGGCCACAATACAAGTTTACACAAATATTACAAAGTCGACCAAAGTGTAGAAGCTTGGGCTCTAAAGACTGAATCGTTGAGGTTCTAATACTTGGCATCCACTATCAATGCTTGGCATTGTCATGCACTCAATAGATGTAGAATCTTGGTCCATACTTATCATGTCCGAGTAGTCTTGAAATTAGTCTGCACTAGTACTCGACAAATACTGTGAAACTCAACATATAAACTGAATCATTTGATTCACACTATATAGCTTGGTAAACATTGTCAGTATGAGCTCAATATAAATTGAGTCTCTTGGTTAACACTGAATAGCTCGGTCAACACTAGACTCACATCACATCAAGTAGGAACTCAATAAGTACTACACAACTTAGTTTGCACTGGTAAACTTGGCATACACTGAGATGCTTGGTTTATACTACTAATCATCAACTCTATAGTAACTGTTTAGCGCAAACTGAAATCTGTCCATAGGACTTGATAGCAACTGTAGAACTTGGTAACAACTAAAATGCTTGGTTAACATTGTTAGCTATACAATGTGCTCAGTATAAGATTACAATCTAAATAAGTGTATGTCGCTAATAATAAAAATGACTAGAATTTCAACACAAGCTCTACAATTTTCTTTGTATACACATGACTTTTTCTAAGCTCATCCTCATACAGCTTCCTTACATCAATGTAGTCATGTATGGAATTAGAAAGTCTAGTCTCAATATCCTCTACCTTGGCCTCATTCATGAATGAGAAATGCTTTATGGCCTTTGAGGTTTATGTACCAAAGGTGCCCTATAAATTCTACACAATCATGTTACCCTATTTTGTCCTCTATACATCCATTTGCTGTGGTTTATTTGATGATGGAGCCATGCTCCAAACTACTATAGATTTTGATCTATGTTGAATCTAGTTCCTCTCTATAGTCCATTAGCACCAAATGCCTCATATGAGATGGTATTCTCCTATCACCTTATTTGATTAAACATAAATGCTTGCCCCAAATCCTATCTGGGTACTAACAACATACCACTCCTCTGCACAATGTCCCTTGCATCCTCTAGAGTCATGATTTCACTCTCAGGACCGTAGGCTTGTAGCTTTTCAACTAGTTCCAACTTCTTCTCATCTAATTCTCTTGGTTTCATCTTCAACACCAACTCACTCTATTTTACTTTGTATAAAAAGCTCTTGAACTCAACCAATTTGATGAATTCATCATCCTCTATGAATTATTGGGCCTGAATGATCCTATCATCTAGCCTTATTGCTACTAGTTCCAAGTTTGTGAGTGTGCTCTCAGTTGCATTAATTCTATCCTAGAAAATAGATTTTCCTTAAGTCAGCAAAATAATGACAATTGCCTAATAAAATTTGTAGGGTCCTCTATTTCACCTCTCCAGGGATATGGACCACTTTCTATCTCTTATTTCCTTTTGTGACCCATGATGTCTCAGGAGTGTCATCTTCCTCTATTTCTAGAGTCACATCAGGTTTAGGGACATCTTGGTACACCCTGTCTTCTTTGCCCATAGTCCCTCTAGCATTTTGGCCATGATCTCAGCATGGTCAGTGACCATCTTCCTAATCTTATGAGGATAGGGGATATCCATATAGAATCCCATGATAGTGGAATCTACTCTCTTCATTTCCCTCTCCACCCTCAAAACATAATCCAACTTTGCCAGTTTATTAGCTACCTCACCCTCTACAACTATATTTGGAATAATATCCTCATGTGGCAGCTCCTTGGTGCTAGGAAGCACATAGTTCCTTATTTCCTTAAGGGTTACCTTCATCCAATTGTTACGATCATATATCCTGTAGGGACTAGTTGACAGGTTGTAGTGGTGGAGGAATGAATGGATTTGATCAAGGGCCTTTTTTCCAATTGAAAAGTCCCCTGCCCTAAAACAACTACACAAGAAAGTTCCTTTATGCACTTTAGGCCCTAGATACTCCTTATTGACCATAAAAAACTACCATGCAAATTACATTATGCCCAACCTAGGGGGAATAAACTTTAATAATATGTTGGGTGGCTAGGGACAACCATAGAATCGCATCAAGGAAAAAGTTAGAAATAAGAAAATGTCCCCCCAATTATGGTCTAATCTATTACCCTTAGGAAGTAGGGCTGGTCTCAACAGAATTTTCAATATCTCATGTTCCCTAAAATAACCTAGATTTAACATTCTCATTATCACAATACTAAAATTATTAAAGAATGAAACAAAATCAAAAAAATGATAATTGTTGTCCCATACCCATGTCTACAACTAAATTGGGAGCTCTCCATTTGTATCAATGGTATGATCAATGAAATTAGAGCTCACATACCCCATATTCTTGTATAGGATTAGGTGCATCAACAATGAATAATGATGGAACTTGAAATCTTTTAACTTTCCACTCTGAGCTAGGGAAATATTTTCTTTCATGACCTCTAATATGTATTCAACATAATCATACTCCCCATCATGGTAGGAGTCATGCATGTCTCTAGAAATGATAAATTTAGCACCATACACCATATCACTTCCATCTTTTCCAACCACCTTGTGGAAACCATTACTATTTTTACAAAGTAATTCTTAAACTTGTTCAAAGGCATCATTTTTTCCACCTTCTTAAGGAAATCTCCCACACTCTTCAAATCCATAGGGATATGCTACAACATAGACTTCCCAGTATAGGTTTTGGTATTTCTCTCGAACTTCTTCTAAAAATCCTCACAATCTATAGGCTAGTCCATGGCTTTGTCCAATCCAAAAGTTTAAATGAATGAAGCACAGTCAAGTGTACAGAGGATAGTTCCATCTCTCCTATGGAAGGATTTCATGGCTAGATTGTATGATTGAATTAGGGCCCTCACCAAGTATACATCCATGAAAACCTCTAGAAATATCAACTTCTCTAGATTCTTCTTCCATGATTACACATTGGGATCTTCTTCTCCTTGTTATGATAAAAATATTTGAATAGCTTAGAAGTCATGGCTCTAGGGCATGTGGCATATTTTTGGAGACCATATGGGTTGATGAAAGCATGGTCATCTATAGAATTAACATATGAGGAACCAAGAAAAATCTTAATCCACTCTTCAACAAACCTATTAAGTTTTCCTTGTTGTGTTTTCCCTCAGAAGTTGAAGTTTTTTCCACTTCCATTTCTGGTGCTTGAATTTCTTCTACCTCCTTATCAAACATCTTGAAAGTATGTTGAAAAACACCATATGAACTTCACTCTTTGGCACTAAAAACAATTATCTATATGCACTAAAACTCTACACTTTCTCAAAATCCTTTTCTTCACAAATGGTAAACTATAACTAATTGATATAATATCTTTATAACTTTTTGTATATTATCAATGTTCATCTTTTCATTGATTCTTAACATGCTCAAGCCATAAAATCAGCTTATTCTATCACCTCAGGGGAGCATCATCATTATTATCTAATGTTGCACTTGTTTTTCATTGCTTAAATCTCATTGGCCAAGAAACCTTTGTCATTTCAAGCTCAAAAAATGGGGAAAAAAATGTCAACTTAGGGTTTATGATCCTACGATCAATCCCATAGTAAAAAACCCTTGTAATATCTCAGGCAGGGAAGAGACACCTTTCAATCTTATGATCTCCTAAAGTCAAAAACCCTTATTACACTATTGCAAGGCTTGGAAAAAGTGTCTACAACCTCACAATATACTAGCTACCAAGGCATCAGAGCTTTCCTCTAAAATCTTTATGATCTCATGACATGCAATTTATCCTACATAGCCTAACATCTTATGTTTCCCTCCAGACGCCTACAATACTACGAGAAATTGTTTCCTCTCTTTATCATAGCATCGCAAGCTTTATCTTTTACCTTTGTGATCTCACAACACAGACTTCTTCATAGCATCATAGAATTTTATCCATCGGCTTGAGATCTTATGATACATTATTTATTGTAATATCAAAGATTACACTATGTTTCATAACTTATATAAAATAAGTTTCTAGCCCCAGTGGTCCAACTAAGCCTCCACGTGGTGTACATTTTACAATTGACCAATCAGGATTGGACACCCATCACTTGTCTAACATAGTACTTCCACTGATCCCTATCACTTGGCACCTTATGATCTTATGATCATAAGTACCCTAGAGTATCACAACATTCTCAATCTCACTCTTTCATCTTACATCCAAGACTTCATCATAACATCTTACAACTTTTCAAAAGACCTACCAATGTCTAGATCACCTTCTTTGTCATAATATTGCATACCAAACTTAGAACCTCTTTGACATGACATACGACCATATGATACAATGGAATTATAAGATTAGGCATTTTAACTTTATCATCTACAATACTATGATGTACTACATATCTTAAGATCGAGGAACTAAAAACATTATGCTACAATCCTCTACTAACCCTTATATCATAGCATCGTAAGAGATGATGTAAAAGAAAAATAAGCTCCCACTTAGATTTAAAACCTAGGGTAAGGGCTAGACTCCATTGTTTATGAGGTTTCTTGTAGGATAAGATGAGAAAGTAACCCATAGGGCATCACTTTTCACATTAGGGCAAGGAAAAATAATTGGATTAGGGAAAAATAGTTTGTTAGGGCCATCCTTTGAAAATTGAAATTGATAACATATAAACCCTAACATCACAACACTCTTTTTTAATCATTTTAACCATAAAATTTTGAAAATTTAAGTTTAGTGAAAATAGGGGCTATCAAGATCAAAAGTTATTATTTTTTTATCAAAGTCACCTACTCAAAATTTTCCTACAAGTGAACAAGTCAACAACAAATAATTGCATTTGGTTTTTACTTTGAAAACATGTCAAATGGTCACTTGGGAAATTGAAATGTGTAGAATTTGTAGAATTTTATATGAAGAGTATGAATCTACAATTTGGGATCATGGTGCATTATTGGACATGATTGGAAAGCTAGCAAAGTTGGCTTCTAGGATTTGTAGAATAGGGTATACTACTAAACAAGTGGTTTTAGTTAGAATATTTAGAATAAATTAGAAGGCCACATGAATTTTTTATCAAAGGTCCAAATGTACCATTTGAACAAAAAAACACTTAAACAACTTCAGATTCTATCATTCTACTTCTCAGTTTCTAGTGTAAACTATTAGCAACATTAACTAGTCATCCACTATTCTAAAATAACAAACTTGTAGAATGTAAACATTAATCACAAAAACATCATAATAAAATCCACACAAGTTTGACACTAGGATTTAATATGAAAACCCAATTTGGGAAAAACCACTAGTAACACATTACTAATTTCCACTCTTCTAAAGTGAACCATGTTAGGAGCTAACACTATTAAAGTTACAATACACACTATTAAATGTGACCTTGTTAAAGGATTCAATCACCCTATTAAAAGTGTCCTTGTTAGAGGGCTTTAAAAAATTCTATTAGAATGTCACCTAGTTAAAGGATTTACATAGACTATTAAGTCATTATGAATGTTAGGTCAACCTTGATTAAAGGATTTCAAATATTTTTTACAATGGCTAGAAAGTAACAATGGGGATTGATCTGTTAAGTACAATTGAATTTTCATGTATAGAACATTGTTCATCTCTCATGTACCGATTCACTATTTGACCTCCATCATCATCTCAATCTCTAATTTTCTTGACAAACCTTTAAGCAATCACCATTCACTTCTTCTCAAATTAATTCATCCTTCTTCTTAGATTCTCTAGTTAACAACATCAGTAACAGCTCCAACTCTCTAGAACTTCTTCACACGTGCATATCCTCTCTATCCATACAATCTATACACATAGAAAATTTTTCCAAGTACCTCCTTAAAGAGGTAGTTTTGATCTTTTGCTAATTAAATACCGCTATAGATCGTAAGGATTATGATTAGAACCATCAAATATAATGTATCTTATTGGCATTTTGTTTATCTCTTCTTTTCTAGAAACTTCTCTTGAAATTTTATCCATTAGTTCATTTACCTAATCATCTCTTAATATTAAATGATCCAACTCATCGATCCTTATCTTTAATGTGCTTTGCATATTCTAAGAAATCAACTTAGTTGGCTAGAAATTAGGATTTCTCATAAATAGTTAAAATTTTGTTCCTTGGCCAACACTAAGTTCTAACACTCAATAATCATTGAGTTACTTGGTTTCTATAAAATGTCTTGCTCAATACATAAACTATCACTCAATTGACACTAATGCTCTATCAACACTAACTTTAGTTGGCACTTACTGTGGTTCAGTTGACACTAGTATCACTTGGCATTTACATTAAAATTCTTTAGTCTTCTACTCTCTTACTTAGTCAAGCCTATACATTTGATCTATCTTTGTTCACACTTTCACGACTTGTACATTACTATCTTCTTTACTTGTAACATGATTCAAACAATGAATTTATCTTGTCAAAGTCCAAATAATCAAATATCCATTTCTAGTTCCCTTTTCATAACTCAACCTTTCTTCTAGGTTCTTTTGTTATGAGAAACTTCTTATTTCCTTTTCATAAATCATATAGATATGACACTTAGATTAGATAGAAAACTATCTCACCAATAGGTTTGACATCAATGACAACATAAAAAATATTTCAATTGTAGTTTCCAAAAATCTCCCTCTTTGGCATTGATGGATACACCTCTAAAATATTATAGAAATACTTCAAGTAACCATACAATCCAAATATTTGACCAACATGAGAAACACACTCAATGTATTAGATATTTAGTAATATCCTTAGTTTCATTCTGATTCATATCTCTAGCAACATCTCAAGTAAATCTTATGAAATCCCTCTAAGTAATCACTCCCTCTTACTTAGCATGTCTCAATCAACTTTCACTTTCTCCTTATTTCATTGTAACTTACTAATAATCTCTCCCTCTTGGTTTCTTATATATTCTCTCCTTCTGGGTATATATCTCTCACTTCTTAGACAATAATGCCAAACACACTATCTCTATCTCATGCATCTTGATCATGTAGATATTTTCATGTTAGTTCTAAATTCTTCATCTATTATCTTCATATGACTAATCCATTATTTTTTCCTTCTTTACTACTACCTTAGGCAACTCCTAAAGTAGAACTATCTACATCAATATATAAGATAGTCTTGTTAGCACATTTGATACAATGCTTCACTTCATCTTAAGTAGCTTTTTTTGGAAATATTCAAGACTAGCTAGGTTACTGAGAGGGGAGGGATGAATCAGTAACCTTGAAAATTTTATCAAATTCAGACCCTAATTGCAATAATCCAATTACCATAATAAATTTGATCTACTGCATGCATGAGAAACTGAAAGCATAAAACATTTAGAACACATGAACACAACAATTTTGGTACCCAAAAACCTTCCAAATAGAAAGTAAAACTGGGGTGGGGATGATACCCACAAAACTTCAATCCTATAGCATAAAGTTGGCTAGTTAAGGCTTACATTGATCACTTCTAATGATCTGCCCTGTTAGGAGCAATTAGGATTACTAGGTCCACCTTGTTAGATGTTTTACAATCATAGAATGAAGTATGCACTCGATAAAGAGATTTAAGAAAAGATTGTTAAGTCTACCTTATGAAAGGATTTGAAGCTGACTCACCTATTAGGATGAAATAGTAGATCTTTGACTTAAAATTAAATTGCTAATTGAAATATTTTGAAGTATAGATCACCTTTATGTGATAGATAGAACTTTGCTGCTCCTTTGTTGATATGGCCTTACAATATACTTTGCATCTAGTTTACATTCACATGCTTCTTTCACTTTTTATTCATGCATACATATATTCTTCTATATGAATGTGATACAATACATTACATATATATATATAAATATAATTTACAAAATTATAAAGTCAGCCAATATATAAGTCAAAACCAATATTACAAAGTCAGCTCAAATGAAGACAACTAGGTTTTGAAGATTGACTTGGTGAAGTTTTGATACATGGGATCCACTGTCATTACTCAACATTGTCATACATTCAATAGAAGTAGAAGCTAAGTCCATAATAATCATCTTAGAGTAGTCTTGAATTTAGTCTACACTGGTGACTTAGTAGATACTATGTAACTTAGTAGAAACTAAATTACTTGATTGTTATGACTGCACTTAGTAAACACTAACTTCACTTGGTCACCACTAGGATGCTCAATAGGAACTGTAAATCTTGGTGGCTAATGAATTACATGAAAAACACTATAGACTATTCAATGAGCTCAGTAACCATATAGAATCTGAATAAGTGTTGCAATTAATAAAAAAACTTGACTTAATGTTAACAATCTCCCCCTTTGGCATTAGTGAAAAAAACACTTATCAACCAAAACTTATATACATTACAGTGTGATACTCGCTCAGTACTGTTTTTGAGGATTTTCAAAATAATCCTTTCTAAGTATATACAATATACTTTCCTTTCCTTTGCATGATTCTCCCCCATATAATATTCATACTATTTCTTTTCATATATACATACTGTCTCTCCCCCTTTTTGACAATAATGCCAAAGATTTATTCAAAACTTATTTATATAGAGACACCAATATAAGAAAGAAACTTAGAATGTACCTTAAGTATGAGTGCTAAAGTCTTATCCAAATTCTCTTGCAAAAATTTTCATTTATGTAGAGAAACTTGGACTTCTACAAAGAGTTCTATCATGTGCTCTGCAATTGAGAAGTTGTTTTCATGCATCAATGTTTTTGAGTAAACAATGTGCTTCTACATTGTGTCCATGATGGGAAGATAATATTCTAAATATCTATTAGTGAAGACCAGATCCTTGCTTCTTCTCTCAATAATTCTACCAGCATATCTGACAAGAATCTAATTTTCATATGATGTACAAAGCTTGAACTAGGGTCAAGTTGCAAATTTTTGGGCACTAGCCTTTAGATCTTCATCAATATTTGTTAGTTTTCTCTTTATTTCCTTTGTGAACTCGGTAATGTTATATAATTTTCCAAAAAGTGATGTTACATTTGTGCGAGAGATTTCTAGATTGGTTAAAATTGAGGAAAGCTCCACTTGTTGGATGGCAATTTGTTGAGCAATGTGCTCAAGTACTTTGCTATAAAATTTCTTCTCCACTTTCTCAATGAATTTGTCTTAACCAGTGGAGTCCTCATTAAACTTTTGGATTGCTTCTTCCAATTGAAACAAGATGTTTTGAGAAGTATCAACTTCAACACCTATTACCTCAGTCAAAGTATTCTTAGCACTTTCTATGATTTTATATTCTCCATCTCTTTCCTCTCTGAATTTCTTTTGTTTGGCTTTCTTTTGGAGGAGCTAACTAGCTATTTTCATTTGATTTGTAGTGGCATTATCAAAATCCCACTTTGGAATTTCAATCTCTTCATCTAGGTCAATATCCTCCTCTATCTCCTTTCCAATCAAAATTCTTGCACTTGGTTGAGCCTTAGGTTCAACTACCCTTGTACATAATACCTTAGAATCCAAAATGGAAACAATAGTGGAGATAGTAGGGCTAGCTATAAAAATTGATATAGTACCAACAGATGGAATACTGACTGGTATGCTTACTAAATCCAAAACTGATATACTTACAGAAGTATCCAAAGTTGTAGAAAACAAAACTGTAGAATCCAAAATTGTAGAGCTTGAAAATGTGCCTACTGCTGAAGAACGCAAAATTGTAGAATGAACCTGACTTGAGAACTAAAGAAGTGGGAGGCTATAGCTTGGTAGATGAAGTGGTAGGAACTTCTATTAGTGATGCGCTAAGTTGCGAGGGAGTGAAGGGTGATTGGACATTTGATGTATCTGTTGTGTTCACAATCAAACTTGCTAGAGTTGTCTTCAAACTTGATGTAGCTACTAATTTTCTTGGAGATTGAGGAAGTGAGGCAATGATTTTGGCTGCTATCTTCATAGGACCAGTCTTCTCATCATCTTCTTTGACTTCCTTGATAGCTGCTTCCTCTTTATCTTCTTCAACTCCTTCATTTTCAAACTATATTGTCTCAAAGTATGCTCCTACTTCCTCATCATCACTATCATCATCCTTGACTTCTACTAGAAAGTAATTCTATTTATGCAAGTGATAAATATTCTTCCACATACCTATAGAATTCTTGAGTACATGCTCTATATCTTTTATTAGAATTAAACAAGTATTGAATCTGAGAGTCATCTATTTTCATTTTTCTTCATAGACTATTTTACCTCAGCATCTGTGAAGCTTAGTAACAACTGCCTTAGGGTTTGTTCATATATATCTTTTGTTGTTTTCCTAGTTAAGTCCCATCTTGGCTTCAATCTCTCTTATAGATCATTAGAAATTTGGGAGGCTATCTAATTAGGGGAATACTTCCATTTAGCCATCTTGGTTAGTACCAATTCTTTGATCTGCATCTTCTCACCCTCTGTCCTAGTCTCATACTTTAGTGATTTGAAGTTGTTTATGCCTACACCTTCTTCTGATTGTTTCCATTTTTTCTAGAAGGTGGGAGGAGGCTTGCTAAACACAACTTCACTTCCTTTCTTCCTAGATCTCCTCGTAAACATTACAGTGGATGGGTTGGTGATGATCACCTTGTCTTTCTTCTTTATTGGCTCTTCTTCCTTTTCTGACTCTTCTTCAAACTCTACTTCATCATCATCTTCTCTGATACCTTTGGTCAATATAAGAGGTTTGTTGGTTATGAGTTTTTCTATTCTCCTCTTGCCTTTGTTAACCGCCTATGGAAGCTTGATTTCAAGCTCTATTCTTTCCTTGGCCTCATCATATGTTCCAAAGTGTGGTGCCTTTGGATCAACAAGTTCATTTATCAAGGCTTCAATTATATCTTTTGCTTCATCAATGTTCATCTCATATGGAAGAGGTTTTACCCATACAACTCTTGGTTTTATTGCCTGAATGTAGACCTTGTCACTGTCTACCATGAAACAAACATCATCTTTGTAATTTTCAACCAATTTCCTAGGAATCCTTAATCTATTATTCATTTTCTCCTTCAAGAAATCAAAGTAGTTATCCATTGTGCTGAAAAAACTCTCACCCATTTTTGCAATATATTCCTTAATCTAATACAAAATTAGCATGTCTTTTCTCCACACGATCATGCCTTTAGAAGGGAAAAAAATTTGTACAGAGAAAAACAAACATGTCAACAATGAACCAAATTTACATGGGTTATTTTTTTTAAGTTCTAATTCTTTCCATGTTTTTGTTCAACTACTTCAACAACAAATCTGCTAGGTCATATAACATATTATTCTTCATGACCTTGTAGGCTAAGTCAACTACTTTGCATGACACACTATTGAGTTGACTTGAACTATAAATCTTGTTTGCAATCACATGAATGCCAAATTTCAATTCTACATCAATCACACTACTAATTTTCATTCCTCTGTTGTCCCATTTGGCTAGGGTTTTCTTCTGTAACTCAGCTCGACCTAGGGTTTTAGTGGTTTTAGCTTTGGTGAGCATGGGGAGGCCAGTAATGTGATGTGTCATTTTCTTGGTGATCAAGACTGGTTTCTCTAACCATAGTTGACCATTTTGAACCTAGCTTAGAATATACCTAATCCATTCAATTTTGAAGCTCTAAGGTAGGTGAGGAATATAAGTCAAACCTTTCTCTTCCAAATGTTTGTGCTCAGGCTTGAGAATTTTGTTCACATAGAGTTAAACTATGACATTATCCATTTCAAGGGTACCTATCTCCTAACTTGCACATTTAAAATGAGTTTAGATATCATTTATGTGAAGTACCTTTGGTGGGATTTGCAACTGCACTCCATTCGGGTTGAGGGTTTTAGTGATTGCTGGCACAAGTTTAAAATCAGGGGCTTTCCATTTAACACCTCACATCATCATCTTAGACCCTTTCTTCCCTTTGCTACTACTACTGGATGCCATGATGATTCAGTAACCTAAGAATAAAATTGAAAAAAATTGTTGCAAATTTTTCTTAAAGTTTCTTGGATGCTCTGCAACTTGCTCAGTTTGCAATAATACTTGAATTCTCAGTGAAAATGAAATTGATATTCTGCTCTTTTGATAAAAGTTCCCATTAATGCTTAGCATGATGGTTAGCTATGATTACATGTGTGTGACAATCTATCATCCACTACCTGTATGGATTGCTTGGTAAAGGTTCCACAACTTGGCAACCAAACATACCATCACTAATACTTTTGGGGTGAAATTATGACGACAGACAAATGCTATGTGTTTTTGGCTTTTTTTTTTCAATTATAACCCAATAACGTCACAATTTCGATGCTAATAGGATATAAGAAAAAAAAATGTTGCTCATTTGGGTAATTTGTATGTTCAGAATCCATAAGAATCTTTGCGGTGAAAGGGCCAAGGTAACATTTGGCATAAACTCACGAGTTCAAGGCAGGAGAAAGAAAACCAAAAAAACCTTGCTCATAATATTGCCATTGTAGTTTTTTTTTTTTTTTCAGTTCAAGAGGAGGCATGGATAGAAAAAGCACGGGCATCTATAATTGTATTACACATTGAGATAGAGGGCGGGGGATCTTCATTTGCAGCGGCAAGGGAGGAATTTCTCAGAGTGGAGGCTGCTAATCACAAGTTTCCTTAAATCCTCCTCCTTTTCTTGCAGCAAGAAAACAATAGATAGTAATAAAAATGAAAATTTTCTTTTTTTCCATGCTCTCTGTCTTCTTGTTTCATTTTTTGGAACGTACCTATAGGTAATGTGTATCTTAGGGTATCAAGGTTTTCATTTTATGTGAGGGAAACCATAGAGAAACACCCATAGGTTCTAAATAACTCCACCTTGGAGACTAGTTCAGGGTTAAATTGATAGAGAATATCACCTATTATCCTCTCCATCCATAGCAATGTAGCATACTAACAATTCCCGAATTTCCTCCAGTTATGCATTGTTCTTTATTCTTACTAAGTGCATTGTAGTTTGTATGCCAAAATGTTGTGTTTATGAATGAAAATCGACCCAAACTAGCAAACATTAAAATCTTGAAGCATATTCCCCCTAAAACTAAACCAAATGCTTACTAGTAATGAAGTTATGGATGTATTGCTATGGTGCCTACGTTGGTGACAGCCTATACTCTTGTTGGGTATACATATATTATATACTCCTGTCTAAATTCCATAGAGTAAGAGACAGGGTATGTGTATAATGAAACCCCAAGAGTTGAGGACTCCATAGAAACCAAATCTTGCATATCTATTAACTATGGTTTGCGAAGATGGCACTTGTTGCATACACCTAGATTGTATTTGTGTGTAGAGTGACTATATATATTTTTGTGATGTGTTAAGGTCTACTCAAAAGAGACTACTAGTTGTATATAAACCATGCATGATGAACTAGGATTGTGATGAAATAAATTTCTGCGAAAACTTGCTGGGTTCTGTTGTTGTAGTTCACTGTGTTTTTAAGATGGAATCAAGAAAAATATCATCAAGCTTAAACAACAAGGAGAATTAGTGAAAATTACACAAATGTTAAGGATTTTATGTGTTGGTTGTAGGATGCTCAATACTGAGATTTATACAAATGATAATGAGTTGTACCATGTGTTGCAGATCTTTTCTCTACTATGTTTGTACTACTATACTTTTGTATGATGCTTAATTATATGTCTTTGTACATTTACTCCATGTTTTTGGTATGAAATTATGAAGTATTTCTTTTTGTTTTTGGTTCCTTGTGCTACTGACTTACTCTTACCTATGTTGTAAGTTCTAGTGTTATCACAATCAAATCTGTATCTTGTTAGTTAATATTAAACTCAGGAAAGAATGCTAAGATTTAGTAGTAACATAGATTGCATAGAAGACCCAACTAGAACTAGATAGGCATTACAAATGTTACAAATTAGTTTGTCAATTGACCGAAAATGACTGGTAAGACTTAGAGTAACGGAGACCTAAAATTTTTTCTGTATGAAAAATGCAAACAAATACAATTTGAATGACATAATAACTTATACTCATTTCATTTCATGTTGTGTTATCTACGAAAACATCTGAATGTTCTTTACACTACTTGTGATATGACCTGGGTGTGTATTACTCCTTACGGTATGGGTGCAATGTGGCTTAAGGGAGGGTAGGGATAAAAATATTGTTATGAAATGGTGTTTCATGTGCTAGCCAAGGCTAGTTTGAAGGCCACCCACTTCAATACCTTGCTAGCATTTATAGATATGGAGTTCTATAATATCATGAAAACACAATCAATATAAAAAAGCTCATTCTCTTTGTAACATTTTTGGCTTTCATTTTAATTTCATCTTTTCTTCTATTGTGAGAGGCAAGCTAGAGAGAAGTGCTATATTGAAGGCCATATGTGCAGGATTTAAAGAAACTACTGAACCTCTAATTTGTTTGACTGGAGGTAGATTCCTAACACCTTTTATATGTAGTCTCATAAGATATAGGTGTTTAGGCTTTCTTAATCCAATTCATGGTAATTGAAAACCTCCAAATTGATTTCTTAAAAACTACGAATTTTTGTAAAAAGAATATAGTATATTGTTTTATTCCTTTTTTTTACTCAATTTATTTTACACGTTTATCTAGAATGCCATATTTTTACAAACTCTTGACTGATGTAATCCATTTTTGCCATTTATTAATACAAATATAGAGACAAATGAATGCTTGACAAATAATGGTGGCTGCTGGCAACACACAAATGGTAGTATGAGTGTTTGCAAGGTATATACTTATGAATAAATATTACATCCTGATTTAAATGTATGAAAACAATTTTCATTCCTTTTAATCTTCATTAATCTCAAGGTGCAATTCAAAAACTCAAGAATAGTGGCTTTTTTTCTTCAAGATACCTTTAGGGGAAGAGTATGTGAATGCCCCCTCGTGTCTGGAGTCCAGTTTAAAGGAGATGGCTAAATACACTACGAAGGTTTGTTGAATATAATTCTGAATAACATTGCTTGCTATTGTATCATGACAAAAATGAAAGAAAATGATTTAAGAGTTAAAAGAACAAAATAGATTTTTTGAAAAGGGTTTAGAAAATTTCAAGCAAATACTATTGCTAATGATTTATTGCTACTCTATTTTGGTATTTGATGATTGTCCATGCTTAAACATTTAATGTCATTATGGTCATATGAATGGATTCTTTGCCTTAGAACACTATCATCTTCAAAATCCTATATGAAATCTATATGACCATTTCATTTCTTCAATATGCCCTATGGATGTCCCTATCTAACTATATATCTTTTAATTGCATATAATAACTAATTTATGTACTTTTTCATGACTATGTTTGACTCATATAATTGTGATCTCTCTATCACTATGATGTTGTTTAATATGTCTTGCTAAAGCTTGTAAATTTTGTTCCTTTTGCCATGTCATGTAATATGTATTGCTTTGTAGCTTATATGTTTTGAAATTTCTGTTAGGCCTTGTAGCTTATATAATTTGATTGCTAGAGAGCTTCTAGAGCTAAGCAAGAAGACCATTGCACGAGTTACAGCCGTGCACTTGGGTATGAAAATTGTATATTTTTAAAACTAATGTATATTTTAACTAGACTTTTAGCTTATATGTTTTGAAATTTCTTTTAGTGGCTTAATATTGTAAGGTCTCTTGAAATAAGACCTTCAAACAGTTGGTGAAAGTTTTACAAATAATCTTATCCACAAATTTGCCTAGAGCAATTGACTGAATGTTATAAAAGGTGACTGGGTTAAATGTCTTAGGGATAAAGTCAAAGAAAGTATTTTTAAAATATTAAAGTATTTAAATAGGTCTAAAAAGATTTGTGTACTTTTGATACTTTTGCTTAGTTTGTGAAAGTTGTAGACCAAAGTTTTCATAGCCCAATTTTTGCTTCCTGCGAAGAATGATCATGTCAGATAATATAAGTGAAGAACAAAATAGGGAGACAATCGCTAGATTGTGGTCTAACTTGAAAAGAAAAGGTGATGGAAAATGTTATTGTCCTTCCAAAATTTGTAAGGGCTTAAACTGTAGAAGATTGCTAATCAAAATAGTTAAGAGACATTGTAGGGAGAATGGTCACATTGAAGGGGGGCATGACTATCATCCAACTGGTAAGTTGTTCATTAGATCATTTTAAAAATTTATATACATATGAAATCACTTGATGATGAATTGATGAACATGGTTTATTTATGTTAATCAATTTTATATAGGTTGATCTCCCCAGGGAACTACATGATACGAACCACAACAATCCGAAGAATATGGTTTTCAAAGTGGAGGAACATGGAGGTGCGAATATCCAAGGTGAAGATAATGATCCCATGGAAGATGACTATCATGTGCTAGAAAACACAATTGAAGATGATGGTATAAATACATTGATCCATGACACATTTAGTCTGAGTGTATCTAATCATGTTGATGATGATATTCTTGATCTACCTCTACTTGAGAAGGCATACGAGCCCCTATACAAAAACTCCCAAAAAACTCTTCTCTCTGCTATACTGTTGTTGTTGAACTTGAAGGTTATGAATGGTTTATCCATCATAACAATGTCACATATGTTAAGGTATGTCATATATGTCTTTATAGTTAACAAAGGGTGAATAATGTACCACTAATATTGTTTATATTAACAACTTATATTTTTTGTTGTAGATTGATAGGTGAGTTTCTGTTACCACCATCAAATATTCTACCTCGCTCATATGGAGAATTATCTGCTGCTATGAAAGATATTGGAATGGAGTATGAAGCAATACATGCTTATCCCAATGATCATATTATATATTATAAAGAACATGAATTTGCAACACAATGCCCTGTATGTCAAATGAGTAGATATTGAATAGATTGACTGACAAAAAAGGTGCCTCAAAAGGTTCTTCATTACATCCCCACTATTCCATGGATGCGACAATTATTTAGGTGTAGTAGCTTGGCTCAATTTATAGATTATCATGCATGCAATAGAAGTCAAGATGACATTATTCAAATCTCTACAGATGGTTTGACATTTATGCACATAGAGGAAAAGTGGCAACACTTCAAAGAAGAACCTCGTAATCTTAGGCTTTCATTGGTAGCGAATGTTGTCAATTCATTTGGAGAGATGAGATCTGTTTACTCGGTGTGGCCTATTTTTGTTATCAACAATAATATTCCTCCGTGGATGTCAATAAAGAGGAAGCACATTATGTTGGCAATGATTGTTCCAGGTATCTTATCATTTGATAGTTATTAATTTACATGTACTTACAAATCTTGCAGTAAAATGGTCACAATAATTATGTAATGTTACTATTCATTCAAGTAGGTAAATATCAAGTTAAAGATATGAATGTATATATTGAGCCTCTTATCAAAAAGTTGGTGGAGTTATGAAATGGTGTCACTATGTATGGCGTGTCTAGACCAATAGGACAAAGACAATTTCAATTTCATGCAATACTTGCATGGACAATACATGATGCCCCAGGGCTCACACATTTTTGTTGTATGTTATAGTGAATTCAAGTTGCGCACGATAATTCTAATTATAAAAATCAATAGATTTAATAATCCAATTATATCATTATCTTATAGGTCTTCAAACAAAGAAAAAATTTACATGTCCAGTTTGTGGTCCAAAGATGAAATCTCGTCATTCAAAAAGTTTAGGAAAGCAAGTGTTTGATGAGTGTAGACACTTCCTCCACAGGAATCATAAGTATCGAAGTATGGAAAAACATCTTTTCAATGGGAAAGAAGAGACTACATCAAAGCCATGAAGAATGACACCTCGCCTATGGAAATTGGAATATAATAGAATTAATCATCAAGGTAATGTCATTCCACCTAATGGTTTATGTTTTTAATTTATATATTTTTATTGTGATTTTTGTTTACTAATTGTGTAATTGATGATCGTGAAGGTTGTCAAGGCAGTACTGAAAATCTTCCAAAGGGACTAAAAAGCTATCCTAGACAATTTAGTAGGTTGCCCTACTATGAGCACTTACAAATTGTGCATTTGTTTGATACTATGCATATTGGAAAGAATATAACAGAGACATTGTGGAAAATATTGGATGGAAGGCATGACAAAGAAAAAATTGTCAAAATTTGTAATGACATTCATGAATCCAATCATGCATTGAAGAATTTCATTCACTCAAATAGCAATAGAGATAATATTAATATAAGTGCCCTTCCTTGGTTATTAATGGAGCAGCAAAGTGATGCCATAAAAGAAGTCATACAAAAATTTGATTTCCCACAAGATTTGTTGCGAATGTAAACAATCTCATATCAAAAAAAAGTGAATTTGGGCTAGGGCTCAAAACGCATGATTGGCATACTTTCATCAAGGTAAGTTATGTTCTTCTGTATTTACAATATATTCATAAACTACGTGTACTGTTCATTATGTTATGTTAGAAAATAATGAAATGATTGGTTTATAATTACTGCAGTACGTGCTTCCTCTATCTCTCCCAGAGCACTTCAACAATAACATCAAACAAGTGATATACGATCTTGGAAAATACATGAGATAAGTAGTAATATCTGTTCAATTTGTTGTATATATTTATTATATTCGTGATTTTTTTTTCTTGCTATGTAATCTATTGTATATTATTTTGTAAAATCTCATATCTATATTTTTTTGTGACTTGAATCTCTTAATGTAGGTGGTTGTCATCTAAAGAAATCCATAAAGAAGATATAAACTATTGGAAGAGGAGAATTCCTCATTTACTATGTGAAATGCAAAAGTGTCTACCTCCAACTTTTTTCAATGCATAGGAACACTACCTCATACACCTAGTTGAGGAGATTGAATTGTGTGGACCTATACACACTAGGTCAATGTGGATGGTTGAGAGGCACTTGAAATCTTTGAAGGCTTTGGTTTGACAAAGAGCACATCCTAAGGGTTCTATGGTAGAGGGATATATGTTATACTAGACTATGGTGTACATTACTGAATATCTTCCTAAGTTTGCATCAAATATCCATGTAGATTGCATTTAGTATCTCGAGCCTTTTAAAAAATTAGAAGGGGAGTACTTGATGGGGAAAGGTACATTGAGGAAAGTGAGAGGTAATAAATTATAAGATGTTATTGTAATAAATTATTTCTTAATCTTCAAAATAAATTGGTTGTAAGTTGTCTATTTTTTTTGTACAGGTGCTGGAGAGTGGGATGCACTACATTTGTATATTGCAAACAATCTTGATTGGATGACGGTATGGATTGAATGATGTCAACATTTTGGTCACACATTAATATGGGAAGGTGTATCTTCAATGGTTAAAGAAGCTCATCATAATGGAGATTCTGATGTGATGCAAAGGGAAATAGATTTAGCACGTGGTTTAAGAGATTTCTATGTATGGACAAATTAATTAATCACCCGTATGTTTATCAACTCACAATACAATAATTTTGAAATGTTTCACATATTATTGCAAGTTAAACATAACAAGGCTATGTTCTGTAATAGTTAGAAATTTTGCGTCAAAGTGTTGGATTACACAAAGAAAACTTGCGATTTAGGAATAACTACAGTCTTTCAAGTGACTAATATTTCATCTAGAAACAACTTACATCCTTGAGAGTCTAAAAATTGATACTATGGAATTTTGGATGATATAATTGAGTGTGACTTTAGCTCCTTCAAATTAGTACTCTTCATTGTGAAATGGTATAGGCTAAGACTTAATCCAAATGATCCTAATAGAACTATTGTTGAACATGATAATAGCTTTACAATGGTTAATACAAGGTCATTTGAGCCAGTTGGGGATGAGCCCTATGTTCTTCCAAGCCAATGTGAGTAGGTATTTTACTCAGAGGTTCCACATAAACTAGGTTGGTCATTTGTTGTTAGACATGAACTGAGAGGAAGGCCAATAAAGTATAATGTGATGGAAGAAGAAGATACCGAAGAAGTAGAAGATGATGTAGATGGTGATCACGATCAAAAGTAATTGGTTGATGTTCCTAACACAAATTTTCATGAAAAAGAAGAAGAAGATGATGATGATGATGGTACTACTAATGATGATAATGAAGATGATGTTAATGTTGATGATGATGATGTTGTTGATGATGATAATGATGATGATGATGGTACTACTAATGATGATAATGAATATGATGTTAATGTTGATGATGATGATGTTGATGATGATGATAATGATGATGATGATGATGACGATTATGATGATGATGATGGTGAGGATGATGATGATGATGATGATGACACCAACCAAGCATCTTCATAAGATCCCTCTCCTTGATCCAAGCCAACTCCATAACCTATCAGAGTGCACACCAAATCCTTATGCCACCTTAGGTTCTACATCTTTGGAATAATCCCATGAATATCCCTTAATCCATCCAATGGATTCATTGAAGCAATCTAATCAACAAACTATCAAATCCTTACAATGCCTCAATAGGCACCAAATTTGACTTCACCTTAACTAGGTGTTTCCTCCACCTCCACACACATCAAACAAATTCAAATAGCATGTCCCAAAGGTGACTAAGCCCTCAACTCATCAGCTGATACAAAAACCTAGTTTTAGCCCTTCACTAGGCCTACTTCCCTAGTAGGCTTATAATGTGAGCCTGATTTAAGTGTTATATTGTGTACCTTTTAATGTTTTTAATTTTTATGTGATGCTTATGATGGATTTGATTATTATTATGATGTGATTATGCTCACAATAATTGAATTACATTTGCAGGAAACTGAACCCCTTTCAAGAGCATCCCACACAGTCTCATGGATTGACAAGTATAAGTCAATACTCCTTATAGATAGTATATTTAATACACTTATCAATAGTAAGATTGATGTTTTCTAAGATCGTTCCCATTTGCAAGTACCAATGAATAGGTGTTTGTCATAAGTGTCTTCCTCGAGTGAGGGAAATATAGGAATAGAAGAGGAAAGTGAGACATGCAGTTTATCTAGAACAAGGAGATTAACTAGAGATCAAAGGACTAGAAGGAAATTCAATAAATGCATGAAATTTTTCCTTGCTCAAGGGGGGTCATGTTCTTATGATGATGAGATGGAAGGCGACATTGAGGTGCCCCTAAGGTACCAACATCTATAGAAACATTGGGTACCCAAGGAACTTCCTCCAATAAACACTAATTTTTGTGTTAAGGAGAGGATATATTGCATAACACCATCATCATTACATGGTTTGGGCCTATTTTCTATGGACGGCATAAAGGTGTCTTACAACAAAGTTTTTGAATTGATGGAGTATTTTGGACCATGTTACGATTATAAAAGTTGGATGCATATTGTTCAATAAAAAAAAAGTATGCGTAGGTATGCCCTCTTGACAAATTATATACAATAGAAAGATAATAATCAAAGTAAAATTGTGGCTATATGCATTGATGGAAGGCCAAAAGCAACAGGAAATATTGCGGGTTTTATAAATAGTACATGACCTGGGTCAACTATAAAGTAACCCAATTGCATATTTGAGGTGTGCGAGGGAAATTGTGTATTCATCTGTGCGATAAAATCAATACATATAGGGGAAGAGCTGCTTATTGATTACAATTCGAATTACATAGATACAAACAAGGCTACTATCATGGGGGTGGTACATACTATTAAACCAACTTCTAATCAATGACTCCAATATACCATTTAGTCAATAAATTTTTGGCTAACATTTTTATACTTGATCTTTGACACAAGGGCACAATATGGAGCAACCGCCTAGAGGGGATGTTGGTGATGTTCCCAGCTCATCTACACATGAGCAAGTAAAACTCATTGCAATTGTGCAAACTAGATAGAAGCAAAATGTTATTTTTTTAATGTTGTTTTCTTCATTGTTTTGGAGTAATTTTGATAATACTAATACTATTGTTGTCACAGAGGGCTAGTGGTCAGAGGGAGGGAAAGGAACCTGTAGTCCGTCAGCAGCCCCCCCCCCCCAAGGAGGACCCTTTCTATATTGATTTAGCAGAGACCGATGACTCGATTAGTTTGATTAAAAAGGTGCTAAAGAAAATTGGTAGAGAAATTATATGTTTTGCAACCATAAAGCCTACTACTCAAGAAATAAAAGATAGGGGATCTAAATTGTTGCACACCTCTGAAACCTTAAAAGTAAGTATTAATGAAAATTTTAATTATAACAAGAGTTCAATAATGGTTTTTATGTTATCCTCTTTTATGGCATTAATTAAAATATGGATGCGTTGTCTTTACAAAGTTTTTTGCATGATTTCGAGCCCCATTCCCATGATGAGGGTGTTGTAGGTGGTTTAGGTAGATCGCATGTTCCATTCCTCACTTTTTTTTTCCACTAAATATATATAGGAATGATCATAATCATTGACAATACATGCTCGAAACATCCTTTTTTTTAATGCTTTAACAATCTTGTCCATGCTAGTCCACGTGTTCTATATTTATGCATGCTCTAACAATTTTATTCTTTAGCTTCAAATCAATTTTACCCTATGGCGACGTCACCTCCATCTAGGACAACCAAAAATCTCTTTCTGACTGCTGAGTCGGCAACATGCAACTTATAGGCATTGACTGTTGCACCATCTACTATTACACAAATCCCTCTTTTTCTCTCTTTTGATATGTGTTTACGATGTAGATTGTAATGACCCCCCTTTGGTAGTCACTCAACGTTTAAACTTTTTCACAATTTTATGATTCCAAACCATAAGAACTCGACTCCATTCATAGCTTGGATATACAAGGTTATGTTATAGGCAAAAATTCAATTAGTTGTCCTTAGTTATGAAAGATTGTAATATTGAATATCATCTTCTCTTTTAGTATATTATCGCAATTATATTCTGATGTAGAGTCTAGCAACCACTTCTTCTACTAGCCTTCAGAAGGCTTTCACAATCCAATTATTTGATCTAGGACTTGGTATAAGTCCCCTTACCCACATCGAGTATACACAACTGCTGAGCCCAAATGGGGCAATCCATTTCAAAAGTTCACTCACTAACACAAGCAATGGTGACAAAAACCAGGACCTTTAGTCCAACCACAATCCTCAGTTTGTTTGGAATCTACCAAATTCACAACAATCCTTTGCACTTCTAGGCCTACAATCCTTGTAGCCTTTCCAATCCATTTTCTTGTATTTTCAACAACTATCCCTCTATGGCATAGGGACTTCTCCACTATTTTAGGCACCTCTTAAGACACTTGCTAGAATCCCAAAAGCTTCTAGGATGATCTTGCTCCAGCACCCTCCAAACTGCTACTTGGTACCTAGGCCTAGTTGATCAAATTAGGCTAGGGCTTCAAGGAAGGATGGACTAGGTGGGTTCCCAAGACCTCCTAGGTTAGGTGCCATACACCATATTCATGTGCTTGATCATGAAATGAGATGTGAATAAATATTTCTTTTATTGATGAAATAATTGTCTAATATAATGTCCTTAATTTTATAGAATGGTTAATGTGATAATAAATCTACAGTGATGTAGTTGATATTTCAGATTAGCCTTATAAACTTACATCAAGTATGATTGTTAGTAGTAATCAATGCTTTCATCATCTTCAATATATATATATATATATATATATATATATATATATATATATATATATATATCCATTGCCAAAACTATGGTGTAATTATTGGCTCTGATCTATATCCGATCTGTCGTCTTCCCAATAGTCACCCTTCATAAGTTACTTGAGGATTCAACAATGTCTTGGAATCCACTCAAGGAGCTAGAGTTCAACTCAAGTATCAATAAGAAGTCCTTTACTTTAGGATATCAACCAAACACTCCTCTATAATAGGTTCACTACCTTGATTCATTATTAACAACTTTCAATTCACTTTGTCCATGTTTCAACTTCCCTTTCATTGGGAACACTCCTAATTCACCCTTCATGAAATCAACACTTAATCTTTGCCTTCAAGGATTCTCCTTATCCTTCCAATGCCTCAATAACCTTCAAACAACATAACTAAGGAGTTCCAACCCCTACCACGCATCAACTCTATACCAATCTTCACAACTTCCTTTTGTAAGATTGTCCTATTAGCCCTGTCTTACAAGAAAATTATATTTTTCTTCCAAATTTCTCAAACACCATGGTAACTTCTCCATCTCTTCAAATAACCTTTAATGATCTCTTAAACCCCTGCAAATATCAACCTTTCAGCTAGTGCTGATGAACCCTTCTATGGCCATCTCTACAATCAATTAGGCCTAATTAGCCCTTGTCTAACAAAGCAACTACCTTTTGTGCTTATTATTAACCTCCCAAACCTTTACACAACCTTAAGGAATCTAATAAATAGTAGGATTCCTCAACTTTTTTAACCCTCCATGCATTTCTAGATACTTTTCCATCAAACCCTCCCTTTAAGGGTTTCTAGCCTAGGGCTTCCTAGAAAAGACCCTAAATCAACTTATAAAATCTTTCTAATGGCTCAAAAACTTTTAAAAAAACCCTCTCAGATGTTTTGAAGTAGTATTTAGTCATTCCAACCCTCAGATCATCATATTCACCATGTGGTGCCTTGCAAATGCACCTTCACTATTTGGTTTAACAGTCACCCTGTCGTTCCTTTCTTTTTTCACTGTCACCTACATCTAAATCATGTTAAATTCATAATATTTACAATCCTTAGTACCTCTCCCACAAGTTACATTTTAATCACAAAAACTAGGAGAGGCACATTTTCCCAAATTACTTCAAAATAATGACCAACTGTCACGTTTCCTGTGACAACAGAGATATAAAAAGTAGTTTTTCTTGAGAATAACTTACAAAACCATTGAAAAAAGTTAACCAAACATGAAAATCTCTTCAAGAAGAAAAATAGTAACTTTTAAATGGCAAGAACCTTATTGAGTTACCAGTCTGAATCTTGCAAATTAGAAAACTATCCCTATGAAAGTGAAGTGCAGAATTCTTTTATTTATATCTTTTCTTCATACACACACACCCCTTTTCTTGACTACAACACTTGTGTCTTATAAAGACCTTGCTTTTCAAGCCTTTTTCTCATCTAACTAACTCATCAAACTGAACAAAGACTCCTTGGACACCAACTGCCCTTCATAACTGTCTTATGACAGCAACAAATAGTTTTCTTTTTACAACTTTTTAACATCAATTATCATTTGTTCTTTTATACTTCATGACAAAGACTTATGAAACTTACGAAACTTTTTGCAATAGGAGTTGCAGCATCATTTCCTAGATGTTCCTATGTTCCTAGTATAGGAACGATGAAGGATGTCATATTGATCATCAGTGACAATGAAGGCATTCCATTAGAAGTAGCCAAAGTTCCAGGTACCTTAAAGCTATTATTATTCTATAGTGATATAATAGTAATTTAGTTTTTGATCACTCTTCATCGACTAATGATCCCATGATTGTTTTTTAGGGAATGATGTTTGTTGGAGAAAATTTGGTGATGAGTGTTTGCGAATATTCGAGCCCACCCTGCGTACCTGGTGGAACATCATATCCTAATTAAAACCCCAAAACACTATTTTGATTTCATATCATTACTAGAATAGTTTCCCTTTTCATCTATTTCTTGAACTATATTAAAGGTAGCTTCAGTTCATTTATGAGTCTAACATGTTTTTTTTTACTTAAAAGGTGGAATAACCAAAAAAAAAAAAGTTGAAGGATGATCTTATAGAGAGCATGACCCAACTTTTTGGACCTCATGCATTCGAGAGAAACAAGCTCCTTGAAAAAGTTGGTTCATGTTTGAAGTATATTAGGGACCAGTACAGAAAAAATTTACAGGTTAACCCCAGGTATGAGCATCCACCCTATGTTCTTGAGGCTGGGTGGCAGGCTCTGATTTTGGATGGAAAGTATAAAGCTGACATGAAAAAAAAAATTACACTAGTAGAGAGTAGAGCAAGGTATGCGATACTATTGAGAATGTAATTATGTACTAATTAACCTCTATATTTATGCTATCTAACATATTTCAAACTTTTCATAGATTTCCTGACACATCAAAAGCAACAAAGGCAAGACCAAAAAAGCACGAGACACACAAGGTTGACTCTGGTGGTTTTTCAAAACTTCAAACACGAGTTGTAAGTATTAGTAAATGAAAAATTGTATCAAATTTATTATATATTCTGATGGGAAATGCTAGGATAGACTAGCTTGTCTATGCTCCTGATCCTCAACTTGGATCTCAGTGTTCCTCCACACCAATATATGATGCAAAGTAACATCCTTTAGAAGCACCAACAAACTCCTAGCACCTTGGAACAACTAAGAAATTCAAGTTATCACCCCAATCCTCCATTCTCCACAAGAAAATTTAAGGCTTGATTCACCTTCAAATAAGGAACTAATCTTCTATTACAACTGCTCCTTTAATTCATGGACCTAACTCATCACATAAGGATGCATACTAGTTACTTCTCCTTTGTACCACTCAAGGCCTCATACACCCAACCTTGACACCAAGTGTTTTGGACAACTCCAACCCTCTAACATAAATGGAAACCAAAACAAACATCAACACAACCCAAAACAAATTAGGTCTAAGGCAAACTTGTTGTTACCAGTCACAGGGCAAATTGCAACACTTGACCTTTATTCTACACACCCAACCAAGAGTGCAATTGGATCCTCTAGGACTCCCAAACACCAAAGATAGTTTAGAACAACTCCAACTTGACCAAAATAAGGTGTAACAAGGGTTGGAAACCTTGCTAACTATTTACCATGCAAACTGTTGCAACCAACCTAACAAGCACTTAGGTTTCTTAACACTGTTTTTCACCAACAACTCAAAATGTTTACAAAGAACAAGGGAAAAAAAAAGAAAATTCAAACACCCTTTTCAAAGTCCCAAAAGACTCCAAAGTTTCAAAATTCTACTCCACTCCAGCATACCCTAACCTCAATCATGCACTTAGGCCTAATTAGCAACTTTAGGCTTGGTCTACAATGAAAGGGTTAAAATATGGGTGCATGGGTCAAATCTTCAACTTTAGTATGTCCTCCTAGCCAAATTTGAGATGCCTTGCCTCCACACCAAGTCCCAACTTCCCTTTTTCACTCTAACTCATCAAATTGCAACAAACAAGGTCTAATACATGGGTCTTATTAGACCTAGGGCTTGCTCTTAAAATTACCTGCTGCAACCTCCTGCCTCTAGTCTTTTGACATATGATAAAACATTGTCCTAGTTTGCTCCATACCAAATTGGAGAAAATTCCAACAGTGGGAATTCAAACTAGGGCCATTTCTTTGGCCACAACCCTTGTTTTGAGGTTTTCATAGGCAGCAAGAAAGAAAAATGGATAACTTACAAATGCAAATATATCTTTCCTTGAAACCAATGCCAAAACTTCTTAAAATTCAAACTCCAACTTTTCAATGCAAAACAGCCACCGTACAACCTTCAAGAGTCTCTATAGTACGAAAAAAAGTCAAAATTGCCCAAAAATAATAGATTTTATTGATTTCAAAGCAAGTACATAGATTTTCATTCATCCCATGGATTTTTAGAGCCTTTATAGGCTTTTACAAAGTGGGTAGAACCACCCCATGGCAATTGCAGTTGTTGGGAGTGGTTTCTATTAAGAGTTGTAACATTTTGCAAAAAGTTGCTAATGCAACTTTGCAACTTTTGTATTTCCTTTTGATATTTTAGCTACCCTCCATTGGTTGATGAAAAAATGCAAGTAAAATTCACCATACCATGCAAAAATGCAGGGCTGAGAGTTCAAGAGATGCCTCATAGAAGAGGATAAGAGAATTGGCTTCCAACAAGGCTATAGAGCCGTAGATGAATGGCTATGAGCTAAAATCAGTGTGGAAGGTTCTAATAATGATGTATCTAAGCCACAGGTAAATGAGCTAAATGAAATATATTTCAAATTGAATACTTTACCAATTATTCTATTTAATGTTAAGTTTCAATATAAAGTGAGTATATCTATTTTAAGCAACCAATGATAACAATGCGTAGGATGTTGGAATGTAGCCTAACAATCCTTCTACACAATCTATGGATGCTAAAGGTTCGCATAATGTGCATCCCAGTTTTGGAGGTATACATTTGCTATTAAAATTTTTATATGTAATTGCAATTGGTGTTTGGATTAACATAACATTTTGTATAGCAGTTGTAAAGGATCAAGAGGTCGATGTTCATGAGTGTGTTGATGTTGAGTCCAGACAAAATGATGTGGTCAGATTAGGTAAAGAGCGCAACAGTTATGTTATTTAAAATAATTAAATACTTGTAACAATTATAATAAATTATTTTTAATTTAACTCTTTTATTTTTTATTGCAGAGGACCCCCCCTTTGCAATAGCATAGGAATTTGAGATCATCAAGAATAGAGAATAGAACAATTGATGAGGGGGGAATTGATGATGACATTGATGCTCCTCTTACAACTTACATAGAAAAAAAAAAAAGAAAGAAAAAAAAAGAAATGATTGTCATCTACATACCTTAATTGATAATGATTGAATTTTATGTCTTAATGAATTTAATTATGAGCTAATGAATGTTAATGAATTATGTGTTAGTGCAGAATATTGATGAATGTTGCGTGTTAACAAATCTAATGTGTTAATGAATGTTATCATGTGATATTGATTGAATGTTGCATTTTATTAATGGTTGAAAGAATGAATAATGTTAGATGTTAATGGGGAATGTAGAGTGATGTTAGAGGGAGGGGGGTGGGGCCAAATGAGCTTCCACCTTCATGTGGTTGGCCCTATTTAGTAGAGATTATTGAACTATTCTCGAAACAAAGTGAAGCTCAATAAGAGACTAAATATTTCTCTATTTCTCTAAAGTAGGTTTCATATCATATTTTATTATTATTTTGTAGGTAAAGCCATTGATATGGGTTGAAGCTCAAGTAGAAAAGCATTCAAGAAGCTAGGTTGAACAGTAGGAAAGTTGGATTGAAGAGATTGAAGATCGATCTTAACTATTAGATTATGATAGGGTTTGATTAAAACTTTCTTTAATGAAAAGATGCAAATCTATCCTTATTCAATTTATATACTCCACATTTTTAAAAAATTATGGATTCAATGTTTAATCTTTTTGATCCAACTATCTTCCCATTCAAGCATGTCCTAACTAGATTTGTATCCTCAGCATTCAACAAAGTTATGAATTGTATCCTCATTTTTTTTCTAAATTTCACCACAGCTTCCTAATAGGGTGTTTTATATAAGTTGTTTCTAGAAACTTTTACTTAAAAGAGCTATTATTGTTCATGGCCTTCATTGTTTCTTGTTTATTTACTGAAGTTAGCTTGGGTCGTATCTCGATATGTTTTGTGTATTTATTTTAGTGAAAGTTGCAAAGGGCTAATATGAAATTACATTTTTTTTAAAGCACATGTAAGCCAACTTTCATGGAGCTCCTTAATCATTTGTTGTTATGAAATTTTGCTACTTCAAACTGTGATAATAAATTATAATATTTGAATTTTGTGTTATTTTCTCATTCTATCTATTTATGGTCTCAATGTTTATTTTGAACACAAACTAGTTTCTTATTTTAGTTCTAAGGTGATAGGGAACAAATTACTTACCAAGCATGCCCCTCTGTATTTAGGGGTGTTCATGAAATTCGCAAAACGGATCTTTGTTTTGTTGTTGTGGTGATTTAACTTATAAAATGTGAAGTCAAAAGCTAAATAGTAAATTTTTAAAGTATGATCATGATAGTTTGATGGTTGGGCTTTGTTTTTGACAGGAAGAATGTAGAAAGGTCTCAACAGAAGGGTAGCATAAATGGTTGGAACTTTCAAATAAATTTCATGATGCAATTAAGGTTTGTTCTATATCTGAATTTGATTTTTTGATATACAGATAATACATCTACGCATTCTCATTCTCAACGCAATATTTATGTTTTATTTGCCCCAAGTTGATTGCTAAGTATAGGCCTACTATGCCAGTAATTTTTGTTGTCATCCCAAGATTGACAACAAATCAAGTGAGATGGGGCTTTACGGGTGCATTTCAGGTATGCTATAGATATTAAAAAAGAAAGTTGTTCTATTTTTCTTCTACCTGAGTGACATGGATTAAAAATCAAAGTAGCTTTATTATTCTATGTAAGTTTTTGTTCAAATCATTCAAGTAATGTTAATGAAATAAAAAATGATGAGATCAATACGCACATCTCAGAAAATAATGATGCTTCTTTACAGGCATTAATATCTAGAGATATTTTTTATCCAATTACATATATTGATGTATTCAATCTAATGCCACATCATTGCAATCTTTCTTCATAATATTTTTTTTCATTGAACCTTCCCAATTTGACTGGCTTTTGCTTCCATGGTTTCACTACTTCTATATTTTTATAATCGATTTCATTGCATGGTATTGTAGTGCACAAAATATATATTGCACATTCCTAGTCCACCATAGCTGGAAAAGTGTGTGCATGTTCAAGAGATTGTTTTTATCATATTTTATCTTTATAAGAAAGCTTCTGAAAAGACAAATGTAAGGAATCAATTTTAGAAAAAATTTCAGTAATCAATGATTTAAGCAACATAAGTATGACATATTAAGGTCTGAGAAGGAGTAAGGCAAAGGGAGGAGACAAGGGAAGTGAAGCTTCCAGCTATGTCATTCTCAACTACCTCCAACATCAAACCAAATCAAGACTCTTAAACCCTACATAACTTCATTTGGTCACATCTTATATTTGAGTAGGATGGTTTCTTATTGGTGCTCCTTCCATTATTTCATGATATATTATTATCAAGCCATCCAATCGGCTATAGGACAAAGATGATTCCTGAACAATTGAATTGGCAATACGGTCGATCTGCATTACATTTGGACACTTGGTTTGAGGTTCATCTCATCGATTCCCATTCATCACAAGATCTTTATCTAGTGACAACTAGATAGAAAACATTGAGATTTCTTGAGCCCCAAGCCTAAATCGTGCAGGCTTCAATCTCCAGATATCATAAAGCCTGTATATAGAGCTAAGCATTATCATGCCATCTGAGAGCTGATGCAGGTGAAGCTTCCAACTACGGGATGCTCAACTCTATATACAAGCTTTATGATATGTGGAGATTGAAGCCTACATGATTTGGGCTTGGGGCTCAGGAAATCTCAATGTTTTCTATCAAGGTCTAATCAGATAAAGATCTTGTGATGAATGGGAATCGATGAGATGAACCTCAAACCAAGTGTCCAAATACAATGCAGATCGACCGTATTGCTAATTCAATTGTTCAAGAATCATATTTGTCCTATAGCCGATTGGATGGCCTGATAATAATATATCATGAAATAATGGAAGGAGCACTAATAAGACACCATCCTACTCAAATATAAGATGTGACCAAATGAAGTTACGCAGGGTTTAGGAGTTTTGATTTGGTTTGACGTAGTTGGAAGCCATCAAATTATTATTTTTTAGTTTTACTTTGTATCTGTCGCTATTTTGATGTCAGCCACAAGAATTATGATGGGGTTGTTGTAGCGTTGATTCCCAGCTGTTGTCACAATTGTGACATCACCCACAAGAATTGTGACAGGGTCACTGTAGTGGCGATGCCCCAACTGCTGTTGCAAGTACCTAGATGTTTGTCACTATTATGACGTCAACCCCAAGAATTGTGATGGGGTTGATGTCACAATAAAGTGGCCTCATAGCGATGGATATGTATTGTAATTGTGATGGTAGAGGATAGATGTCATAATTTGTGACTAAAAAATAGCGACATCTATTACTGTCACAGTGGCGACACATTGCTATCATAATTGTGACACATAGCCATCGTAAATTGATGCCAAATGTATTAGTGCATGTTACTCCTGACTTTTCTCAGTAGAGTCCATAACCCAACCTTGCTCAATAGAGAAGTCAACTCTATGATAACTATTACTGATCTTGTTGATGATCCTTTTGTATCTTGAATACTAATTTGGATCTTTACTTCTTTTCAATTGGAACTATTAAGATGTGATCTTGACAATGCAGTTCCAGTTCTTTCTTAAGAACTTAATTGGAAATGGAGGAGTCACCCACTTCTTGAGTGACATGACTACCATCACTTAAACTAACATGCTTGGTAGATTAGGAATCCATTGTTGTCTCATCTACCTGATGTTATCTACTTTTTCTTTATTTTCATCTTCAATTCTACCTATATTCATGCAATTCTTAGCTATATGACCAAGTTCAGTGCATGTGTAACATCTTATGGTGGTATCGTTTCTTCTCAAGTGATGTTTAACACAATTTATGCCAATATGTCCATATTATCCATAGTAATGATATCTACACCAAGTTTTATAGTCCCAACCGAATATTGCCTTCACAATTTGTTCTGCTGGATTGAATGGCTTAGATCTACTTTCAGAAGCCTTGTGACCTTTTTTCTTCCATTTATGACACTTGCCCTCAAACTTTGGTTTCTCTTTACATTCATTAGCCCTATGACCATGTTGACTACAATTGTAGCATTTTGCATTGAATTTGGCTTTATCATTACTCAAACATTTGTTTGATGTATGACCTATCTTGCCACAATGGTTGCAAGTAGGTTTTTGATTCTTTTGTGCACCTTGTTTGGAGGACTCACCTTCTTTTTTGTATCCAATTCCTACTTTTTCCTTTTTCCTATAAAGATTTTTCTCATTTTGCATATTCATTTGATCCATATCTGCTTGAGATTTCACTATCCTTTCATTGAGTTGCTTTTTAGAATTTAGATCATTCCTTAACCTCTCATTGATCAATAAGGTCTTCTTCATTTGTATTGGAGATTTGATCAATAAGGTCTTCTTGTTGAAGGGATTGGTTTTGAATTTCACTGTTCCTTCTATCAAATTCTTCTTTTTCCTTATTTCTTTGTTCCAAGATTTCACATAATCTTATTGACTAAATTTCTTGCTCTCTAGGAGTTCTTTGATTGCATCATTTTCTTCATTTGAACTGCTTGAAGGGAAAAAATCTTCAATCTTCTCTTCAATATATGGGTGGTCATTCATCTGATCTACAAGTTCCTTTCTTCTTCTTAGAGATTTGGAAAGATGCTCCTTTTCTTTCTTGAGTTGAGCTATGGCCATTTCTAGATCTAGCTTTTCATTGTTGATGGCTTTGTCAAGTCTGAATATCTCCATTGTCCTTGATCTTTGCTCAAGCTATCAAAATTTATCTTGAGAACCACAATTGCTCTAATACCAATTGTTGGAAATATTCAAGACTAGCTAGCTTACTGAGAGGGGAGGGGTGAATCAGTAATCTTGAAAACTTTATAAAATTTAGACCTTAATTACAATAATCCAATCACCATAATAAATATAATCTACTACATGCATGAAAAATTGAAAGCATAAAACATTCACAACACATGAACACAACAATTTTGATGGCCCATAAACTTTCCAAATAGAAAGTAAAACTTGGGTGGGGATCATACCCACAGAACTTCAATATTGCAGCATAAAGTTGGCTGGTTAAGGCTTACATCGATCACTTCTAATGATCTACCCTATTAGAAGGAATTAGGACTGCTAGGTCCACCTTGTTAGAGGTTTTATAATCATACAATGAAATATGCAATAGATAAAGAGATTTAAGAAAAGACTGTTAAGCCTACTTGCAAAAGGATTTGAAGTTGATTCACCTATTAAGATGAAATAGTAGATCTCTGACTTAAAACTGAATTACTGATTGAGATCTCTTGAAGTATGGATCACCTTTATGTAATAGATATAACTCTATTGCTCCTTTGTTGGTATGGCATTAGAATACACTTTGTTGTTGGTTCACATTCGCATGCTTCTTTCACTTTTTATTCATGCATACAAACATTCTTCTATATTGATGTAATACAATACATTACATATATCCAATTTACAAAATCACAAAGTCAGCCAATATACAAGTTAACACCAATATTACAAAGTTGGCTCAAATAAAGACACTTGAGTTCTAAAGACTGACTTGGTGAAGTTTTGATACATGGTGTCCACTATCATTACTCGGCATCGTCATGCATTTAGTAGAAGTAGAAGCTTGGTCCATACTAATCATCTCAGAGTAGTCTCAAACTAGATCTACACTGGTGACTCAGTAGATACTATGTAATTTGGTAGAAACTAAATTACTTGATTATCATGATTGCACTTGGTAAATACTACCTTCACTTGGTAACCACTGGGATCATGGTTAGGAAATATAAAGCTTAGTGGCTACTGAATTACATGGCAAATACTATAGACTATTCAATGAGCTTGGTAACCATACAGAATGTGAATAAGTGTTGTCACTAATAACAAACTTGACTTAATGTTAACAATCTCCCCCTTTGGCATTAGTGACAAAAACACTTATCATGTAAAACTTATATAGATTACAGTGTGATATTGGCTAAGTACTATTTTTGAGATTTTTCAAAATTTTTCTCTGTAAGTATATACAATATACTTTCCTTTCCTTTACATGATTCTCCCCCATATAATATTCATACTATTTCTTTTCATATATAAATACTGTCTCTCCCCCTTTTTGACAATAATGCCAAAGATTTATTCAAAACTTATTTACATAGAGACACAATATAAGAAAGAAACTCAAAATGTAGCTTAAGTATGAGTGCTAAAGTCTTATCCAAATTCTCTTGCAAAAATTTGCACATATGTAGAGCAACTTGGACTTCTATAAAGAGTTCTATTATGTGATCTGCAATTGAGAAGTTGTTGTCATGGATCAATATTTTTGAGTAAACAATGTACTTTTGCATTGTGTACATGATGGGAAGGATCATATTTTGAATATCTATTAGTGAATACCAAATCCTTGCTTCTTATCTCAATAATTCTACCTACATATCTGACAAGAATCTAATTTTCATATGATGTGTAGAGCTTTAACTAGGGTCAAGTTGCAACTTTTGTGCACTAGCCTTTAGATCTTCATCAATCTTTGTCAGTTTTCTCTTTATTTCCTTTGTGAACTCGGTAGCATTACATATTTTTCCAAAAAGTGATGCTACATTTGTGTAAGAGTTTTCTAGATTGGTCAAAATTGAGCAAAGCTCCACTTGCTAGATGGCAATTTGTTGAGCAATGTGCTCAAGCACTTTGTTATAAAATTTCTTCTTTGCTTTCTCAATAAATTTTTCTTGACCACTGGAGTCTTCATTAAACTTTTGGACTGGTTCTTCCAATTGAAACAAGATGTGTTGAGAAGTATCAACTTCAACACCTATTACCTCAGTCAAAATATTCTTAGCACTTTCTATGATTTTATATTCTCTATCTCTTTCCTCTCTCAATTTCTTTTGTTTGGCTTTCTTTTGGAGGAACTGACTACCTATTTGTATTTTATCTGTAGTGGCATTATCGAAATCCCACTTTGGAATTTTAATTTCTTCATCTAGGTCAATATCCTCCTCTATCTCCTTTCCACTCAAAAGTCTTGTACTTGATTGAGCCTTAGGTTTAACTACCTTTGTACATAATGCCTTAGAATCTAGAATGGAAACAATAGTGGAGATAGTAGGGCTAGCTATAAAAATTGATATAGTACCAATAGATGGAATACTGACTAGTTTACTTACTAAATCTAAAACTAATATACTTACAGAAGTATCCAAAGCTGTAGAAAACAAAACTATAGAATCCAAAATTGTAGAACTTGAAACTATGCCTACTGCTAAAGAACACAAATTTGTAGAACATGTTGTATTCACTGTTGATGAACCTGACTCAAGAACTAAAAAAGAGAGGGGTTGAAACTCAATATATGAAGTGGTAGAAACTTCCATTAGTGATGTGCAAATTCGTGAGGGACCAAAGAGTGATTGGACATTTGATGTATCTGTTTTGTTCACAATCAAACTTGTTGAAGCTATCTCCAAACTTGATGTAGTTGTTGTTTTTCTTGGAGATTAAGGAAGTGAGGCAATGATTTCAGCTATTATCTTCATAGGATCAGTCTCCTCATCATCTTCTTTGACTTCCTCGGTAGCTTCTTTCTCTTTATCTTCTTCAACTCCTTCATTGTCACACTGTATTGTCTCAAAGTATGTTCTTACTTCCTCATCATCACTGTCACTATCCTTGACTTCTACTAAAAAATCACTCTACTTACGTAGGTGATAAATATTATTCCACATAGTTGTAGCATTCTTGACTACATGCTCTATATATTTTATTAGAATTAAACAAGTATTGAATCCGAGTGTCATCTATTTTTTATTTTTCTTCATAGACTCTTTTACCTGAACATCTGTGATGCTTGGTAACAACTGCCTCAGGGTTTTTTAATAGATATCTTTTTTTTTTGTGTAGTGGAGTCCCATCTTGGCTTCAATCTCTCTAATAGATAATTAGAAATTTGGGAGACTATCTGATCAGGGGAATACTTCCATTTACCCATCTTGGTTAGTACTGATTCTTCGGTCTGCTTCTTCTCACCCTCTATCCTATTCTCATACTTTTGTTATTTGAAGTTGGTTATGCCTACACCTTCTTCTAATTGTTTTAGTTTTTCCTGGAAGGTGGGAGGAGCCTTGCTAAACACAACTTCACTACCTTTCTTCCTAGATCTCCTCGTAAACACTACAGTGGATGGCTTGGTGATGATCACCTTGCCTTTCTTCTTTATTGGCTCTTCTTCCTTTTCTAACTCTTCTTCATCCTCTACTTCATCATCATTTTCTCCCTTACATTTTGATCAACATAAGAGGTGTGTTGGTTTTGAGTTTTTCTATTCTCCTCTTGCCTTTGTTAACCACCTGCGGAAGCTTGATTTCAAGCTCTATTCTTTCCTTGGCCTCATCATATGTTCCAAATTTTGGTGCCTTTGGATCAACAAGTTCATTTATTGAGGGTTCAATTATATCTTTTGCTTCATCAATGTTCACCTCATAGGGAAGAGGTTTTAACCATACAATTCTTGGTTTTATTGCCTAAATGTATACTTTTTCACTGTCTACCATGAAACAAACATCATCTTTTTAATCTTTGACCAATTTCCTCATAATCCTAAATCTATAATTCATTTTCTCCTTGAAGACATAAAAGTAGTTATCCACTATGCTGACAAAATTCTCACCCATTTCTGCAATATATTCTTTAATCTAATACAAAACTGGCACATCTTTTCTCCATATGATCGTGCCTTTAGAAGGGAAAAACTTTTATACATAGTAAACCAAACATGTCAAAAATGAGCCAAATTTACATGGGTTATTTTTTGAAGCTCTAATGTTTTCCATGTTTTTGTTCAACTACTTCAATAACAAATCTACTAGGTCATATGACATATTATTCTTCACGACCTTGTAGGCTAAGTCAACTACTTTACATGACACACTATTGATTCGACTCAAACAATAAATCTTGTGTGCAATCATATGAATGCAAAATTTCAATTTTGCATCGATCACACTACTGATTTTCATTCCTCTATTGTCCCATTCAGCTAGGGTTTTCTTTTGTAACTCAGCTCGACCTAGGGTTTTAGTGGTTTTAGCTTTGGTGAGCATGGGGAGACTAGTTATGCAATGTATCATTTTCTTGGTGATCAAGACTAGTTGCTCTAACCATAGTTGACTATTGTGAACTTAGCTTAGAATATACCTAATCCATTCGATTTGGAAGCTTTGACGTAGGTGAGGAATATGAGTCAAACATTTCTCTTTCAAATGTTTGTGCTCAGGCTTAAGAATTCTGTTCACACAGAGTTCACCTAGGGCATTATCCATTTCAAGGGTTCCTATCTCCTAAATTGCACATTTAAAATGAGTTTAGATATCATTTATGAGAAGTACCTTTGGTGGGATTTGCAACTGTGCTCCATTCAAGTCAAGGGTTTTGGTGATTGCTAGCACAAGTTTAAAATTGAGGGCTTTTCATTCAACACCTCACATCAACATCTCAGACCCTTTCTTCCCTTTGCTGCTACTACTGGATGCCATGATGACTTAATAACTTGAGAAAATCTTTGAAACATTTTTCTATAAATTTCACTTAAAGTTACTTGGATGCTCTGCAACTTGCTTGATTTGCAATAATACTTGAATTCTCCGTGAAAATGAAATCAATTTTTTGCTATTTTGATAAAAACTTCCCATTAATGCTTAGCACGACGGTTAGCTATGATGACATGTGTGTGACAGCTTGTCATCCACTACCTATATAGATTGCTCGATAAAGGTTCCATAACTCGGAAACCAAACATACCAAGTTACTCCTGACTTTGCTCAATAGAGTCCATGACAAAACCTTGCTTAGCAGAGAAGTCATCTCTATGATAATTTTTACCGATCTTGTTGATGATCCTTTATTATCTTGAATACCAATTTGGAGCTTTACTAATTTTTAATTGGAATTTTTAAGATGTGACCTTGACAACGTAATTCTAGTTCTTTTTTAATAACTTAATTGGAAATGGAGGAGTCACCCACTTCTTGAGTGACATGACTACCATCGCTTAAACTAACATGCTTGGTAGACTTAGGAATCCATTGCTATCTCATTTGCTTCCTAATGTTATCTAGTTTTTCTTTCTTTTCATCTTCAATTCTACCTATATTCATGTAATTCTTAGTTATATGACTAAGTTTAGTGCATATGTAACATCTTATGGTGATATTCTTTCTTCTCAAGTGATGTTTAACACAATTCATGCCAATATGTCCATATTCTCCACAGTAATGACATCTACACCAAGTGTTGTAGGCCAAACTAAATATTACCTTCACAATTTCTTCTATTGGATTGAATGACTTAGATCTACATTTAGATGCCTTGTGACCTTGTTTATTACATTCATGACACTTTCCCTCGAGCTTTGGTTTCTCTTTACATTCATAAGCCCTATGACCATGCTGACTGCAATTGTAGCATTTTGCATTGAATTTGGATTTACCATTACTCCAACATTTTTTTGATGTATAATCTATCTTACCATAGTAGTTACAAGTAGGTTTTTAATTCTTTTGTGCACCTTGTTTGGAGGACTCACCTTCTTCTTTGTATCCAATTCCTACTTTGTCATTTTGCCTATAAAAATTTTGCTCATTCTGTTGATTCAATTGATCCATATCTACTTGAGATTTCATTATCCTTTCATTGAGTTTCTTTTTAGAATTCATATCATTCCTTAACCTTTCATTGATTTATCTTTCAGAGTTTAGATCATTCCTTATTCTTTCACTTTCAGACCTCAGACTCATGATTTCTTTATTTGTATTGGAGAGTTGATCAATAAGGTCTTCTTGCTGAAGAGGTTGGTTTTGAATTTCATTTTTCCTTCCATCCAATTCCTCTTTTTCCTTATTTCTTTGTTCCAAGATTTCACATAATCTTATTGACTAAATTGTTATTTTATCTCTTTTCAATTTCCTTACCTCTTCTTGTAGGGAACCATTCTTCTCTAGGAGTTCTTTGATTGCACCATTTGCTCCATCTGAATTGCTTGAAGGGAGAAAATCTTCAATCTTCTCTTCAATATACTAGTGGTCATTCATCTAATCTAAAAGTTCCTTTCTTCTTGTTAGAGATTGGGAAAGATGCTCCTTTTCTTTCTTGAGTTGAGCTATGGCCATTTCTAGATCTATCTTTTCATTGTCAATGGCTTTGTCAAGTCTGAATATCTTCATTGTCCTTGATCTTTGCTCAAGCTCTCAAACTTTATCTTGAGAACCATAATGCTCTGATACCAATTGTTGGAAATATTCAAGACTAGCTAGGTTATTGAGAGGGGAGGGGTGAATCAGTAATCTTGAAAACTTTATCAAATTTAGACCTTAATTGCAATAATCCAATTACTATAATAAATCTACTCTACTACATGCATGAGAAACTAAAAGCATAAAACATTCACAACACATGAACACAACAATTTTGGTGACCTAGAAACCTTCCAAATAGAAAGTAAAACTTGGTTTGGGATGATACCCACAAAACTTCAATAATACAACATAAATTTGGATGGTTAAGGCTTACATTGATCACTTCTGATGATCTACCCTGTTAGGAGCAATTAGGACTGCTAGGTCCACCTTGTTAGAGGTTTTACAGTCATACAATGAAGTATGCACTCGGTAAAGAGATTTAAGAAAAGACTGTTAAGTCTACTTTGCAAAAGGATTTGAAGTTGATTCACCTGTTAGGATGAAGTAGTAGATCTCTGACTTAAAACTGAATTGTTGATTGAGATCTCTTGAAGTACTTATCACCTTTATGTGATAGATATAACTTTTTTGCTACTTTTCTAATATGGCCTTACAATATACTTTGTTGTTGGTTCACATTCACATGCTTCTTTCACTTTTTATTCATGCATACATACATTCTTCTATATGGATGTGGTACAATACATATATATATATATCCAATTTACAAAATCACAAAGTTAGCCAATATACAAGTTAACACCAATATTACAAATTCAGCTCGAATGAAGGCACTTAGGTTCTAAAGACTAAATTGGTAAAGTTAGATACATAGTGACTATCATTATTCAGCATTCTCATGCATTCAATAGAAGTGGAAGCTTAGTCCATACTAATCATCTTAGAGTAGTCTCTAACTCAATCTGCATTGGTGACTTGGTAGATACTGTGCAACTTGGTAGAAACTAAATTACTCGATTATCATGACTACACTCAGTAAACACTAACTTCACTTGGTAACCACTGGGATGCTCAGTAAGAACTATAAAGCTTAATGACTACTGAATTACATTGCAAACACTATAGACTATTCAATAAGCTAGGTAACTATACAAAATCTGAATAAGTGTTGTCACTAATAACAAACTTGACTTAATGTCAATAGCTTTATCTAGGGGAACCACCCCCTGTTTACCTCTAAGATGTTCATGAGAATCCTTAGGTATATATTTAGTGAATATTTCATCTATTTTTTCTTTAGTATTCACATATTCCAATTTCACTTCTTTGTCTTGAACAAGCTCTCTCAAGTAATGGTACTTGATAGCAATGTGCTTTGTCTTTGTGTGCATAATTGGGTTCTTTGATATGTTAATAACACTTGTGTTATCACAATAGAAAACCACTACATTATTAATCTCTTCCTTCATAACTTTCAAAAATTTCTTGATCCATATGATGTTTGAATAATTTAATACTGCTACCACATACTCAGCTTCAGCTGTTGATTGGGAAATGCAATTTTGCTTCTTGCTTTTCAATGAAATCAATCTATTTCCTAGAGAGAATGCACCACCACTTTTTCTCTTCCTTTCATAAACATTTCTTGCCCAATCAGAGTTAGTAAATACCTTTTTTTAGGAATAAGGTGTCTCAACCTTGTATAATTCCTATTCTTATTATTATTTGTTTTCTAAAATGTATTTTTACAAATAATATGTAAATGTGAGTGTACATGTCTAGTTGGCATGTTGATCACTTACATGTGTCAGCATCTTGAAGTGTGTGAAGGAGATCATGGCTGAAATGGTTATGACAGATTCCTATGAGGCGTAAGAGCTATTTAAGGAATGAGTTATGATAGGTGTAAGAGCATCTTATGAAATGAGGCCTATTTGGGCACCCAAGAATGAGTGGTTGGTGTGTGTAAGATAATATGCCAAAAATAGGTTGGTATGACGGATTCCCTCACACTTCTCTTGTGACTGCTATTTTTGGTGGATTCTATGACAAGCTGTCATTGCCTATTCAAGGGATGGACACCCTTTTCTTGGTATTGGATGTACATGTGGCATTGTGCATGTTTCTTGGTGGTTGAGATATGAAAAATGCCCAACTCCTTTGTGGGCATTTGGTTGGGTCTTAGGATGTTCATAAAATGAGTATTGCATGTTGTAATGCAATAGTGTGATAGATGAAAGTTTGCAGGTATCGAGGTGCTGCTGGAGTCTTCTATTGTTGATGTTGAACTTGCATTGCAAGTGTATTGTAATCTTGTGTTGAAGATAATACATTGTGCAGGTTCTGGAGGGGTGGGGTTGTTTTATTGAAAGGTTTTTCTCCACAGACAAATCTTTGTGTTATGTGTTCTTTCTCTATCTATTTTTTGTATGTATGGTTGGCTACAATATTGTTGTTTACATGATATTGAATCTGTAAGTGTAGAAGATTTTAGAAAGGATTTACACCATACTTTCCTTATGAGATTCATGTAGGAAGCTATTTTCACACCTGAGTTTCCTTACAAGTGGTATCAGATCTTGATCAACTTTTGATCCTAGTTGTTGGGTAGGGTTTTTTGAGCTAATCTCAAGTTGAGTGGGAGTCTTGTGTAGAGCATCCTAAATCTTATTGCAGATTGAGATGGCGAGTTCATCATATGGAAGAATGGAGGTGGAGAAATTTAATGGCACTAATTTTGAGTTGTGGAAACTCAAGATGGAAGACATGTTGGAAGATCGTGATCTATGGGAAGTGACTACAAGTGCTATAAGACTAGCAACTATAACTCAAGTAGATTGGGATATCAAAGATCGTAAAGCTAAGGGTCTCATAAGACTCTGTTTAACCGATGCAATCCATCTGAATGTTCTAGATGAGAAAACTACATATAGTTTGTGGGAGAGACTTGGGGCCGTGTATCAGGAAAAATCTTTGGTGAACAAGTTGTTCTTGAGGAAGAAGTTGTATTCTCTGCGAATGGAGGAAGGTGGATCCTTAACATATCATTTAAATGCATTTAATCGGCTAGCTACACAGTTGACATCTGCTGGTGTCAAGTTAGAGGAGGAGGATCGTTGCTACACACTTTTGTGTTCTTTACCGGATTCATGGGACCATCTTGTGATGGCTCTTGGAAGAACATTAGTCACCTTCAAAATGGATGATGTGGTTTCTTCGCTTCTATTAGAGGAGATGCGGAGAAAGGCTTCCGTTTTGAAAAAAGAAGCCCTTGCTGTTCGTGGGAGATCCACAGAAAGAGGAAAGAAAAATGACAATAAGTTTGACAATAAGGGTAGATCCAAATCCCATGGGAAGTCAAAGACTTCCAATAAGTCCAAGGCAAAATGTTGGAACTGTGAAAAGACTGGGCACCTCTATAAAGACTGTAAATAGCCTAAGAAGAAGAAGAAAGCCTCAGATTTTGGTTCTAAAAAATCTCAAGAAGATGGTGATGCATTCATCGTAGCTTTGGTAGCCCATTCCTCTAATGATGTGTGGTTGGTTGACTCGGGTGCATCTTTTCACATGACCTCTCATCAAAACTTGTTCTCAAGATATGAAGAGTTTGATGGTGGAAAGGTGTACTTGGGTGATGATTCTCACCTAAAGATAGTTGGACATGGAAGGGTCACTATCAAATTTCCTGATGGACGAGTAAAGGGAATCAATGGAGTTATGCACATTCCAGGTTTGGCACGAAACCTATTACTTGTAAGTATGCTGAATGATGTAGGTGTGCAAGTTGTTTCTTCATCCTCACCATCTAAACGAGCAGTGAAGAATTCTATGGTTATTGGTTTTGATGGTAATGCAAAAACTTTGGAAGGTAAGCTTCCTACAGAAAAGACAATGTTATGGCATATCAGACTAGTAAGAAGATTAAGTGTGTGAGAACTGACAATGGTGGTGAGTTTTGCTCAGCAGAGTTTGAACAGTTCTATAAAGAACAAGGTATAAGAAGACATAAGACAACTCCTTATACCCCAGAGAAAAATGGAGTTTCCAAGAGAATGAATAGGACATTGATGGAGAAGGTTAGGAGTATGCTTAGTGGAGCTAGTTTAGAACAAAGGTTTTGGGCCGAAGCTGTGGCCACTGCTTGCTATCTAGTTAACAGATCTCCTACATCAGCTCTTGTTGGTAAGACACCCATGGAGGTGTGGTCTAGTAAGAAGCCTTCAATTATACATCTTTGTTTTTTTGGTTGTGAAGCTTATGCATATGTTCCAAACAAGAAAAGATCTAAGTTGGAAAACAAAGCTGTTAAATTTCATCGGGTACAGTGCTAGTGTGAAAGGATACAAGCTTTGGGATCCTGTGACTAGTAAGGTGTTGTATAGAAAAAATGTTATTTTAGAGAGCTAACATCTTCTCCTATTGTGCTACAACCAGATGAAAAAGAAAAGAAAAAAGATGTTGTTCAGTTGCCTCCTACCCCTGAGAAGACTGAATAGAGAGACCATGTTGGGTCTAATGATGAGGAGAGCTCTAGCAGCTCTGATAGTTCAGAAGAAGAGGAAGAACAACCTCAACCTCAGCCCTTGAGGAGATCTACGAGAGAAAGAAAGCAACCAGAAAGGTTTGGTTATTCTATGTTAGATTCTAGTTGTGCTTTTGCTTTGATTACTAACACTGATAAGCCTAGATCTGTGAAAGAGGCTTTGGGCATGAAAGATGCAAGTTCCTGGATTAAGGCTATGTATGATGAGATGGCTTCATTAGAGAAAAATAAAACATGGGACCTTGTACCTTTTCCTAAAGGGAGAAAACCTATTGGTTGTAAATGGGTGTTCAAGAAGAAATTCTGTGCCGATGGTAGTGTTGAAAGGAACAAAGCTAGATTGGTTGCAAAGGGGTATTCACAGGTAGAGGGAATAGATTATGGTGAAATATTCTCTCCTGTTGAAAAGTTGACATTCGTTAGATTTTTGTTATCTCTTGCTTCATCATATGATTTAGAGATAGAACAAATGGATGTGAAGACATCTTTCCTTCATGGTGATTTGGAGGAAGAGATTTATATGTCACAGCCTGAGCTCTACATTGCTAAAGGTAAAGAATCCTTTGTTTGCAGATTGAAGAAATCTCTATATGGTTTAAAGAAATCTCCTAGGATGTTGTACCTTAAGTTTGATGCCTTTGTGTTGTTAATTGGATTTGTAAGATCGAAATCAGATCATTGTGTTTATTTCAGAGTTGAAAATGATCACCTTCTTATTGTTGCATTATATGTTGATGATATGTTGTTGTTTAGGAAGGGTAAGGGTATGATTTCTAATTTTAAATCTCAGTTGTCAGCACAGTTTGAGATGAAAGATCTTGGGGTAGCGGGGTACATCTTGGGTATGGAAATCAGTAGAGACAGGTCTAACAGAAAACTTTGGTTAAGTCAAAGTAAGTATGTGAAGTCTGTGTTGGACAGGTTCAGCATGGCAGATTGTAGATCACTATGTGTTCCTATTCCTGTGGCAACAAAGTTATCTATAGATGATTGTCCAAAATCTTCTAGTGAGGTGGAGGACATGAGTAGAGTACCTTATGCTAGTGTAGTTGGTAGTCTTATGTATGCTATGGTCTGTACTAGACCAGACATTACCCAAGCAGTGGGAGTCCTAAGTCAGTTTATGGCTAATCCTGGACAGGTGCATTGGGATGCAGTTAAGCGAGTATTCAGATATTTGAGGGGTACATTAGATTACTCCATATGTTATCATGGTAACTCTTTTGGATCTCTACATTCAGTTTGTATTCATGGGTTTGTGGATTCAGATTGGGTAGGTGATATTGATCAGAAGAGATCCACCAGTGGTTATGTGTTCACTATGTTTGGTGGTGCCATCAGTTGGATGAGTAAGCGACAACCTGTGGTTGCTTTGTCCACTACAGAAGTTGAGTACATGGCTGATACTCATGCTTGTAAGGAAGTCATTTGGCTTAAGAGATTGTGTTCTGAGGTTGGTGTTGATGCATAACAGATTAATATTTGGTGTGACAGTCCGAATGCTATTTGTCTTGTGAAGAATCCAACTTTCCATGCCAGAACGAAGCACATTGTTGTGCAGTTTCACTTTGTGAGAGATATGGTGGAAGATGGAAAGGTAAATTTGGAGAAGGTAGATACTATGAAGAATGTTGCAGATGCAGTAATGAAACCAGTGGGCACTGAGAAGTTCAGATGGTGTTCGGAGTCTATGGGCCTTTCGGCCTATAGCAATTAGTTCCTGTTATGTTCCTGATTGCTCTTACAAGGTGTTCGAAAAGTGGAAGAATGTTAGGAATAAGGTGTCTCAACCTTGTATAATTCATATTCATATTCTTATTTATTTTTTAAAATTTATTTTTACAAATAATATGTAAATGTGAGTGTACATGTCTAGTTGGCATGTTGATCACTTACATGTGTCGGCATCTTGAAGTGTGTGAAGGAGATCATGGCTGAAATGGTTATGACAGATTCCTATGACACGTAAGAGCTATTTAAGGAATGAGCTATGATAGGTGTAAGAGCATCTTATGAAATGAGGCCTATTTGGGCACCCAAGAATGAGTGGTTGGTGTGTGTAAGATAATATGCCAAAAATAGGTTGGTATGACGGATTCCCTTACACTTCTCTTGTGACCGCTATTTTTGGCAGATTCTATGACAAGTTGTCATTGCCTATTCAAGGCATGGATGCCCTTTTCTTGGTATTGGATGTACATGTAGCATTGTGCATGTTTCTTGGTGGTTGAGCCATGAAAAATGCCCAACTCCTTTGTGGGCATTTGGTTGGGTCTTAAGATGTTCATAAAATGAGTATTGCATGTTGTAATGCCATAGTGTGATAGATGAAAGTTTGCAAGTACCGAGGTGCTGCTAGAGTCTTCTATTGTTGATGTTGAACTTGCATTGCAAGTGTATTGTAATATTGTGTTGAAGATAATACATTGTGCAGGTTTTGGAGGGGTGGGGTTGTTTTACCGAAAGGTTTTTCCCCACTGGAAAATCTTTGTGTTATGTGTTCTTTCTCTATCTATTTTATGTATGTATGGTTGGCTACAATATTGTTATTTACATGATATTGAATATGTAAGTGTAGAAGATTTTTAGAAAGGATTTGCACCATACTTTCCTTATGAGATTAGTGTAGGAAGTTGTTTCCGCACCTGAGTTTCCTTACACCTTCAGTTCACATATATCATTTTTCTTGTAATGCAATCCATAGTTTGTTGTTCCTTTTAGATATCTCAATATCCTTTTTACTGTCATCATGTAATTCTCCTTAGGACTTGTTGAAAATCTTGCATCAATCCCAACTACTAATATAATATCTAGTCTTGTATGAACAACATATTATAGTTTACCAATCATTGATCTATATTTTGTTTGGTTCACATCAATGGAATCATCATTCTTAGATAGTTTGTGTCTAGTAACCATAGGTGTACTCACTAGTTTTGAATCTTCCATTCCAAATATTTTTAGTATTTCCTTGATATATTTGGATTGAGAAATGAAGATACCTTGCTTCATTTGATACACTTGTAAACCAACAAATAATTGGATCTCACCAAACATAGACATTTCAAATCCCTTCTTCATTTCATCAGAAAACTATTTGCATAATGCTTCCTTGCCTCCAACTATAATATCATACAAAAATTTCAGATAACAATACCTCATTGTTCTTACCAGTCTTCAAATATAGATTTCTATTATCATTTGTTCTTGCAAAACCAATCTTCACCAAATAGTTGGATAGTCATTCATACCATGCTCTATGGTCTTGTTTCAATCCATATAAATCTATGTGTAGCTTACACACAATATTCTTCTTGCTAGGATCCACAAATGCTTCAGGTTGTTCTATGTCAACTTCTTCTTCAAGCATCCCATTCAAAAATGCATATTTGACATACAGTTGATATACCTTAAATCATTTATAAGAATAATATGCAAGCAATGTTCTAACTCCTAATATTTATATAGGGAAAAAATTTCCCCATAGCTAACAACTTCTTCTTATGCAAATCCTTTGCATGCCAGTCTTTCCTTGTTCCTTGTGACTTCACCATTTTTATTTAGCTTGTTCCTAAATAACCACTTGGTTCCAATAACATTTTTGTCTTTAGGTTTGGATACTAGAACCATGTTTTATTCTTTTCAATCCATTCAATTATTCATTCATTGTGTGTATCCAATCTTCATTCTCCAAATCATCTTTCATAGATTTGGGCTTAAACTCACAAAGTAAGCATGTATCACATTTGAGTATTTTCCTTATCAAAATACTAGATTCTTATCTCCTATAATTTTTTTAGATTTATGGTGTCTTCTACATATTTTGCTAACATGAGCTCTTTTTTTCTTTGTTCTTCAACAAGTTCATCTTGAAAAATAATTTCATGTTCACTATCTCTCTCTTGTTTAGGTTCTAGTTCATGTTATGCATGCTTGACATTCCCTTCTTGATGTTTGGCTTCCTCTTTCTATGACTTGGCATCATTTTTCTATTGCTTGGAACCCACAGTCTATTACTTGACAACTGGTTATTGCAACTTGGCATTTGTAGTCTACTAGGGATCTATAGCTTTTTTTCCTTGTTTAGGTAGAGTACATAGAGCACTATAATTCACATATATGAATAAAGTGTAGTCTTCAGGTTCTTTCTTACATTCAACTTCACTTTTCTCTATTTATTCATCAACTTTCACATTTTCACTTTCCACGACTTCATTATTGTTAGATTTCAAACACTTATAAGCTTTTCTCTTAGAAAAATATCCTAGGAATATTCCTTCATCACTTTTAGCATCAAGTTTTTCATTTCTATTGTTTTTAAGTATGTAACATTTTCTTCCAAAAACTTTGAAATATTTCACTTTAGGTTCATATCCATACCACAATTCAAAAGTTGTAGTATTTGTACATTTCTTGAATTTCTCTTTATTCAAAGTATAAATTGTTGTACTTAAAGCTTGTCAAATACATTTTTCTACATCATCAAAGTCATAGATATGGTCTTTTATGCTAGTGTGAATGTTGCTGGATGTTTTCACTTGGTACTTCGGGTTCCAAAGTATGCTTTCTTGTAATTTATGCTTTCATTGGAATACTTGTTTATCATGTTTAGATGATATTAGTTACTATTGCATTTCCTTATTATTATGATTAGCATGTGATCACATGATAGGTGAGGTTATCTATTTTGTAGGGTTATCTTATGCTTATATTGTAGCATGTTTTAGTAGTGACATCCCTATTATGATAGTACTGACAATCTAATTGGTAGCTTGGGATGTTATGTGTAGGGGATGACTAGGATCCATGATGGTCTTATGATGTTATTGATGGTTGGGAGGAACCACTTAGTTGTTTTGTTCATTGTGATATTATTTCTGAACACTGTGATGTTACTTCTGTTCACTGCGATGTTGCATTCAATACGTTCTTTTCTACTTTGGTTTAGATGGATAGATATTCCTCTTTCTTGTTGTTTTAGAACTTGAGTGTTTGTTCCTCAATTTAGGTGGATTTGAACTCCTTAGTGTGCAAGTTTTCATTTTTTTATGTTGTTTATTCTTGCTCTATTGTCATGCTAATGTGTTTTCTCATGTGGAAAGGCAGTTCCTCACATGAGAATGTACATCCTTGCACAAGAATGCACTTCCTCATGCAGGGAAAGAAAAATTTTGTGTAGAGAAATGCACTTTCTCACGCACAGTGATGCAAGGTCTCATGTGCAGTGATGTAAAGTCTCACGTAAAACTCGAGACTAGTGCACCTTCTCATGCAAGAATTAGGGAGCAGTTAGGCTTGCCTGAGGAAGTTTTGGAAGTTGGTTTTGGACACCTTATTGGATTTCTCACCTTTCTAGTTTAAAACAGTCTTTCTAAGATAAGATAAAGATTCTAAGAAATTTCAAGGCTTTAGATATTCAAACTTAGCAAAATTTTAGGGCTTAAGGATTTTAAACTTAGCCAAATTTTAGGATTCTACATTTTACCCTAGCTTGGTGTTTTTTGATGAGTAGTCATTTCTTTGAGCCCCCATCATGTGTGTGGTCATTGTTGGCTTATTTTTGCATGTGTTAGTTTGGTAGTGGTGTTCAGAGATTCATTGGTTGCCAGGATTGTGGTGAAGTCTTCTGTTGCAATCTTTGTGATCCCTATATGATGTTGTCATGTGCATTCATACTTGTAAAAAATAAAATATCTTGGCTTGTATTGAATCCTTGTTCCAAGGATCTCTGGGTGGGGCATTAAATTTGGTATTAGAGCCCATGTTCAAACATTAGGATCTCTACATATATGTTTCCCATATGGTTGATGTTGTGTTATGTAAGTGTGAGCATCTTGGTGAGAGTTTGTGATCTTTGTTGCTTTGGTATCTACTTGTGATGGACTTGCTTGTCTAATAGATGCAACTAGATCAGTATGAGGAGAAGGAAGTGAGTCTTCCTTTGTTTGGTTGGTTGGTTGTGTGATCCTATTGGATGGAACCACTGATTGGTCTCCATGCATTGGCTTTGAGTGCCTCTTTTGTTTCTCCTTGTGAAGTTAGGTGTATTGTTTCCCTGTTTTCTCATAATTGTATGCAAATAAATGAATCTTCTTTGTGATTCTATCTTTTTTCATTATATTAATGAAATGGTTCCTTTCATTGAGAAATAAGTGTTTATTGTGAACCATTGCAAAGAAGTAGGTTTTGCATTATATCCTTCGGTTAATGACTTAAGTCACCAATTTGATTACTTCTTAAGCTTATGAAAATTTGCATTAAATTGATGAATATTTAAATATTGCATTGCATGGAAAAATAATTAAGGAATTATTGTTGTCTACATATGCATGAGATTACTAAAGATATATTGCTTGATGTGTGTGGGTGTGTTCTCTAACATTGCTAGGATGATGTATTCCTTAGCATTGTGTGGTGATTTATCCCTCTTGTGTGACTGTCCTCAGTCATTGCATGCAATGTGATTTTATTGATGCCTTATTTTATTTGGCTGGAGGTTTTTTCCTCATGTTGTTTGGTTAGCATTAGTTTTTAGTATTTTCCTTCTTGGAATGGTCATCAAATTTTATCTATTGATCTCTTTGTGACAATTATCATGTTTGACTTATTGTTGAAATGTGAACTTTTTGATATTTACTATTGGAATTGACAATTCCCCATTTGAACTTTTGTTTTGATTCATGATGACTATTCTAAATGTGTTTTAACTACTGCCCAGTTGTGTTTTGTGACTCTACCGTGTTCATCTCAAACCTCTAGCAGTATGTATAAGGGATAATATCATGGAGTACATGAGAACGTGTCTTTGATTGATTTAAATTTTCTAATGTAATTGGATGGTTTAAAAGATGAGTAAACGTAATGTTATTCTTGAAAGAAATTGAAAGATAGGTACTTATTTTATGGTGACTCTTGAACCCTTGCTTTGAAAACCTTTCAATTTCATTGTGCATTAGTGCTTATGTTATGTTTAAGTAATGAAATTATGAAAGATAAGTAATGATGGTTTTTAGTGTGTGAACTACCTTTCATTCCATGTCCTATGTTGTTTTATGCATGTGTGTTCTTGAATGGTTTTGGACGTTTTGTCCATCGCTTGTCTTGGTAATCAAGACTATTGTTTTTTCCTATGTGGTTTTGTCTTGAGTGGTGACTCAAACTCTTATATCTTAGGAATCTCTTAGCTCCATCATGTTATATTCCTCATCAATATCTTTCTGACGCTTTTTGAATGGATTCAATCTAAGTCTGGATGTGAAAGTTATGGCCTCTAGAGTGATAGAAATTTTTGTGTTGATTTGAATTTCACGTGAGAAACTGGTGATCATGCACTTACTCACCTGGTTATTTTCACTTTCGCACCTAGTTTGATGAGAAACTTAATGTGAGATTATGCTAGTGCAAGATTTCACATGGGGGACAACATGCAACTCTTTCACACTTCTGAATTTGTAGATCAAGGTTTCGAGTACCCTTTATCAAGTAGAGGCCAATTCAATCATGACATATCATATTTAAGGCCATTTGAGAAGTTTAACTCTTCATGTTATTTTTATTGGAAGAGTTATCTAGTCTTCATAAGCTACTAGGTACTTTTTGGGATTCATGCTTGGGTTTGTGTGTTTCGTATTGCACCGACCCACCCTTTTAAGGTGAAGTGTAGTTTTTGAGCATTCCTTTCTCAAGGTTGATGTTGCTTTTTCATTTGGGAGTGACTCAATTCTTTAATGAGTATAGATTCTCCTTTTTGGATGTTGTCTTGGGTGCATCTTCATATTCTTTTCTCTCTTGAGAGAGTGGAATAGCATAGTTATGCCACTAGCTCAGTTAGTGTTTTTAGATAAGTATGTTGATGGTTGGTGGAATTGTGAGTTCCCTAATGTGTCTTGGGCTGATTCAATGTAGAGGTTTAGAGAGACTCCCTCTTAGTCCTAATACTCTGTAGTTCTTTCTACCTAAGCTTGTTTCTTCAAGAGGATTGTCTCAGTCAAGTTTTCTCATTGATCATTTACTTGAGGTTTGAGATTGAGTTTAGCGGTAGGTTGGGTGTGGTATTCCCAACATGATGCTCGAGCGACATGGTATTGTTGGACACATGTTACCATCTTATGAGTTGGTATGCAGACATTACATGATTGTGTCCACTATTTAATTCTTTGCAACCTTGTGGAAAGGTGATATCTTGTTTGGTTGGGTTGTGTAACCCTAGTTCCCAGTGGTAGTTGAGCTTTTGTACCTTGGAGAGGCATTGTGCTCCTATGCTTGGTGGTGAGTAGTCTTTTGGAGTGTGTAATTTTGTTGGTAAATTTCCATCCACTTTGTTCAAAGAGTGAGTTTATGTGGATTCAAGGATGCTCATGTGTGACATGATAGTATTCTTGGGAATTTTGGCATGTTTATTCCCCATGATCCCAACTCTTGTTCGAAGTGCATTGTATTTTGACCTTTTTTTGTGGTCATGTGGGAGGTGCATGGTGTAGTTGGGCACTTATTGATGAGGTAGAGTGGGTTTTTTCCTTACCTTGTATTGTTGAATTTATGGCTAGATGAGTTTTTCCTAGCACCTAGAAGTTTCCTTGTTGGAGGACCTTGTGTTAGTATGACACCTTTCTCTTATGGTTGACCTATTTGGGGTTGATGATATGGTTTGATAACATTGGAGTGATCTGGTTTGACTTGTGGAGAGATTGTTTAGTCATTCCTATTGCTTAGTTTTTATTTTTGGCTCTTCATGTGTTTTTGTTTCTATTCTTGGATTTTGGTTCTTGATGTGTTTTGTTTTCTATTCTTGGATTGTAGGCTTCCAAGAGTAAGCCTAGTCTTTGGGGAGGATGATTTAGTGCCTCTCCCATTTGACTTTTGTAAGTCATCCTGATGGATGCAACTTTTTTTATCTCTCTTTGAGAAGGGATCATGATTGTGACCATGAGTGGTCTACACCATTGAGGTGATTAGATGTATGTTATCGTATCAGTTGCTTTGATTATGATTTGGCTGATTTATGAGATTATGATGTGATTTAGGGTTCACTAAGGTTGTTATGTGATTACCCTAAGATGTGTATAGAGACTGCATTGTGTACTTTTAGCATGCTACACTGGGCTAGGCTCCTATAGTAGTGGTTAGTCACGTTTATGACTATGTTTTCTTATGTGTTTTAAGTGCCTTTTTATGTTGTTTAAAAAACCATTATTAAATTCTTAAATAATTAGAAATGGATTGTCCATGTTGGATTCATTGGTTATGCACTACGGATATCTACTTATGTTATGTTTTACTTTTGAGATGACTTGAGGGTCAAATGTCATACTTTGAGTTTAGAATCATAGATGTTGGACTACTATGCTACTTAGTTGATCATATTGCATGATGATGCCATTTTGAGATGATAGTGTGTTTTATGATGATATCTGGTTATCTGGTATTTGGACATATCTCTAATTTTGTTATGAGATGGATTTAATGCTATGGTTATTTACTCCATTCCTATGTTGTTATGCTCTATGTGAACGTGAGTGATGTAAATAGATTAGTTTAATATAATTAAATAAATGGTTAAATTAGGTGATTTAATGCATGCATTGCTTTAGATATGTTATTATATGCAATTGCACTTGATCATATTGTTTAGTGTGCAAAATTTATATCTCTGGCAGTGGCACATGGAGGTAGTGATTCAACCATTCATATTTTACCAATGTCATCCCTATTTGGTCAACGTATCCTTATTTTAATTTTTTAATTAATCTTTTCTATGATTATTAAATCTAAACTCATTTGCATTATGTGATTAGACCAATGAGCATGTTTGTGCATTTAGAGTTTCGCATTGTTGCGAAAGTTGTTAAGGAAATTTTTGTGTTTTTGGGTTTTCGAGCTTTTTAATTGATTTATTTTTATTTTTGGAAGCTTTTCCATAGATGAATTCCTATTTCTAGTAATAGCCTATTTTTTTTTGGGTCGATCCGAGGTTTAACTAGGTTGGCTGGTTATTTTTCCTAATCAATTATTCACTCAAAAAAGTGAATAAATATCCAAAAAGGAATTTAATTCATCACTTCTCACTTTCGAACTAGAAAGTTGGAGAGTAAAACTCAAAATCCTCTTCATGAGGATTTACTATTTTGTTTGTTGTGGGAGCTACGAGTGTGGGATAATTGCAAGGTTGAGCTCATTGGGTCTAGCTCAGGGAGGCCTTGGATTGACGTGATTTTTAGCCACTTTTGTGGTCATTTTATTTTCTGGTTCAAATTTTTGTTTTACCCTTTTGGCTACAAGGTAGGGCTCTCTTGTTTTATTGTTTTGGCTCTATTTTTGTTTTTGTTTTTGGTAGTCATTTGTTAGGAGGCTAAGAACTAGTGTTCCCCTTCGTTTCTATTTGTTGGTTCTACCTAGTTGGTCGAGTATGAGCATTTCCCTATTTTTTAGGATGAGGGTTTGGGGTTTTGTGCTGTTATGCTAGCCATTTTTACATACAGTGTCCAAAATTAATTATTTTTCAATTTTTTGTTGTTTTTGTACCCAACGGCCAAATGGGTTTTAATTTTGAAGTTTTTCAAAATTTAGGGTTTTTACCTCATTTTGTGTGCCACCCTATTTTCTCAAGTTTTCTTGGCATGAGTTGGGTTGTGGACCTGGATTATCTATTTGGATATTAGTTTGACCTCTATTGCACTTTTTTTTGCATTGGGATGCATGTCACATCCGTACTCCCAACTTTGTGTTCGGTTGAGTGATTTTTATAGCTTTTGTTATGGTTTCTCTTGGACCTTTGTTCTTATTTTGTGAACACTAGGATTCATGTAGAATCCATGCTTCTAGATTGAGGCTGGTTGAGTGAGTTCATGATGTTTGGTCTTGTTGCATCATTGGGATTCATGTAGAATCCATGCTTCTGGATTGAGGCTGGTTGAGTGATTTCATGATTTATGGTTTTATTAGTTCTTGGGATTCATGTAGAATCCATCCTCTTGAGTTCTTTTTGATTGAGTATTGTTTTTCATTTTTTCTCATCAAGTCCTTGAGTTATGATCTTTTTGATGGTGGTGTGCCATATATGACTACATGCACATACATTTGTCAGGTGACTTGCAAGGCTTGATCTTCTGTGGTACTTCTGGAAGTTATGATCATTGGGGTTGGGTTGGGAATATGCACACCCATGGGTGCTTGTCATAGGATGAGCATGGGTAGAGTAGGGTAGCATATGGAGGGGGCTTCTATCTCTATAGCCTGGTGTCTATTTCCCAAGAGTTGGCATGTAGAAACTTTGTAAACAAGTGATAACTAAATAAAATGTGTGAGTGTTAATAAAAGTTAAAGATAACAAAAAGGATTCGAGATGTGCTCCTTCCATTGGGAAGTGGAGAGCTACTAGTACTAGCTTTGGCTTATCAATACCAAGTGACTCTCCATGATGTCAGCCCCTACTTAGTAGCCCTTTGAGTGTCTAACCAAGACCTATACTACTTGCATTATCTTAGGTTCTTGGTTACAATCATCATACTATCTAGCACGAGTGTTAGCCGTAGATGTTGTGCTTTATGTGTGTCTGTGGTTGGATCATTATCTACATCAGCATGATGGGTGTGGACCTATGGGTTCCATGTGGTTGGGAGGCATAGCTACCTTCACCACTGCTAGGGACCAGTGTATAGAGACGATCTTTTATCCTAATGCAACCATTGCTAGATGTTTTCACTTGGTACTTCGAGTTCCAAAGTATGCTTTCTTATGATTTATGATTTCATTGGAATGCTTGTTTATCATGTTTAGATGATATTAGTTACTATTGCATTTCCTTATTATGATGATTAGCATGTGATCATGTGATAGGTGAGGTTATCTACTTTGTAGGATTATCTTATGCTTTACTACTAGCATGTTAGATTTCCTTATTCTTATATTGTAGCATGTTTTAGTAGTGACATCCCTATTACGATAGTACTAATGATTTGATCAGTGGCTTGGGATGTTATGCATGGGGGATGGCTAGGATCCATGATGGTCTTATGATGCTATTGATAGTTGGGAGAAACCACATAGTTTTTTTGTTCATTGCGATGTTATTTCTAAACATTACGATGTTACTTCTATTCATTGCAATGTTGCATTCAGTACATTCTTTCCTGCTTTGGTTTAGATGGATAGATGTTCCTCTTTCTTGTTGTTTTAGGACTCGAGTGTTTATTCCTTGATTTAGGTGGATCCGATACTCCTTGGTGTGGAGGATTTTATGTTTTTATGTTGTTTATTCTTTCTCTCTTGTCAAATTGATGTGTTTTCTTGTGTGGAAAGGCAGTTCCTCACATGAGAACATACTTCCTCAGGTGAGAATGTACTTCCTTGAGCAAGAATGCACTTCCTTGCACAGGGAAAGAAGAAGTTTGTACAGAGAAATACACTCTCTCACATGCAATGATGCAAGATCTCGCACGTAGTGATGCAAGGTCTTGTGCACAATGATGAAAAGTCTCACATAAAACTCAAGACTAGTGCACTTTCTCACGTGAGAAACAAGGAGTAGTTAGGCTTGGCCGAGGAAGTTTTGGAAGTTGGTTTTGGACAACTTATTAGATTTCTCACCTTTCCAATTCAAAACAGTCTTTCTAAGGGGTTTAAAATATATCCTTATACTTAAGATATATTTTAATATATGCAATGAATCCTTTGAGATAGGTTTCAGACCTCTCCGAGATAAGGTAAAGATTCTAGGAAATTTTAGGACTTCAAAAATTCAGACTTAGCCAAATTTTAGGGCTTAAGGATTTTAGACTTAGCCAAATTTTAGGATTCTACATTTTTACCCCAGCTTGGTGTTTTATTGATGAGTGCTTGTTTCTTCGATCCCTCATCATGTGCGTGATCATTGTTGGCTTATGTTTGTGTGTGTTATTTTGGTAGTGGTGTTTGTAGATTCATTGGTTGTCAGGATTGTGGTCAAGTCTTCTATTGTGATTTTTGTGATCCCTGTATGATTTCATCATGTGAATTCATACTTGTAAAAAAAAAATCTTGGCTTGTATTGAATCCTTGTTCCAAGGATCTCTAGGCAGGGCATTACAAGTTATCCTATTTATGCCGAGTGTCAGCATTTTGGACATGATTTCTACATTTTTGGTACAAGCTGACTTGTGGGATTTATTTCAATCATGACATTTATGATGAGATATTTTCTTGAGATGTGTCCAAACCATTTTTGGGTCGACATTGTTATTATTTAATGTTCTAGAATGATCTATAAGCCATTTTTGGCAAGTATAAATAGAGTGTTTAGGCTTAGAGTTAGGCAGTTTTTAGAGGGAGTCTAGAGCAGAGTGAAAAAGTTGGAAACTTTGTTGCATGTGTCTAGATGTTACAAATTTGAAGCAAGATCTTAGGTCTTGAATGTATTTTGTAGTTGGCCATAACCTAGAAAGCCTTACAACTAGGCATATATGCTAATAATTTGTTGAATCAATAAAAGAATATTGTTATCTCTCTCTATGGTGTTATTCTCTTTATGTGTTTGCTTCCATTGTGTTAACTCTTCAAGGTTGGTTTGGGTTGTTGGGTGTTCCATTGGCCCTAGTCTCTCTTGCCCTCCTTGTGTCAGGTGGTATTAGAGTGAATTTGTTCCTAAGTGTGCAAGAAAATCATTGAAGTGTGAGAAATTTGTACCAAGACCTTGGATTGTGTAGAACCCTAATTTAGATTTGGCTATAGGGTTGTAGATCTATGAATTTGACCTATAACTCGTAGAGGGTTAGGATCTTGTAGGAACCTAATCGATAAAGATGGTTAGTGGTAGAGGACATCTTGATAATGTCATGTTAGATGCATTCAGACAAATTATAGCTAGATTAGATGTTGTGGAGCTAGCCTAGAGGAGAGGAGCACATCTCTAGGATGTGAGTGATGATGAAGTAGAAGCACCAAACCCTAATAAAAAACTAGAAGAAGATCAAGATGAGGAAAGATTGTTGAGAGTATTGTCTAGGGCACATTCAAAGCCTACTGTAGAAGTTCTTCCTTATGATGGAAAGTTAGATACCAATGTTGTGTTGGATTGGATCTCTAATATGGAGAAGTTCTTTGGGTATGAAAACACTCCTGATAATAGGAAGGTGAAGATTGTAGTTACTAGGTTGAAAGGTCGTGCTTCACTATGGTGGGAGCATTTCCAAACTAATAGACAAAGGAGAGGAAAGGAAAAGATAGAAACTTGGCCAAAAATGGTGAACAAGGTAAAGAAAAAATTCCTTCCTGTTGATTACCAATTTATCTATTTGAGAAAGATGCAAAATTTGAGACAGAAAGACATGATTGTGAAAGATTATACTAAGGAATTCTATAGATTGGACATCAGATTTGGACAAGTGGATGATAATGTTGAGAAAATTGCAAGGTACATAAATGGATTGAGATCTAGAATTCAAGATGAAATAGGTTTTTTGAAATTGGAAAGTGTAGAAGAAGCATATCAATATGCCTTGAAAGCTGAGAAGATCTTGACAAAGAAGCATGAAAAAGGACAAAGAGGTAGACGTGGTAGATTCTAGAGAGGTAGAGGTAGATCTTATGGTGAAGGTGGTAGATCTGAAATTTTTGTGCAAGATAAAGGAAAATATAAATGGAATAATGATGACAAAGACAAGACTAAGTGGAAAGGTGGTAGTTCATACCGAGGAGGTATTGATTCTTATCGAGGAAGATGTAATTCTTATCCTAGAAGTGGTTGTCCTGGTAATTATTTTAGACGTGGTAAAAAAGGGTGTAGATCTTCTAAAAATGGGAAAAATAATAAAAATGATGTGATTCAAGAGGACATTGGGAGTTCAACAAGTGGACCTAAGGCTACAGAAAATTTGATGGTGAGAAGAACCTTATGTAATAAGAGAAGTGATGAGGAACCTATTTTTTCAAGACCAAATGTAAGATGGCTAAAAAATGTTGCAAGGTGATCATTGATAGTGGAAGTTCTACAAATTTGGCATCAAAAGAGTTGGTTACAAAGTTGCAGTTGCAAAAGTTGAAGCATCATAATCCCTATCATTTTTCATGGATCAAAGATGAGCATAAGATATTGGTAAGTGAGCAATGTGTTGTGAAGTTCAAGATTAGACATTACTTTTATGAAGTACTATGTGATATTATGCATATAGATTGTTGTCATATTTTTTTGGGTAGACCTTGGAAGATTTATAGATATGTTGTACATGATGGAAGATTGAATCAATATAGTCTTTGGGTGAATGGGAAGAAGCAAATATTGAACTACCTTTGATTGAAAGTCCAAATGAGGTTAATTGTACTACAATAAAAGTTTGCATGGTTAATGGGAAACAATTTGAAAAAGAAGTAAAGAAGAATCAAGTCTATTTTTCTATAATTCCTAGAGGACCTAGTGTTGGTAGTAATGTCTGAATAGCAGAAGTTAGTAATGACCAAGTGATAGCAAATAGTGGTACCCGAGTACCAAAATAAATTAAAGAATTGTTGAATGAGTATAAAGACATTTTTTCTGAAGATATTCCTAATAGTTTACCACCAATGAGAAGCATAAGTCATTGTATGGATCTAATTCTTGGAGCTAGTTTACCAAACAAAGCACCATATAGATTGACATCTACAGAGAATGAAGAACTTAACACACAAGTGCATGAGTTGTTGGAGAAAGGATTGATTAGATAAAGTTTGAGTCCATGTGTTGTACCTATTGTATTAGCACCAAAGAAGAATGGAGAATTGAGGATGTGGACTGATTCTAAAGCTATCAACAAGATCATAGTGAAATATGGATTTCCTATGTTGAGAATGGATGACATAATGGATTGTTTGAGTGGTTGGTTATGCCTTTTGGTTTGACTAATGCACCTAGTACTTTCATGAGTTTGATGAATGAAGTTCTAAGAAGATTCTTGGGTAAGTTTATGATAGTTTATTTGGATCATATTCTAATATTCAGCAAGACTAAGGAAGAACATCGTGAGCATGTTAGACAAGTATTGTAGAGATTGAAAGAGGAGAATTTTTTTATTAAGGAAAATAGTATTTAATAGGGCCTTGAAACCCATACAACATAAAGTTTAGACATAAAGAGAATGCTTAAAGTAGCTATAGAAACTAAAAGAAAACAAAAGAAACATCTCCTCACATAAAAAGATAGGAGCAAGTAAAAAGATAGGGAGAGAAGACAAAAAGCTAGGGCATCCAAGAAAAGCTAGGGCACTCAGAAGATCTCTCTTAGCTTTTTTGTTGCATTGATTTTTAGCTCTAACAGTCTACCCACCACCTCCTTCATGTTTGAAAGCTCTTTGTCAAGATTCAGGGTATCTCTCTTCCTCATGATGGATCTTGTGCGCTTCCTTGAGTAGTCATAAAGGGTCTTTTCCTTGGCACTATGGGGGATTGAGTCCTCTTCATTGCTAGTTCTTTGCTCTCCATTTTGTTGATGAGAATCTTGATATTCTCATTGGCTCCTTTTAGAATATTGTAGCTTTTTTCTACAATGATTTGCATAGAGCTCTCCATTATTTGGACCCTATTTTTGACCTCCTCCACTCTATCATTCTTGCACTTTTCTTCCTTTGATATCATGTTCTTCAGACTGTAGTTCTCTTTTTCAAGGCTGCACACCCTATATTTGAGGTCTTGGATTTCATGGAAAATCCATTTGGTAGTATGGAAGTTGTTAACAACACTATTCTTAGCATTATTGATGACATCAATATCCAGGTGCTCCTTAGCTATGTCATTGAAAGAGGAGAAGTTGTTGATTAATTTGAAAAAATGTTCTTTTATGCAAGAGGAGATTGTGTATTTGGGATTTGTGATTTTAGCTTATGGTTTGAGAATGGATCTAGAGAAGGTTAAAGAAATTTTGGAATGGCCTACACATGAGAATGTAGGTGAGGTAAAGATCATTTCATGGTTTGGCTAGTTTTTATACAAAGTTTGTAAAGAATTTTAGTGTTTTTTGTGATGCTATGACTGAGACAATGAGAGGAGATAAAAAAAGAATTCAAGTGGACACATGGAGATGATAAGAGTTTTGAGACATTGAAACAAAAAGTTGTTGAATTGCCCATATTGGCTTTGCTTGATTTCAATAAGGTATTTTAAGTTGAACGTGATGCAAGTGGTAGTGCAATAGGAGCTGAATTAAGTCAAGAACATAAACTTGTTGTTTTCTTTAGTGAGAAGTTGAATGATCCTAAAAGGAAGTATTCTATGTATGATCAAGAGTTTTATGTTATTGTTCAAGCTTTGAAGAAGTGGAGACATTATTTGATTCCTAAAGATTTTGTGTTGTATACTAATCATAAAGCTTTATAGTACTTGGGAAGTCAACCTAAATTGAACCAAAGACATATGAAGTGGGTTTAGTATTTGCAAAGTTTTACTTTTGTGATTAAGCATAAGAGTGGAGTTGCTAATAGAGTTGTTGATGCATTGAGTAGAAGACATTCTTTGTTGATAGAGATAAAGGTTGAAGTTCTTGGGTTTGATGAAATGAAAGAGTTGTATGATGTTGATCCTGATTTTTCTGAGGCATGGAGAGAGTGTAGAGCACCAAATCTAATAGATGAAATCAATAAGTATGATGAATATTTTATTCAAGAATGTATGTTTTTCAAAGGTATTTAGTTATGTATCCCTAGTAGTTCTATGAGGCTAAATCTAATTAAGGAAAGTCATAGTGGTGGATTGGCTGGACATTTTGGGATTGATAAGACATTGAGTTTGTTGAAAGAGAAGTATTATTGGCCATTTATGTATAAGGATGTTTAGAAATTTATAGAGGGTTGTAGAGTTTGTCAAGTTGCAAAGGGAGTAAGTTAGAATACTAGATTGTATACACCTATTTCTATTCCTAAGAAACCTTGGAGTGACATTAGTATGGATTTTGTTCTTGGATTACCTAAAACAACAAAGGGGTATGATTCTATATTTGTTGTTGTGGATAAATTTTCTAAGATGGCTCATTTTATACCATGTACAAAGAAATCAGATGATAAGCATGTTGTTGAACTTTTCTTCAAAGAGATTGTTAGATTGCATAGATTACAGAGAAGTATTATTTCTGACAGAGACAGTAAGTTTGTTGGTTATTTTTGGAAGACTTTGTGGAAGAAGATGGGTATTGAGCTGAAGTTTAGTTCTAAATTCCGTCCACAAACTAATGGACAAACAGAGGTTGTAAATAAAAACTTGGGTAATTTGCTGAGATGCTTAGTTGGAAATGAAATGCATAATTAGGAGATGGTATTGGCACAAGCTAAGTTTGCATATAATAATTTTGTGAATAGAAGTATAAGGAAGATAGATTTTGAGATTGTTACTGGAATGAAGCCCAGAGGAGTGTCAAATTTAAGAGATGCTGCTAGTGAAGAGAAGAGCAGTGTTGCAGGAGAAGAATTTGCTGATTTTATGGAGTCTTTACATAAGGTAGTGAAGCTGAAGTTGGAACAAAGCAATCAAAAGTACAAGGAGAATGCTCATAAATCTAGAAGACATCATGACTTTGAATTTGGTGATGAGGTGATGTTTCATTTGAAGAAAGGAATATTTCTAGTTGGAACATACAGTAAGCTGAAGATGAAGAAGTTTGGACCTTGTAAGATCTTGAATAAGTTTGATAGTGGAAATTCTTATGAAGTTGAGTTACCTAATGATAGATATATCTTTTATATTCAATGTTGTTGATTTGTATAAGTATCACAAGTCAGATGATGAAGTTGTTGTACCTAATGATTATCCTAAGAAACAAATTGAAGAGGTTGAATAGATATTGGATCAGAGAGTTGGTAAAAGCACAAGAGGAAAAGAATACTATGACTATTTGGTGAAGTAGAAAAATAGACCAGTTGAAGATGCTACATAAATTTCTCAATCTAAGTTGGATTTAGCTCAAGATGTGACACTTGCATGATTCAGGAGAATCATTTCTTTCTACACTGGCTATCTAATGTAGGAGCATCCTAGATTGACATGTTATCCTACTCTTTTTTTTTCATTCTGCTGGTTGTTTCCAAGTTTTAGTCATTGTCGAGTGTAAGCAATTTTGTAGTTTAAACCGAGTTGAGGTTATCCCACGTCATGTTAACACTTGGGTTAGCATGTTATCCCATCTCTGTAGTGTGTGCTGAATTGTTCTTCATGTGCCAAGTTACCTAGTTTATGTTGAGTGACTCTTCATGTGTCGAGTGACTCTTCATTTGCCAAGTTATCCTGTTTATGTCAAGTGTCAACATTTTGGACGTGATTTTTGCATTTTTGGTGCAAGTTGACTTGTAGAATTTATTTTGGTTGTGACATTTACGACTAGATCTTTTCTTGGGATGTGTCTAGACCATTGTTTGCTCAGCCTTGCTATTATGTAATGTTCTAGAATGATCTATAAGTTGTTTTGGCAAGTATAAATAGAGTGTTTAGGCTTAGAGTTAGGAAATTTTTAGAGGGAGTCTAGAGCAGAATATGAAAGTTGGAAACTTTGTTGCATACGTGTTTGGATGTTATGAATTTGAAGTTGGATCTTAGATCTTGAATTTATTTTATATCTGGTCCTAACCTAGAAGACCTTACAGTTGGGCATGAATGTTGATCATTTGTTCTCTCTCTCTCTGTGGTGTTGTTCTCTTTGTGTGTTTTCTTCCATTATGTTAACTTTGCAAGGTTGGTTTGGATTGTTGGGCGTGCCATTCACCCTAGTCTTTCTTTCCCTCCTTGCATCACACCATTACCAAGTTTAATACAGCCACCCATGTATGGTCCAATATCCTCAAATTTACTTCTATCACTAGTCATGTGATTAAAGAAACTAATATCAACTATCCATCCATCGATTTTATTCACATGAGAGATTAGAGAAGTTTTGTAATCTTCATCAAAATATTCTTTCATAAAAAACATATACTACCACTTCATCATTATTTTCAAACCCAGTATCAGTTTCTTCTTCAGTAATATAACAAGATTTCTTACCTTTATCCTTGTAGTCCTTATTCTTCTTGAAGTCTCAATCATCTATTATTCATTTTTACTTGCTTTCCTTTCTTTCATCCTTGTCTTCTCTATCAGGTTACCTTACAACAATATGACCAACTTTGTTGCCTAAACAATAGATAATGGGAAGTTTAACTGTAGTGCCTCTCCCATTTGACTTTTGTAAGTCGTCCTGATGGATGCAACCTTGATGATCTTTTGTTGTGATGGGATCATGATTGTGACCCTGAGTGGTCTACACCGTTGAGGTGTTTGGATTTATGTTTCTTTATCAGTTGCTTTGATTATGCTTTTGACTGATCTTTGAGATCATGATGTGATTTTTGGTTCACTGAGGTTTGTGCCAATGGCTACCAAGATCGATGTGGTATCATGAGGTTGTTCTATGATTACCCTGAGATGTGTGCAGAGATTGCACTGTGTACTATTACCATGCTACACTGGACCGAGTTCCTGTAGCAATGGTTAGTCATGTTTATGACTGTGTTGCTTATGTGTTTTAAATGCCTTTTTAATGCAAAGTAATCAATCATTATTAAATGCTTAAGTAATTAGAATTGATTTTTCTTGTTGGATTATTTGGTTATTTGTTGTAGGCATTTACCTTGTTATATTTCTGATTAGAGAGATATTTTTTACTCATGTGATGTTTACATTTGAGAGGACCCGAGGGTCAAATGTTACTCTTTGATTCTAGTATCATAGATTTTAGACTACTATGATGTTCAGTTAATCATATTGCATAATTATGACATTTTGAGATGACAGTGTATTTTATGATGATATATGGTTATGTAGTTATCTGGTATTTGGACATACCTCTGATTTTGTTATGTGATGGATTTAATGCTATGGTTATTTACTTCATTCCTGCGTTGCTATGCCTTTTGCGAATGTGAGTGATGTAAATAGATTATTTTAATATAATTAAATAAATGGTTAAATTAGGTGATTTAATGCATTTATTGCTTCGGCTATTTTATTATATGCAATTGCACTTGATCATGTTGTTTAGTGTGTAGGATTATATCCCTGGCAGTGGCACTTGGAGTTAGTGATTCAGCTGTTCATATTTTACCAATGTCACCTTTGTATGGTCGACGTATCCTTAATTAAATGTTTAATTTAAACCTTTCGGTGATTATTAAATCCGAACTCATTTGCATTATGTGATTAGACCAGTAAGTGTGTCTGTGCATTTAGAGTTTGGCTTTGTCGCGAAAGTAGTTTAGGAGATTTATGTGTTTTTGGGTTTTCGAACTTTTTAATTGATTTATTTTAATTTCTGGCAGCTTTGCCATAGATGAATTCCTATTTATCGGAATAGCCTATTTTCGTTTGGGTCAATTCGGGGTTAAACTAGATTGGCTAGTTAAATGCCCTAATCGATTATTCACCCAAAAAGTGAATAAGTATCCAAAGAGGAATTTAATTCCTCACTTCTCACTTTCAAATTGGAAAGTTGGAGAGTAAAACCCAAAATCCTCTTGATGAGGATTTACTATTTTGTTCGTTGTGGGAGCTATGGCGGTGGGATCGTCATGAGGTTGGGCTCGTTGGATCCAGCTCAGGGAAACCTTGGATTGCCACGATTTTTAGCTACTTCTGCGAGATATTTATTTTATGGTTCAGATTCCCATTTTGCCCTTTTGGCTGTGAGGTAGGGCTTTCCCGTTTTATTGTTTCTGCTCTGTTTCAGCTTCTTTTTTTGGTAGCCATTTGTTTGGAGGCTGAGAACTAGTGTTCCCCTCCGTTTTTGTATGCTAGTTCTACCCGGTTGGGCGGGTATGAACATTTCTCTGTTTTTGGAGATGAGGGTTTGGGATTTTACGCCGTTATGCTGGCCATTTTTGCATACGATGTTCGATTTCATTTATTTTTGGATTTTTGGGGGTTTTGAACCCAAAGGCCAAATGGGTTTTAATTTTGTAATTTTCCAAATTTTTGGGATTTTCACCTTGTTTTGTGTTTCACCTTGTTTTCTCGAGTTTTCTTGGCACATTGTGGTTCGTGGACCTGGATGATCCATTTGGATATCAGTCAGACCACTATTTCACTTTTATGTTGCATTGGGATGCGTGTCGCACCTGTACTCCCGACTTTGTGTTCGGTTGAGTGATTTGTTACCTGTTATGGTTTCTTTTGGACCTTTGTTTTTGTTTCATGAATGCTAGGATTCATGTAGAATCCATACTCTCGGATTAAGGCCGGTTGAGTGAGTTCACGATGTTTGGTCTTGTTACATCATTGGGATTCGTGTAGAATCCATACTCTCGGATTGAGGCCGGTTGAGTGATTTCATGATGTATGGTTTTATTGGCTTTGGGATTCATGTAGAATTCATCCTTCCCGTGTTGCTTTCAGTTGGGTGTTCTCTTTGCATTGTGTTCTCATTCCTGTCCTTGTGTTATGATATTTATGATGGTGGTGCGCCACACATGAGTACGTACGAGTACATTTGTTGGGTCACTTGCGAGGCCCGATCTTTCGTGGATTTATCGAAAGTTATGATCATTGGGGTTGGGATGGGAGTATGCATGCCCACGGGCACTTGTCGTAGGATGAGCAGGGGTAGGGTAGGGTAGCATATGGAGGGGGCTTCTACCTCGCAGCCTGGTGATCATTGTGCCTAGAGGGTTGGTGAAGGAAGCTTTAATTAAGCGAAAATTAAATATAATGTGTGACTGGTAATAAAACTTAAGATAATAAAAAGGTCTAGGGTGCAAGAGCCTTTCTGTTGAGGGATGTTGAATCTGCGCAAGTCCTAGCTTGGGCTTTTTGATGCCAAGCGACACTCCATGATGTTAGTCCCTACATAGTAGCCTATTGAGTGTCTGACCAGGACCTGTACTCCTTGCATTGTCTTAGGTTCTTGGTTGCAACCATCATACTGTCTGGCGTGAGTGTTAGCCATGGATGTTGTGTTTTATGTGTGTTTGTGGTTGGATCATTATCTCCATCAGCACAGTGGGTGTGGACCTACGGGTGCCACGTGGTTGGGAGGCGTAGCTACCTTCACCACTACTAGGGACTGGTGTAAAGAGACGGTCTCTTATCCTAGTGTGACCGTTGCTGGATGTTTTCACTTAGTACTTCGGGTTCTAGAGTATGCTTTCTTGTGATTTATGCTTTCATTGGGATGCTTGTATATCATGTTTAGATGATGTTATTTTATTTGGCACATTCCCTTATTATGATGTTTAGCATATGATTAGATGATGTGATTTGCTTTAGTAGTATATATGTTGCTTATTGTTGTTTAGCATGTGATAGGTGATGTTATCTACTGTAGGATTATCTTATGCGTTATCACTAGCATGTTAGATTTCTTTGTGCTTATATTGTTGCATGTTTTAGTAGTGGCGTCCCTATTATGACAGTACCGATGATTTGGTTGGTGGCTTGGGATGTTACGCGCGGGGGATGGCTAGGACCCACAATGGTCTTATGATGCTATTGACGGTTGGGAGGAACCGCGTACTTAGTTTTGTTGTTTAGTTCTAAAATGTATTTTGTTCATTGCGATGTTTATTTCAGTATGTTCTTTGCTTTTATGTTTTAGATGGTTAGATGTTCCTCTTTCCTTGCTGTTAGTGCTCTCAAGTGTTCATTCCTTGATTTACGTGGATCCAGTACTCCCTGGTGTGGAGGTTTCCTTTTTTGTTTAGCTTTTTGATTGTGTTTTGTGTCGCGCTGATTTGTTTCCTCGCACGAGATTGTATTTTCCTTGCGCGAGACTATTTCTTCCTCGCGCGAGACTATTTTCTCCTCGTGTGAGACTATTTCTTCCTCGCACGAAAGAATACACTTCCCATACAAGAATGTAGATCTTCGTGTGGCACGTAGGGAATCATCACACGAGAATGTGAATCCTCGCGCGAAGCTCAGTAGTCCTCGTGCAACGTGCACACTTTCTTGCGCGAAGCGGTGAAAGATCTCGCGTGAAACTCGAGACCAGTTTTGTTTCTCGTGCGAGAAATAGGGGCTATCTAGGCTTGTCGGATGGAAGTTTGGAAGTTGGTTTTGGACACCCTTTTGGTTTTTACGCCTTCTTGGTTCAAAACAAATTTCCTGGGGGTTTAAAATATATCGTTTAAGTATAAGTTGCTTATACTTAAGATATATTTTAATATATGCGACAAATCATTTGAGATAGGTTTCAGACCTCTCAGAGATAAGTTATGGATTCTAGGAAATTTTAGGGCTTCAGAAATCCAAACTTAGCCAATTTTCAGGGCTTCAAGATTTTAGGCTTAGCCAAATTTTGGGATTCTGCATATTACCCCAGCTTGGTGTTTTGTTGATGAGTGGTTGTTTCTTGTACCCTCATCATGTGTGTTGTCATTGTTCGCTTTGGTTGTGTGTGTCAGTTTGGTAGTGGCGTTTGGAGATTCGTTGGTTGTCGGGATTGTGTTGAAGTCTTCCATTGCGATCGTTGTGATCCCTGTATGATGTTGTCATGTGCATTCATACTTGTAAAAAATATATATATATCTTGGCTTGATTTGAATCCTTGTTTCCAAGGATCTCCGGGCGGGGCATTACATATGGTATCAGAGCCCATGTTCAAACATTGGGATCTCTGTGTTATGTTTCCCTTGTAGTTGTTGCTGCATTGGTTGAGTGCGAGTGTCTTGGTGAGAACTCGTGATCTTTGTTGCTTTGGTATCTACTCGTGATGGACTTGCTTGTCCAATAGATGCAACTAGAGCAGTGTGTGGAGACGGAAGTGAGTCTTCCTGGCTTTATAGTTGGGATCGATGTGCCTTGTTTGGTTGGTTGCTTGTGTGACCCTTTTTGGATGGAACCACTGATTGGTTTCCATGTGTTGGCTTTAAGTGCTGCTTTTGTTTCTCCTTGTGGAGTAGGTGCATTGTTTCCCTGTTTTCTCCTGATTGTAAGTTGATGAATGAATCTTATTTGTGATTCTTTATTTTGTTGTTATAATGATGAAATGGTTCCTTTCATTGAAAATGAGTGTTTATTGTGAATCATTGCAAAGTTGTAGTTTTGCATTATATCTTTGGGTTAATGACTTAAGTCCCCAATCTGACTGTTTCTTAAGCTTATGTAAAACTGTATTAATTTGATGGATATTTAAATGTTGCATTGCATGGAAATTATTTCTTTTTGCATATGCATGAGATTACTGATGGTATACTGCTTGATGTGCATGAGTGTGTTCTCTAACATTGCTAGGAGGATGTATTCCTTAGCATTGTGTGGTGATCTATCCCTCTTGTGTGACTGTACTCAGTCATCACTTGTAATGTGATTTGTTTGATGCCTTATTTTATTTGGCTGGAGGCACTTTCCTCATGTTGTTGGGCTAGCATTGGTTTTTAGTATTTTCCTCTCTTGGAGTAGTCATCAATTTTATCTATTGCTCTCTTTGTGGCAATTGTCACATTTGACTTATTGTTGAAATGAGCTCTTTTTGGTACTTACTATTGGAATCGACAATTCTCCCATTTGGGCTCTTTGATTATGTTTCATGATGACTATTCTGGATGTGTTTTATTGCTGCCCAGCTGTATGTTGTGACTCTATCATGTTCGTCTCGAACCTCTGGTAGTATGTTCAAGGGATAATATCATGGAGAACATGCTAGTGTGTCTTTGTTAGATCTAAAGTTGTTATTGTAACTGAATGGTTTAAATGGTGATTAAGCTTGATGTTATTTTGAAAGAAATTGAAAGGTATGTACTTGTTCTATAGTGACTCTTGGACCCTTGCTTGAAAATCTTTCAGTTTCATGGTACATTAGTGCTTATGTTATGCTTAATTAATGAATTTATGAAAGAAAAGTAATGATGGTTTCAATGTGTGATTTACCTTTCATTCTATGCCTTATGTTGTTTTGGGCATGTGTGCTCTTGTGTGGATTTGGACATTCTGTTCGTTGCTTGTCTTGGTGACCAAGGCTGTTGGTTTTGTCTTTGTTGTTTTGATTTGAGTGGTGGCTCAGATCGTAGGTCTTGGTCTCTCTTAGCTTCTTCATGTTGTAGTCCTTGTCGATATCTTTTTGACTCTTTTCAAATGGATTCAATCTGAGTTCGACTGTGAGGCTTTGGCTTTTGGAGTTGTTGATCGATGTTTTGATTACCTTTTTGAGTAGAGGCCAATTCAATCATGAAATATCGTATTTATGGCCATTGGAGAAGTTTAACTCCTCATGTTATTCATAATGGAAGAGTTATCTTGTCTTCATAATCTACTAGGTACTTGTTGGAGTTCGTGCTTTGGTTTTTGTGTTTCCTATTGCACTGAATTGCCCTTGTGAGGTGTAGTGTGGTTTGTGAGCGTTCCTTGTTGTGGATGATGTTGCCTTATCGTTTGGGAGTGACTCAGTTCTTTGATGAGTCTACATTCTCCTTTCTAGATGTTGACCTTGGCACATCTCCATATTCTTTCTCTCTTAAGAGAGTAGGCTAGTGTGGTTATGCCACTAGCTCAGTTAGTGTTCTCTTGTGAGTATGTTGATGGTTGGGGGAATTGTGAGTTTCCTAACACATCATGGACTGGTTGGTGTAGAGGTTGAGAGAGAGACTCCCTCTCAGTCCTAATACTCTATAGTATCCTTCTCCCTAAGCTTATATCTTCATGTGGATTGTCTCAGTCAAGTCTTCTCTTTAACTGTTGACTTGAGGCTAGAGATTGAGTTTAGCGGTAGATTGGGTGTAGTTTTCCTAGCATGGTGCTAGAGGGACATGGTATCGTTGGACACATGTTACCATCTTGTGAGTTGGTATGCAGACATTTCATGATTGTGTCCACTGATGAAAATCTGTGCAACCTTGTGGAAAGGTGATATCTTGTCTGGTTGGGTTGTGTTACCCTAGTTTCCAGTAGTAGTTGAGTTTTTGTGCCTTGGTGAGGTGTCGTGCTCCTACGCTTGGTGGTGAGTAGTCCTTTGGAGTGTGTCCTTTTGTTGGTAAACTTTCATCCTCTTTGTTCTAAGGGAAAGTTTAAGTGGATTCCAGAATGATCATGTGTGACATGATAGTATTCTTGGGAATTTTGGGATGGTTATTCCCCATGATTCCAACTTTTTTTGGAAGTGCTTAGTGTTTTGACCTAGTTTTTTGGTCATGTGGTTGGTGCATGTTGTTGATGGGCACCTGTTGACGAGGTAGAGAGGGATTTTCCTTACCTTGTATTGTTGACTCTATGGCTAGTTGGGTTCTTCCTAGCGCATAGAAGGTTCCTTGTTGGAGGACCTTGTGTCTGTGTGACACCCATTCTCTCGTGGTTAACCTATTTGGGGGTTAACGTGATGGTTTGAGAATGTTGGAGTGATTTGGGTTTGACTTGTAGAGAGTTTCTTGAGTCATTCCTATTGCTCGCTTTTGATTTTGGTTCTTGTGTGTTTTGGTTTCTATTCTTGGATTGCAAGCTTCCAGGAGTAAGCCTAGTCTTTGGGGGGGATGATGTAGTCCCTCTCCCATTTGACTTTTGTAAGTTGTCCTGATGGATGCAACCTTGATGATCTTTTGTTGTGATGGGATCATGATTGTGACCCTGAGTGGTCTACACCGTTGAGGTGTTTGGATTTACGTTTCTTTATCAGTTGCTTTGATTATGCTTTTGACTGATCTTTGAGATCATGATCTGATTTTTGGTTCACTGAGGTTTGTGCCAGTGGTTACCAAGATCGATGTGGTATCATGAGGTTGTTCTATGATTACCCTGAGATGTGTGCAGAGATTGCACTATGTACTATTACCATGCTACACTGGACTGGGTTCCTGTAGCAATGGTTAGTCATGTTTATGACTGTGTTGCTTATGTGTTTTAAATGCCTTTTTAATGCAAAGTAATCAATCATTATTAAATGCTTAAGTAATTAGAATGGATTGTTCTTGTTGGATTATTTGGTTATTTGTTGTAGGCATTTACCTTGTTATATTTCTGATTAGAGAGATATTTGTTACTCATGTGATGTTTACATTTGAGAGGACCCGAGGGTCAAATGTTACTCTTTGAATCTAGTATCATAGATTTTAGACTACTATGATGTTCAGTTAATCATATTGCATGATGATGCCATTTTGAGATGACAGTGTATTTTATGATGGTATATGGTTATCTAGTTATCTGGTATTTGGACATACCTCTGATTTTGTTATGTGATGGATTTAATGTTATGGTTATTTACTTCATTCCTACGTTGCTATGCCTTTTGCGAATGTGAGTGATGTAAATAGATTATTTTAATATAATTAAATAAATGGTTAAATTAGGTGATTTAATGCATTTATTTCTTTGGCTATGTTATTATATGCAATTGCACTTGATCGTGTTGTTTAGTGTGCAGGATTATATCCATGGCAGTGGCACTTGGAGTTAGTGATTCAGCTGTTCATATTTTACCAATGTCACCTTTGTATGGTCGACGTATCCTTAATTAAATGTTTAATTTAAACCTTTCGGTGATTATTAAATCCGAACTCATTTGCATTATGTGATTAGACCAGTAAGCGTGTCTGTGCATTTAGAGTTTCGCTTTGTCGCAAAAGTTGTTTAGGAGATTTATGTGTTTTTGAGTTTTCGAACTTTTTAATTGATTTATTTTAATTTTTGGCAGCTTTGCCATAGATGAATTCCTATTTATAGGAATAGCCTGTTTTCGTTTGGGCCGATTCGGGGTTTAACTAGATTGGCTGGTTAAATGCCCTAATTGATTATTCACCCAAAAAGTGAATAAGTATCCAAAGAGGAATTTAATTCCTCACTTCTCACTTTCAAATTGGAAAGTTGGAGAGTAAAACCCAAAATCCTCTTCATGAGGATTTACTATTTTGTTCATTGTGGGAGCTATGGGCGTGGGATCATCGCGAGGTTGGGCTCATTGGATCCAGCAAGGGGAAACCTTGGATTGCCGCAATTTTTAGCTATTTCTGCGAGATATTTATTTTATGGTTCAGATTCCCGTTTTGCCCTTTTGGCTGTGAGGTAGGGCTTTCCCATTTTATTGTTTCTGCTCCATTTCAGCTTCTATTTTTTGTAGCCGTTTGTTTGGAGGCTGAGAACTAGTGTTACCCTTCGTTTCTATATGCTAGTTCTACCCGGTTGGGCGAGTATGAACATTTCTCTGTTTTTGGAGATGAGGGTTTGGGATTTTACGTCGTTATGCTGGCCGTTTTTGCATACGGTGTCCGATTTCATTTATTTTTGGATTTTTGGGGTTTTTGAACCCAAAGGCCAAATGGGTTTTAATTTTGTAATTTTCCAAATTTTTGGGGTTTTCACCTCATTTTGCGTGCCACCCTATTTTCTCGGGTTTTCTTGGCACATTATGGTTCGTGGACCTGGATGATCCATTTGGATATCAGTCAGACCACTATTGCACTTTTATGTTGCATTGGGATGCGTGTCGCACCCGTACTCCCGACTTCGTGTTCGGTTGAGTGATTTGTTACCTGTTATGGTTTCTTTTGGACTTTTGCTTTTGTTTCGTGAATGCTAGGATTCATGTAGAATCCATACTCTCGGATTGAGGCCGGTTGAGTGAGTTCACGATGTTTGGTCTTGTTACATCATTGGGATTCGTGTAGAATCCATACTCTCGGATTGAGGCCGGTTGAGTGATTTCATGATGTATGGTTTTATTGGCTTTGGGATTCGTGTAGAATCCATCCTTCCCATGTTGCTTTCAGTTGGGTGTTCTCTTTGCATTGTGTTCTCATTCCTATCCTTGTGTTATGATCTTCGTGATGGTGGTGCGCCACACACGAGTACGTACGCGTACATTTGTTGGGTCACTTGCGAGGCCTGATCTTTCGTGGATTTGCCGAAAGTTATGATCATTAGGGTTGGGATGGGAGTATGCATGCCCATGGGCACTTGTCATAAGATGAGCATGGGTAGGGTAGGGTAGCATATGGAGGGGGCTTCTACCTCGCAGCCTGGTGATCATTGTGCCCAGAGGGTTGGCGAAGGAAGCTTTAATTAAGTGAAAATTAAATATAATGTGTGACTGGTAATAAAACTTAAGATAATAAAAAGGTCTGGGGTGCAAGAGCCTTTCCATTGAGGGATGTTGAATCTGCGCAAGTCCTAGCTTGGGCCTTTTGATGCCAAGCGACTCTCCATGATGTTAGTCCCTACATAGTAGCCTATTGAGTGTCTGACTAGGACCTGTACTCCTTGCATTGTCTTAGGTTCTTGGTTGCAACCATCATACTATCTGGCATGAGTGTTAGCCATGGATGTTGTGTTTTATGTGTGTTTGTGGTTGGATCATTATCTCCATCAGCACGGCAGGTGTGGACCTACGGGTGCCACATGGTTGGGAGGCGTAGCTACCTTCACCACTGCTAGGGACTGGTGTACAGAGACAGTCTCTTATCCTAGTGCGACCATTGCTGGATGTTTTCACTTGGTAGTTCGGGTTCTGGAGTATGCTTTCTTGTGATTTATGCTTTCATTGGGATGCTTGTATATCATGTTTAGATGATGTTATTTTATTTGGCGCATTCCCTTATTATGATGTTTAGCATATGATTAGATGATGTGATTTTCTTTAGTAGTATATATGTTGCTTATTTCTATTTAGCATGTGATAGGTGATGTTATCTACTGTAGGATTATCTTATGCGTTATCACTAGCATGTTAGATTTCCTTGTGCTTATATTGTTGCATGTTTTAGTAGTGACGTCCCTATTATGACAGTACCGACGATTTGGTCGGTGGCTTGGGATGTTATGCACGGGGGATGGCTAGGACCCACGATGGTCTTATGATGCTATTGACAGTTGGGAGGAACCGCGTACTTAGTTTGGTTTTTTAGTTCTTAAATGTATTTTGGTCATTGTGATGTTTATTTCAGTATATGCTTTTCTTTTATGTTTTAGATGGTTAGATGTTCCTCTTTCCTTGCTCTTAGTGCTCTCGAGTGTTCATTCCTCGATTTACGTGGATCTGGTACTCCCCGGTGTGGAGGTTTCCTTGTTTGTTTAGCTTTTTGATTGTGTTTTGTGTTGCGCTGATTTGTTTCCTCGTGCAAGATTGTATTTTCCTTGCGCAAGACTGTTTCTTCCTCACACGAGACTGTTTTCTCCTCGTGCGAGACTATTTCTTCCTCACGCGAAAGATTACACTTCCCACCCGAGAATGTAGATCTTCGCGCGACGCGTAGGGAATCCTCACATGAGAATGTGAATCCTCGCGCGAAGCTCAGTAGTCCTCGCGCGGAGCGGTGAAAGATCTCGTGCAAAACTCGAGACCAGTTTTCTTTCTTGCGCAAGAAACAGAGGCTATCTAGGCTTGTCGGATGGAAGTTTGGAAGTTGGTTTTGGACACCCTTTTGGTTTTTACACGTTCCTGGTTCAAAACAGATTTCCTGGGGGTTTAAAATATATCGTTTAAGTATAAGTTGCTTATACTTAAGATATATTTTAATATATGTGACAAATCATTTGAGATAGGTTTCAGACCTCTCAGAGATAAGTTATGGATTCTAGGAAATTTCAGGGCTTCAAAAATCCAGACTTAGCCAATTTTCAGGGCTTCAGGATTTCAAGCTTAGCCAAATTTTGGAATTCTACATATTACCCTAGCTTGGTGTTTTGTTGATGAGTGGTTGTTTCTTGTGCCCTCATCATGTGTGTTGTCATTGTTGGCTTTGGTTGTGTGTGTTAGTTTGGTAGTGGTGTTTGGAGATTCATTGGTTGCGGGGATTGTGTTGAAGTCTTCCATTGCGATCGTTGTGATCCCTGTATGATGTTTTCATGTGCATTCATACTTGTAAAAAAAAAATATCTTGGCTTAATTTGAATCCTTGTTTCCAAGGATCTCCGAGTGGGGCATTACATTAACTTTGTATTTTCATTTTCCTCTTCCAAATCTCCTAGCAATCAGTGCCTCAAGTTCATCAAGTTCATCATCATAAGTATCACTATCACTTTTCAATTTTTTTCATTTTTATTTCTTGCTAAGAGCTAGTTGTGAGTTGAAAGTAGATTTAATAGTACTAGGTGTATAATTATCACAATTGGACATTTCAAAAGAAATAAACCTACCAATTACACCTTCCAAAGTTAGGCCATTATCTAGAGTACATCTTAGTTCTTGTATTGCATAAATAAGAAGTCAAGTTCTCAATACCTTGTTGATTATTATTTCATCCCTAATATTTCTATTTGTTCCTAGAATAGCATTAACAACCTCTTTGATTTTTGTGTAGTACTGAACTATGTTCTCACCTTCTTTCATTCTCATTTCATCAAATTTACCTATTAGACTTTTTGATTTGTCTCTTAAGACATTATCATCTCCTCCATAGATGGTCTTTAGTTTATCCCACATTTTCTTTGAATTCTCACACTCTTTTATGTCATCAAACTCTACATAGCTTAGGGCTAAACAAATCTCCAACATTGACTAATTGTGTTCTTTCTTTTCTTTCAAATGTTGAGTAGTTAGAGGGATTGTTATTATTTTCACATATGCATTGACCAAAAAAACCAATGCAACATCACCAATACTATATTTATGTAACCTCATCAACATTTTCCATGAAAGAAAATTTTCCTTGTTCAACTTTGGTACCTCTCTTTTGTATTCCATGATCTTTATCTTTGATTACCTTCAAGCTTCTCTTTACAAGCTTGAATGCTTTAATACCAACTATCAAAATATTTAGAATAACCAAGAGGGGAGTGAATCGGTTATCCAAGGTCTAGATGTACCAATTGAACAAATAAACACTTAAATAACTTTACATCTTGTCATTCTATTGCTCAGTATCTATTGTAAAGTATTAGCAACATCAACTAGTTGTCCAGTGTTCTAAAATAATAGACTTGCAAAATGCAAACATTAATTAGTAAAATGTTATAATAACATCCACACAGGTTTAAGACTAAGATTTAACGTTGAAACCCAATTTGGGAAAAAAAACTAACAAAATGTCACTAATTTTTACTCTTCTAAAGTGAGCCCTGTTAGGAGCCAACCTTGTTAAAGGTTACAATACACATTGTTAAATGTGACCTTGTTAAAGAATTTAATCACCCTATTAAAAGTGGCCTTGTTAGAGGACTTTAAAAAAATCATTAGAATGTCACTTGGTCAAAAGATTTACATAGACTGTTAAGTCCTTATGACTCTTAGGTCAATCTTGATTAAAGATATAAAATATCATTACAATGGTTAGAAAGAAATAGTACAATTTGATCTATTAAGTACAAATCACTTTGCATGTACAAATCTTTGTTCAACTCTCATGTACTAATTCACTGTCTAGCTTCCATTGTCAACTCAATATTTGATATGCTTGGAAACCCTTCAAGAAATCACCCATTACTTCTTCTCAACTTAATTCAACCTTCTTCTTAGATTCACCAATCAAAAACATCAGTAATAGCTCTAAATCTTTAGAACTTCTTCATATCCCCTCTATCCATACAATCTGCACACATATAAAGTTTGGCCTAGTACCTCCTTAAATAGGTAGTTTTGATCTTTTTCCACTTAAACACCACCATAGATCTTAGGGTTTATGATTAGATTCATCAAATATAATGTATTTGATCACCATTTTGTTTGTCTCTTCTTTTCTTTAAACTTCTCTTGGAATTTGATCCATTAGGTGATTTACCTAATCCTCTCCTAATATTAAATGATCCTTATCTTCAACATGCTTTCCACATTCAAAAAAATTAACTTAGTCATCTAGAAATTATGATTTCACATAAACAGTTAAAATGTTGTTCCTTGGCTAACACTAAGTTTTGACACTCGATCATCACTAAGTTATTGGGTTTCTATAAAACTTCTTTCTTGGCACATACAATATCACTTGGTCAAAAATGATGCTTGGTCAAAACTAACTTTTCTCGGCACTTACTATGGCTCAATTGACACTAGCATCACTTGGAATTTACATAAAAATTATTTAGTTTTCACTATTACTCAATCAAGCCTATACATTTGATCTATCTTTTTTCACACTTTCAAGATTGTACATTACTATCTTCTTCACTTGCAACATCATTTAAATAATCAATTTATCTTGTCAAATTCCAACTAATCAAATTTTCATTTGTAGTTCCTTTTTCATAACTCAACCTTTCCTCTAGGTGCTTTTGTTATGAGTAACCTCTCAAATCCTCTTCATCAATATAATAGATATGATACTTAGATTAGATAGAAAACTGTCTCACCAATAGGTTTGACATAAATGACAACATAACAATTATTTCAATTGTAGTTTTCAATAGTTTTTGCATATGAAATGGCTTCAGAAAAGTGTGTTGATAGATTCATAAAAACTTACAAACTAGCACACTTCAAGTACTTTTAAAGTGGAACATAGTGATGAAAACATTTTAGGGTCATCTATCATGGATCCAAAGTTCTAACATTCTGAACTAGCCTCCTCATCAATCTACACATTTGGTTACCAGTAAAATCTTAGAAATTGCATTTGGAATCACATTTGAAAACTAGTAAAAAAATTTGTTAAGATCTCAAAATTGAAACATAGAATGTCTCTAGCCCATAGAATAGAGCATTGGAGGAAATTTTCATATTTTGGTCAGCTAGGTCAAAGTTATAATTAGTCAAACAGGGCCTCCTAGAATTCTGGACAAAATACATCAGCATGACAACAATGAACAACCAACTTTGGGGAGATTAAAAACCTATCAAAACATGTCAAAATAACTTTAAATATGAAACATAGGCTTTTCTATATTCATACGAAACACTCCCAAAGTGGAAATTCATGACACTTAACTGGGTGCAAGATATTCAAATGCAAAGTAGGCCTATGAACACTATTTGATTTGACAAGTGCTCAAGAAAACATCTTGTGAAATGATTCAAAACTTTAAATAAACAACTTGAGATGCCTGGACATGTTAAATGCAAGACAATGGACACCTGACACACAAGATTGAGCTCAAAAAAACAACTAAGTACACATGTATGGAAAGCATTTATAAGAGCTAACTTTTGCAAACTTTACAAATAGGTACTCAAAATCCTATTACAATTTTGAGTCCCAACAATATCATTTATCAGAAAATCACATCCATCTAATCCTCTAATATGCATTCCATTATTAGTCCATGCATTTTTGGTATATTATTATTTTTTAACTTCTACAACTTTTGTATTATTTTTTGTATTTCCTCTTAAAGAACCTTCGGGACTACCCATCATCTCTCCACCTCATCATTTTGTTAAGAGTCTCTCTCCTCCATGAAGGAGCTCATTACACTTATCATTTAGTCCAAGTGTAGAAAAAAGAGATTAGGTAATCAAAAATTCAATTACCAACAAATTAAAACCCTATTTTTAGTTATTTTCATAATATTTTAGATAAGATAATTGATTTATCATTTTAATTCTTCTTGTGTAGACACTTAACAAGCTATGTATTGCTTCAAAGAGGCTCTATTTTTGTGATCCAATATAATCATAGATATTGATAGAGATATGTAGATGTAGTTGTGAATCATTACATGACATTTATATATTTGGGTTTTGTATTGTATATATTTGACATTTTGTATTGTACACATTTGACATTTATATTTGTGTCCAATGTGCTTGAGAATGTTTGGGAATCTAAGGTCAAAATGATATTGGTAATAGTATTTACCTAGCCAATTGGAACTAATGAAGAAGATGATTTGATCCCAAGATAAGAATTTTGAGAGATATCCAACCTAATTTTCATCTCCCAAAATTAAGATATTTTATTATAGGCCTCAGCAACATGATGCTTTATCAACTAATCATGCATTGATACCTTGTACAAATTGAAAGATACACCCGGTCAAAGATTCTTAATGAATATTATTTAGTGACCTTTACAAACACTTATGTCTAGTGTTCTCAAGAAAATTTGAGGGACTCTTTGGTCAAAAAGAAGTTTCCACTGGTATTTACCTAGCCAAATAGAGCTAATAGAGAAGGCAATTATATCCAAAGGCAAAAATTTTGGAAGATATCCAACTTTTCTCATTTGGACTGAGTAACATTGCAACTTTTTTCATTAACTAAGAAACAAAATCAAAACAAAGTTAAATATCCTAAAACTAAGATTAGTTATTGTAGGCCTTGATAATGCAATCTTGTAGAACTTCATCATTCATTAATATATTGCAAAATCTCAAAGATATGCTCTCTCAAATATGGTTTCCCAATATTGCATAGGGGCCTTTAGGGATACTTATGTCCAATTCTCTCAATAATATTTAATGGAATCCATGTTTAGAATAAGGTTGTCACTAGCACTAACTCAACCTACTAGATCTAGAAAAGAAGACATTTTGATCTCAGAAAGAAGAGTTTGGAAGATATCCAACCTTGCTCATTTGAGCTTAACAAAACTACATCTTTTGGCATAAAAGCATGAAAGGGATGCCAAATCAAAAAAATGCCCAAAATTGAGATAGGTTTTTTTTTGTAACACCTATTCATTCATCAATTCTTTGAATGAACTCATAAATATACCCACACAAAGATTATTTCCCAATGTTTCTTAGTGACCCTTAGGAACACTTCAATCCAGTGTGTTTGAGAAAATTTTAGGGACTCTTTGGTCAAAATAAGGTTTCCACTAGTGTTTACTTGGATAGCTAAATCTATCAGAAAAGACAATTCTATCCCAAGATGAATGGTTTGAAAGATATCCAACCTTGCTCATTTGGACTGACCAACACTACAACTTTTCACATTAAAAGAGAAAGGGATGCAAAATCAAAATAATGTCAATATTCCAAAATTGAGATATTTTATTGAAGGCCTCAACAACCCAATCTTGTAGCACCTAGCTATTTGTTGATACCTTGCATGAGCTCAAAGATATGCCTACTCAAATATTTCTATCCAATATTACTTAGTGACCTTTAGGAAAACTTCCATCTAGTGTGCTTGAGAATATTTAAGGGACTTCATGGTCAAAATTATTTTTCCACTAGAATTTAATTGGTCAAATAGAGATAAAAAAAGAAGACAATTTGATCCCAAGACAAACAGTTTGAAAGATAGCCAACATTGCCTATTTGAACTAAGCATCACTATAACTTTTGGCATTAAGTGAGAAAGGGACACCAAATAAAAGGAATTTTAATCTCTAAAAAATAATATAGGTTATTTTAGGCCTCAATAATTTATTCATGTTTCACCTAATCATTCATTAATACCTTCTATGAACTTGGAGATATACTTGCATAAAGATTGTTTCCCAATGTTGCTTAGTAGCCCTTAGGGAGACTTCCATCGTGTGTACTTGAGAATGTTTGAGGGACTTCATGGTTAAAATGATTTTTCCACTAGAATTTACTTGAAAAACCAAACCTACAAAGAATTTGATTAAATCCCAGGACAAATGATTTGAACGATATACAACCTTTCTCTTTTGAACGGAGCAATTTCCACAACTTTTGGCATCAAGAGAGAAAGGGATGCCAAATCAAAATGAAGTAAAATCTCCAAAAATTGAGATAGGTTATTGTAGGCCTCAATAACATAATCACATAGCACCTAAAAATTCTTTGATACTGTTCATGATCTTATAGATATACCTACTTAAATAGTGTTTCCCAATGTTGCTTAGTGACCCTTAGGGACACTTTCATCCAGTGTGCTTGAGAATATTTGAGGGACTCTATGGTCAAAATGAGGTTTCAATTGGTGCTTACCTAGCTATTAAGAGAAAATAAAGAAGAAAATTATATCCCAGGATGAATGGCTTGAAACATATCCAACCTTTCTCATTTGAACAAAGAAACACTCCAAGTTTTGGCATTAAACAAGAAAGGGATTCCAAATCAAAATTAAGTTAAATCTCCCAAAAAAACATAGGTTATTGTAGACCTTAATAATTTGATCTTGTAGCTCCCAAAAATATGTTGATACCTTGCTCGATCTTAGAGATATGCCACTCAAAGCTTGTCACCCAATGTTTCTTAGTGACCCTTACGGACACTTCCATCTAGTGTTCTCGAGAACATTTGATGGACTGTGTGGTCAAAATGAGGTTTCCACTAGTATTTATGTTTACAACTAGAGATAATAGAGAAGACCATTTGATCCTAGGATGAGTAGTTTAAAATATATCCAACGTTTCTCATTTGAACTCAGAAACACTACAACATTTGGTACTAAGTGACAAAGGAATGACAAATAAAAATGAATTTGAATCTATAGAACTGGGATAGGTTATTGTAGACATTAAAAATACAATTTTGTAGCATAGAAAAAAATTTCAATGCCTAGTGACCCTTAGGGACACTTTAATCTAGTGTGCTCGAGAATGTTTGAGCGATCTTGTGGTTGAAACAAGGTTTCCACTAGTATTTACCTGATCGAACAGAGATATTAGAGAATACTATTTGATCCCATGATGAACAATTTGAATGATATCAAACCTAGCTCAGTTGAAATAAAAAATACTACAAATTTTGGCATTAGGTAAGAAAGTGATGCAAAATTAAAAAGAAGTCAAATCTCCAAAATTGAGATATGTTACTATAGGCCTGGAGAAATAAATCTTGTAACACCTAACTATTCATTGATACCTTACACAATCTCAAAGATATGCCTACTCAAATATCACTTCCTAATGTTGCTTGGTGACCCTTAAGGACACTTTCATCTAGTGTCGTTGAGAACATTTGAGGGACTATGTGGTTGAAACAAGGTTTTCACTAGCATTTACATAGCCAGTCAAAGCTAATAGAAAACACAATTCGATACCAAAATGAATAGTTTGAAAGATATCCAACCTTGCTCATTTGATCTAAGTAGCATTATATCTTTTTGCATTAAGTGGGAAAGGGATCACAAATCAAAAGAAACTCAAATGTTTCAAAATTGAGATAGGTTATTTTAGGAATTGGCTATTACAAATAAAGAATGCTAAGAGGGGAGGTGAATCAGTATTCCAAAAACTTTTTCCCAACTATGGATAGTACTTGCAATCTTTAAATTTGCATATATGGTCAAATTGATAAGTAAGCATAACCATAACACAATGCAACTCATAACACTATTATTTTTTAACTAGAGAAATCTTGGCCAAGGTTAAAACTTGGTGGAGAAGGTACCCACAAAATGATCTACTAAACAAAAGTATATTGTCAAAGATATTGAACATATTAGGAGTCTATTACATTGATATAGTGTGTATATCCTTGTTAGAGGACTAGGCCTTGTTAGAAGCCTCAAGCCTATTAGGATTTGGTATTGCAATACAAAAAATATGAAGGAGGTGTTGGAAAATTACAATTGGAACAATTTTTTTTTGGTCATAGATATCAAATCTATGGATGAGACATATTGCTACCTAATCTAAATGTCATATCTATTTAATTAATGAAGAGGATTTGATAGTTACTCATAACTATAGCACCTAGAGGAAAGGTTGAATTTATGAAAAGGATTTATAATGGGCATTTTATTAGATAAAATTTGATAAATAAAAGTAATCATTTATGTTAAGGAAGCTAAGCCTAGCTGAGCAAAAAAGTAAAATGCTAATGAGTATCAAGTAATGCTAGTGTCAACTAAGCCACAATTAGTGCTAAGAAAATCTAGTGTTCACCGAGCATTAGCATCAACCAAGTAAGTTACTTGATGCTAAGCCAAAAATCTTAAACAATGATTAAGTATTTAAGTATTGACTGAGTGTCAGTATTCAATGATTGTCGAGTGATAGTAAAAGATCAAATTCAAAGAAATTGTAAGATGAAGTTGACTTAGTTGATTTCTTGGGAGATCTAAAATGTCTTGAAGATAAGATTGATGAGTTGGATCATTAAATTCAAGGTTTTGTAAAGACCTAATAGAAGGATTCTAGAGAATTTTATAAGGGATGATTAAGAAGATGTACAGATACATTGAATTAAGTTGAATCTGATCATAAACCCTAAGATCTGTGGTGGATGTAGAAATTGGTAAAGCAAAGATTGCCTATTTGAGGTAATACAGAATTGAACATTTGGTGCCCAATCCAACCCCAACCACTATGTGTGTAATTTTTTCTATGAAGGAAGTCATATAGAGCAAGGTTGATCAGATACACACATGTGAGTACATGTGAAACTAAAAGAGAAAACTTGAAGATTTGATGTTGATGTTGATAAATGAATTTGAGAAGAAGGCTTAAGTTTTGATGAGAAGAGTGGATTGATTGCTTGAAGGGTGTCCAAGAAGATTAAGATTAGAAATGACAATGAAAGGCTTATTAGTGAACTAGCATAAGGACTGAACAAAGATTTGAACTAGAAAAAGTGAGTTGTAATCACATAGATCAAAACCTATTGTTTTCTTCCTTATCACTGTAAATAGTTTGTATGGAAATCCTTTTAACAAAGGTTAAACTAATAGTCATTTTAAGACTTAATAGTCTATGTAAATCCTTTAACTAGGTGTCATTCTAAATGGAATGATCAAATTCATCTTACAAAGCCACTCCTAATAGGGTGATTAAATCCTCTAAGTAGGTCACATTTAATAGTGTGTATTGTAACCTTTAATAAGGTTGGCTCCTAATAGAACTCGCTTTGAAAGAGTGAAAAATAGTGACATGTTGATGGTAGTTTTCCACAAACTGGGTTTCCACATAAAATCCTAGTGTCAAATTATGATGAATTTCTTATGAATTTTTTACATGTGATGATGTTTTCATTATGCAATGCAAGTTAAGTTTATGATTATTTTATAGCAAAGACCGAGCAATAGTAGGATATGAATGATAAGAAGAATAGTGATGTGTTTAGTGTTTAATTGTTCAAGTGGTACATATAGACCTTGAGTAACTAATTTACACCCCCCCCCCCCCCCCCAGTTATTCTAAATGTTTATGATAATTAGTAGCAAAGCTTAGTTCTTATAGAGAAAATTTTGAAGGTACTTATAGCTAAAGATCATGAAAAACAAGAGAGATGTACCTAAGTTGAATAAGGTGAACTTTCCTGCATGGCAGACCCTAATGAAGCTGCACATATCTAGTATCAGTGATGTTGCTATCAATTTTTTGAGCAATGAATATGTAGAGTAACAACTACTACTCGAACTACTAAAGAACTAAGATAGAAGTTAGATCACAATCAAGCAATGTTGGAGATTGCCTCATCCCTAAGCTATGTCAAGTTTGATGACTTGAAAGATTGTAATACTACAAAGAAGATGCAAGACAGATTGAAGACCATATATGGAGTTGATGAAAATGTACTAAGATCCAAAGAAAAAAATCTTGAGAGGTAAATTTGATGATATGAGAATGATGGAAGGTGAAAACATAGTACAATACTACACAAGAGTTAAAGAGGTTATTAATTCTATTTGAGGAGCAAATGGAACAATTGAAGATGAAATAGTGATAAGCAAGGTATTGAGGACTCTACTCCCTATCTATGCCACTAAAGTCTCTACAATTTAGGAACTAAGATGCACACCAGGTAACAATTTGACCTTAGAAGGTGTAGTTTGTAGACTTACTGCTTTTGAGATGTCTAATTTTGAATCTACCTTCAAGTCACAACTAATTCTTAGTAAGAAGAAAGGAAAACATGTCAAGAAGGAAAGTGATAGTTTTGATGATGAGATTGATGAACTTGAAGCCCTAATTATAAAAAGGTTTGGAAGAGGAAGAGGTAAATACAAAGGTAAATTATGTATCATTTATTTTTCATGTAACAAAGTTGGTCATATTTTTTCTAGATGTCATGATAGAGAAGACAAGGATGAAAAGAAGGAAAAAAAGTACAAAGGAAGAAGAGGTGACAAATACTACAAAAGAAGCAAGGATGAAAATGGTAAGAAATCTTGTTATATTTCTGAAGAAAAGATTAATAATGAATCTAAGAGTAATGATGATGAAGTTATTTATGTTTCTATGAAAGAAGAGTCTGATGAAGATGAGAAAACTACATTAATTTCTTATGTGAACAAAAGTGATAGATGGATAATTGATAGTGAATGTTCCAATAATATTGTTGGGACTTAAAAGTGTATTCCCATTTTGAGCACCATTTCAAACTTTTGAGTCAAAATTGAGCCCTGTAAGAGCATTTAATGCATGTGTGCTTGGCTATCCTTTCTGAGGCCTATGAAATATTTCATGTTTCTAAAAACTTGCATTCAACAAATGCTTGCATCCCATGATGATAAGTTTATTTTTACCTTTTTTTCCCCCATTCAACCCATTACTGATAAGTAATCTAAGAGATCTTCAATGGGTTTTTTTCCTTGCTATGGGTTAACATGTGATTTAGTTGGAGTTTAACATTTCATGTTAACTTGGTCTCTTCATTCACTGAGCTAGTTCAATTTGTTCTTTGACCAAGTGAACTCAGTTTCCTTCATGTGTCAAGTTGTGGGTTAACACACATTATCTATAGGGGTTAACATTTTGTATTAACCATTTTCGTTATTTCAGAGAGTGACTTTTCTTGCTTCCGTGAAATTGTGAAATCACATGTTGCCTCTCCACCATGCATTTTGGAATGTACCAACCAACTAATTCATGCCACATGGCAAATCCTTCTTATTCTAGGCTACTATTAATTGGATGATGCTCATATGTTCACATCATTACTTGGGTCTCTGGAAAATATGTGATGGTTGTTGGATTTGGGCACTTATTGGGAGAATTTTAAAGTGCATCTCAACCATCTATTTGACATAAAGAGATATTGGATCTATGGTTGTATTTTATTCTTCTATTGAGGAGTTTTCTTACAACATCTTGGTTGTCTATTTTAGAATGAAGATCTACATCGATGGCTCATCTTATTGGGGGTAAATTAGAATTATTCCACATGGGTCAACTCTGCATTTTCGTGATGGGTAAAGATTGTATGTTTTCACATCCCACATTTTTTAGTAGGGATCTTTTTTATCCCACATAGAGAACTGACAAGTGGCACCTAGGAATTGGTGAGAAACAAGGTAAAGTGATAAAATCAAATATCTCAATATCTCCAATCTATGTGCATTCTAAAGATTTAATTTTTTTTAAATAAATTTGGTATATAATATAAAGTTTAGACTTTATTAAAAAGTTAAATACTTTCAACATTTAAATGGTCTATTCATTGCCTAGAGCTAGAATTTTCAAATGCACACCAAAGGGGCAATTTTTATCAAAAATGCATAATGCGGTATATCATTGGAATCAGGAGGAGACGAGCTTTCCAAATCTATAGTCAGAGTTTGCATAGGTTTTTAATGATAAGAGCTACATGCATATTTTTAAAATGGAGATGTTCTTAGTAAAATGATAAATTTTCATGATGAAGCATCAAATTTAGTTAGAGAGTAGATGTTGGAGTTCGTTGGCTCCACATTTGGGGAAAAATATTTCTGAGAAGTTTCTTTTGCCTCTAAAGTGATTTTGGTGGGTATTTTTGCTCTTACTTTAATATTAGATCTAACATCTTTTTTAGTTGCATTCTCCATCATTATGAAGATATTTTCAAGAAATCTTCAGCAGCAAGGAAAAGATCTAATTTTCAGTTACAAAAAGAAGGTAGAGAGAATTTTTGCATAAATAAATGGAAGCTTTTCAAGTGGACAAATGGTGGAATCTAATCTAATTTGGGATTGCTTCTAGTCTTTATATTCTCTTCTCTTCTCTTTCTTCAAGGGTTCTAGTTTCTTGGAATTTTTTTCGTTCTTTTTTTTTTTTTAGTGCACCTGGTAAAATTTTTAACGTGACTGGTAGCGTTGGCGCGACATGCCCAATGGTACTACGGGGAGGGGGGAGACTAGAACCTGTGACCAACCCCTTGCAATAGGGAAGATTTAGCCAACCGAGCTAGGGCCCCCGCCCTTCTTGGAATTTTTTTCATTACTATGATACCACAAGGATGGTTCTAGTTAGGTTGAAATTTTTTTCATGACTGTGATACCATTTTCTTTAGCATTTCTCTTTGTTATGAATATTAGTTGTAATTTCTTATAATCAAATAGATTATAAAATTCTTTTTTGTGTATATTCTAAGTTCTGGCATATACCATGATGTAGTGGTTTCAAGGAGATTAACACAAAGCTTCATTTTCTTAGTTTCATTCTGATTCTCATGTCCTTCCTCTGTTGTCTACAATGCTTTGTGTTTAAGAACAAAGAGCTTAGACTCATTTGCAATCCCTTAAAGTTGTATGTCTGGATAGATTTTCTATTGGAACAAAGAGACAAGTAAATGCTTATTTACCTTGATAGGGTTGTAGGTTTCACTAAGAGGATATTACAGTAAATATGAGAGTTTTTATGAAGATAGATATCTATTTACAAGGTGAATGGATAGATTAGATACCTGAATATATGAGTATGTCTTAGGTATCCATGTGTATGTTTTGACTTAGCTTATGCCCATTGGATAAGGGACTGATCAACTAGGATATTGCATGTGTTTTTTGTTGCATACTTGGGTTGTTCTGATATTCAACATCATTAATCAAAATATTTTCCCTTTCATGTTGAAGAGCTGAAAAGAAATGCCCTCATTCAGCTTGTGGATTTCATTCGAATTTCAATTTTCTACTGCACATATTTTTTATTTTATAAGTATAAGAGAAATAAGGGTTTTATTTGTTTTGTTTAGATTCAGTGTATGCTTTAGAAAAACTAGTAACATATGAAGAACCTATAGGTATACCTACCTAGGTTTTTCAGAGCCTGAAGCAAAAGAAGGGTCTAGCCTTATAGTTGGCTTGATGTTTGAAAGGATATGTTGCAAATGGGAAGTAGTTGCCCCTAGTTTTAAAACAACAACAAAATGGTGAATCTGGTGATTGTATTGAATTTGAATGGTAGACAAGCCTTAAGAGTCTAAAAAAGGAGTTTTAATACAAGAGAAGGAGTGCATGGAACATGTTGCAATAGTAAGTCTTCTAGTGTGTTTTCTTGTTTCTTACTCAAATATCATGCACCACAATGAAATTTTATCCATTTGTTGCAATAGCTTTGTAGTTGAGTGTAAATTGTAATGCTACTAAGAGAGTTCATCTTCAATCAATTCAACTAGATTTTTTTTTCAAAGTGTTGTAAAATCAGAGTCAAGAATAAACAAAAGTTTTTTTCTCTCTTTTTCAAGTTGTAAATCTACAAGAGTGGTTTGATGATTTTCATTTCTTCTATGACTAAAGGTTTGGTTTAGATTTCTCAAGTGACAAATTATGTTTTATTTCTTAAAAGTGTGAGTGGTGACTATAAATTTCTATACTAGTTGTTTCCTATTTGATTTCATTGTAATATTTTGAAGGACTTTCAAGATGTATGGGTAGATCTGAAGCTCTTGATAGTGGTTCTTGGAAAAGAGGTATAAGTTCTTGATAAGTTTTAAAGTGTTGTATACAATCTATAGTTATAAGAAAGTGAAGTTTTAAAAAGTAAATTACAGTAGTGATTTCTTTATCCTCTTGCAAGGAGGTTACTACTCTACAAAGTTTTATCAATGGCAAACACTATGAAGCTTGGTATCAATGGTTTGCACTGAGAAACTTGGTAAACACTATGAAGCTCCATTGACATTGATAATCACCAACTTGGTAGATACTACTCGATGCAAACTAAATAATGTTACTGGAACTTGGTAGAGCATGAATTTCTTGGTTAACATTATTAACTATATTATAAACTTGGTAGCTACTAACCATTTGATAAAGTGTATATGTGTCACTAATAAACAAACTTGATTGTAATGTCAATAGTTATGTGTCATGAGCTCTTGACCATTGGGATGGAGACTAAAATTGAAAGGAAGTCGTATGCCATTTCTATCATGCTCATAACATAGAAGAAAGAACACCATTATTGAATCTTTACTCCAATCTACACACAAAAATTATAAAAGCAATGGGATGATTTGATTGTTTACATTCTACCATTTTGCGAAATTTGATATATGGGTTGCAAAGATTGCGTGGAGAGACATAGATGTAGAGATAAGTATGGAAGATTTTATTGCCAGTCATTAATAATGACAAATTGGAAGCATGAAGACTTATTAGCCCAAGTCATGTTTTATTTGCATCATGATCTAAGCTAATTTAAGAACCAACACCCAAATTGATGAAGGAAATTGGGGTATATTTTCTATTTGAATGAACACTAAGCTCTTACTAATGGAGTGTGTTTCCTTTAATAGAGTGCCAATGAATTAAGGAGAGGATTTGAGAAAGTTGTATAAGCAGAAAGCCAGCATAGCACCAAGACAAAATGTAGAACACAGAGTCTAAACAAAGACTAACCTAAGATTTTCAAAGTCTATACATGTTAAAGTTGTTTTTAAAGCAGTATAAGGATTTTTGAACCTTTAAATTGGGAATAATATTTTTAAAAAATTCTTAAAGTGTATTGGAAGAAATGACATTGAGTTATGTTTAAAATTGATGATATGTGAGATCTTATTATATGGAAGCTAGGATAGTCTAGTGATGTTGATGTATGGAAGAGAAAAATTAATATAGCTATGCTTTTCCTTTTTTGCTTTCATCACTTGTGTTGATGACTTTTTTTTGGGCTCCTTTGATGCAATAACTAATGCAAGACCCTTTCCAACACTTTTGGCTATAACTCAATTTTTTAAATCATAACATCATTTATACACTTACCAAAAATCATGTTATCATGGTTTCTATATTCATCCCAATTTTTTCAAATTTCACATTATCTACATTCACACCATTCCTAGACATGGTTTTTATTTGTTACTGTGTAAATTGTTAGCAAGAAAAATGGAAAACACATATCGAAGTTTGTGAGTTCAAGTAATTTGTGTCTTCTCTATTTGTGCCTAGTTATACAAAGTGACTAAGAAGTTAATCTAGACAAAATACTTATAGTCTATAAAGCATGAAAGCATGGAACATTCAATAGACATAGCATAATAAATATAACTCCTATATATTGATATTATCAAGATCAAGCATATACATCTATCTTGTCCTTATTATCTCCAACTGCATCAGTATATATCTTTATCTACCTTTTGTCTTTCTTAGATTCTATACATCTCATACATGTAAGGAAGCAAAGGTGTGTGGAATCACTTCCTACACTAATATTTGAGAGGACAATTATGCAAATTCAACTAACTATTATAGAGATCTCAAGAAATGCATAATGATATTATCAAAATAACATTGAATGTGTAGCACAATGAATATTGTGGGGAAACCCTTTCAAGAGAAAAACCCCACCTTCTAAAACCCGCACAATATATTATCAAACCAAGATGATTACAATACACTTGCAATGCAAGTTCTTAGAGGAGTGCATCACCACAACTTGAACTTAAAGAGAATTCTTCTAGCACCTAGTCTTGAAAACTAAACTCAATTACCCAAACACCTCCCCAAGCCCTCCTTTTATAGTGATTTTACAACCTAGAAACCACTTATGGTTTTACAAAACCATGGGAAAAACTATCATGCCACATGTTACCCATTTTTGACATTTACATTTCCAAGATGGAAAAACAACCAGGTTAAAATAATAATCTTATCCATAATTTTGTCTCTTGGTTTAGACCCCCATAAAAGTCATGAAACAAGCTAACTATGCTCTAAAAATGACCCTCCTATAGTCTACTATGGACAAGGCACCTTTTGGTATTTTATATACCTTTTTCCAAGATATAAACAAGTAGAAAACTTCCACAAAAAAATTCTAGAATTTTCCAAAAAAGCATTGCAAGTTTTAGACACATGTTCTCAACATTCTCCCACTTTTCGAACATCTTGCAAAAGTTAGGGGATCCAAAATATCATGGACTTAATTGCTAGGGGTTGAGAGGCCAATAAACTCTAAACACCATCTGAACTTCTTTGTGCTCATGGGCTTAGTTAATGCATCAGCAATATTCACCAAAGTCTCTACCTTCTCCAGCTTCACCTTGCCATCCTCAACCATATCTCTCACAAAATGATATTGTACCTCAATTTTCTTGGTGCTAGCATGAAAATTTGGGTTCTTTGTTAGGCAGATTGCACTCTAACTATCACTATAAATTGTCACTACACCCTATATGAACTCTATATCTAAAAACAGTCTCTTAAGCTAGATAGCTTCCTTGCAGGCATGAGTAGTTGCCATATATTTTGCCTCTATAGTAGAAAAAGTGACCATAGCTTTTCGCTTGCTCATCCAACTGATTGCACCACCAAACAATGTAAGCACATATGCACTAGTGGATCTTCTACTATCAACATCATCGACCTAGTTTAAATCTACATAGCCTCAAATATCTAAGGAATTCTCATTTCATGTTCCATGAAAACATATCAAGTACTCTAAGGTACCCCGCAAGTATCTAAAATCTCTTTTCACTACATCCTAATGTGCTCTTCCTAGATTCAACATATAATAGGAAAGTACTCCCACTACTTAGGCAATGTCTGGTCTTGTACAGACTATGGCATACATCAAACCTCTAATAGCACTCTGATATTATACTTGACTCATCTCTTCCATATCCAAAAGGGATGTGGGATACTATAAACTAGAAAGCTTTGTTCCTATTGTAACAAGAACACTCAATGGTCTTGAATCTTGCATATTGAACCTTTTTAGAATAGTACCAATATACTTACTCTAGCCTAACCAAAGCTTTCTATTCTATCTATCTCTTATAATATCCATTCCCAAAATGTTCCTAGCTACACCAAGATCTTTCATTTCAAACTTTATCAAGAGTTGAGATTTTGATTCTGCAATCAAACATTTTCCTTTGCTAATAAACAACATGTCATCAACATACAAGGCAATAACCAAGAAACCATCATTGTCAGATTTGAAATATATATAGTGATTAGATTTAGATCACACAAATCCCAAACTCAACACATATGTATCAAACTTCTAGTACCACATCCTAAGACTCTATTTTAAACCATACAAGGATTTCTTCAATTTATAGACCAAATCACTTCTACCTTTTACCACATAGTGCTCTGGCTGTGACAGGTAAATTTCTTCCTCCAAATCTCCATGAAGGAAAGCAATTTTCACATCGATTTTCTCAATCTCTAGATCATAAGCTTCTACAATAGAAAGAAAAAATCTAATGGATGTCATTTTGGCTACTGGAGAAAAAATCTCACCATAATCTACTCCATCAACCTCAGAGTAACCTTTTGTAATCAAATGTGCTTTATACTTCTCAATGCTTCCATCTGAACCCATCTTCCTTTTGAACACCCATTTACAACCAACAGGCTTCTATCCTTTAGGAAATAGTACAAAGTCCCATGCTTGATTCGTCCTAAGAGTTTCCATTTCTTCATCCATGGCTATTTTCTAGGACTTTGAATCATTCATACCAAGAGCCTCTTGTACAAATCTTGGTTCATCAATATTAGAATTCAATGCAAATATGCATCTCCAATCATTAGGAGAATACCCATACCTTTCAAGTGGTTTCCTTTTTCTAGTGGATCTTTGAACAAGATTTGGTTCAAGTTCAGCTTTAGGTACCTCTTCTTCCTCTAATGATTCAAAACTCATAGAGCTCTATTCAATTTCTTGTCTTTCTAAAGGCCTCGATTCAACTTTTTCTGATGTAGTAAGTAGTTGAATCACATCTTTCTTTTCTTCTATTTGTTTTGGTTGCACTATAATAGAAGAAGGTTTAGTTTCTCTAAAAATAACACTTCTTGAATAAAATACCTTTTGTTCAATAGGATTCCAAACTTTGTATCCTTTCACACCATAGTTGTATCTAATGAAAATACATTTAATATCTTTTTTATCTAGTTTTGTTTACTTCTCCTTTGGCACATGAGCATATGCTTCACAACCAAACACTCTTAGATGTCTAAGTTAAGGTGTGTGGCCCAACCACACTTCCATTAGTGCCTTATCAACAAGAGCTTATGTAGGAGACCTATTTATCAAGTAGTAGGCAGCGGCTACAGCTTCAACCCAAAACTTTTTCTCTAGTCCAGCACCACTCAGCATACTTCTAGCCTTCTCTGTTAGGGTCCTATTCATTCTTTGTGTAACTCCATTCTACTGTGGAGAATACAGAGTTGTCTTCTCTCTTTTAATACCACAATCTTTACAAAAAGTGTCAAAATAATTAGAGCAAAATTCACCACCATTATCAGTTCTCAAAAAATTTATTTTCTTTCCAGTCTGCAACTCAACCATTGCTTTAAATTCTTTGAAATGATTGAAAACTTCAACTTTACTCCTAAGGAAATAAACCCATGTTCTTCTACTGAAACCATCAATAAAAGAGATTTAATAAACTGATCTACTAATAGAAGGAACATCAACTAGACCAAATACATATGAATGGATTAGATCCAAAATATAAGAGGACTTATGAGAACTCAAGTAAAATTGAATGCAGTTTTGTTTACCATAGATACAATGCTCATAAAAATCAAATTCAAGATTGTATTCATTCAACCCATCAGCAAGGTTCTTCTTTTTCAAGGTCCCTAGACCCTTCTCACCTATGTGGCTGAGTCTCTAGTGCTATAACATGGTCTTCTCTATAGGAAACATTGATTTGGTAGATAGAGCACCCTTGGGTACCCAAAAACTATGACCATCTGTTGAAAGATAAAATCTCTTTTTTTCCAATGAAGTAGTCTTTTTCACAATCTTGTCAAAAGTACTATTGCACTAAATTGTGCATGCATCAAGCTAGTACAATGTACCCAATATATTTGCTCTTGCTATCACCATAGCAACTTTCACCATTTTTACACCTACTTCAAAAAAATATACTTACACACTTGCATCTATTAGCTTACTAATAGATAACAAATTCCTTGCTAGACCTGGGATATGCAAGACACCTCAAATCTTCTAATTCTACCATCAAAAAATTTCACACAAATACTTTTGCAACCAACAATATCAAGAACTAAGTTATCACCCAAATACACCTTACCACCATCAAAATTTTCATACTTACTAAACTAGTTTCTATTAGGAGTCATGTGGAAAGATGCACCTGAGTCTATTAACCATGCATTTTTCACCTACATGAGTGGCCAAGGCTATGATGAAAGCATCTCCATCTTCCTTTTCATACTCAAAATTAGAATCTTGCTTCTTCTTCTTCTTTTTCTTCTTCCCTTTCCAGTCCTGTTGGAAGTGTCTAGGTCTGCCACAATTCTAGCATATTTCCTTGAACTTACTAAGAGATCTTGATCTCCCCTTATTCTAGGACTTAGAATGGCCATGCTACTTTTTGTTCTTGCCTCTTTCTTTTGGTCTTCCTTGAACACTTAAAGCCTCTTTAGCATCCATAGAGACCTTCCTTCTCATCTCCTCACAAAGTAGAGAACCAACAATATCCCCCATCTTCAAGATAGCTAAAGTGCTCCCTATGGCCATAACAAGGTTGTCCCATGAGTGTGGCAACGAACATAGAAAGATTTGGCACCTTTCTTCTTCATCCATTAGCACCCCAACTAAGGTCAACTGAGTCACCAACATATTAAAGCTTTTCAGATGCTTAGAAATTTGTCCACCTTCTTCCATTCTCAAGGAATAAAACTTCTTCCTTAAGAAAATCTTGTTCACAAGTGATTTCACTTGATAGATATCACTTAGCTTCTTCCAAAGCTTCTTCATGGTAGGTTCTTCATGGACATTAATTAGAATTGAGTCTGCAAGACACAATATGATGAGACCTTTAGCTTTTTTGTCTATCACATCATACTGTGTAGCTAAAGTCAAATCTGTGGGCCTCATTTTTTTCTCATCAAGTGCATCCCATAGATCCTGATCATTTAATAGATCTTCCATCTTCAACTTCCACATCTCAAAGTTTATGTCAGAAAACTTATCTACATCAATCCTCCCTAACATGCTTGCCATCTTTTCAATCTTGCAACACAAAAATGAAATACTCTGCACAAGCTCCCACTAAAACCTTGATTAGCTCAAAAAACCCTATACCCAACAAATAGAACTAAAATTGGCTAGGCCCTGATACCACTTGTAAGGAAGCAAAGGTACATGAAATCACTTGCTACACTAATATTTGAGAGGATGATTATGCAAATTCAACTAACTATTGTAGAGATCTCAAGAAATGTATAATGATTTAATCAAAATAACAATAAACACAAAACACAATAATTACAATGGGGAAACCCTTCCAGGAGAAAAACCCAACCCTCCTAAACCTGAATAATGTATTATCAAACCAAGATGATTACAATACACTTGTAATGCAAATTCTTACAGGAGTGCATCACCACAACTCAAACTCAAAGAGACTTCTTCTAGCACCCAGTCTTGAAAATTGAACTCAATTACACAAACACCTCTCCAAGCCCTCTTTTTATAGTGATTTTACAACATGGAAACCACTTCTAGTTTTATAAAACCATGGGAAAAACTACCATGCCACATGTTACCCATTTTTGACATTTACATTTCCAAGATGGAAAAATAACTAGGTTAAAATAATCATCTTGTCCATAATTTTGTCTCTTAGTTTAGACCCCCATAAATGTCATAAAAAAAGCTAACTATGCTAAAAAAATGGCCCTCCTATATTCTGCTATGGATAGGGCATCTTTTGGTATTTTATACACTCTTTTCCAAGATATAAACAAGTGGAAAACTTTCACAAACAAATTCTGGAATTTTTCAGAAAAAAGATTGCAAAGTTGAGACACATGTTCTCAACAATACACACATACATTACACGATTCCTATCTATGCCCACATTTTTAGTTACTTCTTTCATTATAAAAATATCTAGTTGATGGGATGTGTTCCATCTATTCTACTTCTATTCTAGATAGCTTTTTTTAAAATATTAAATGCTGCAAGGTTTTTCTATTCTAGGTATGTTTGGATCTATGACAAATATGTTTGCACTTACTTTATTCCTACCAACATCATCCTCTTTCAAAATATTGTCATTTCCTCAAGTTGGCTATTTAGGGAGAATATCCTTATAAATCTCCTCTAGGATTAGAAAAAACAATGTCCCATTGTGTATTATATTGTCCACACTAATCCATCTTACTTTCATCTTCCCACAAAGCAAAGTTTAATACTTCAAATATTTTTTTAAGGAAATTGATAACAAGGGCACAACAAGAGACAAAATATATATTCACTACTTAATCCTAAATGAATGAATGAATGGAAAATTTAGGTGAGAGTAGAATTTATAACACAATTAATCAAATTTAATGAATTTTAGTTTCCTTTCTATTCTCCCAACTCAACAAAAGCTTCCATTATGTAGCCCATAGTCAAAAAACCAAATCAAATTCATATACATTTAGAAATTGCATTATTCAGAACATGGTCATTCATGATTGTTTGTATTCCAACCCACCTTGGGAAATCCTAGATTTTGCAGCATTGACAATGTTTATAGTTAAAACAATAAAGCTTCTAATCCTAGAGGATAAGAAATTCTTAACTCCCTAATTTTAATTCTTAATATATATGATTCATGATAGTAGCTATTTTATTTAAATTATGTCTTTTCTAGTCTATAGTTATACATTTTTTGCTAATATAAGGTCACATTTTTTTGGTTGATAGGTATATTGCACACATCGCAGTAGGCATGGATTTGTTGTTATAACCATTTGTAGGGTGAAAAAACTTGTTGGATGTCATCCAAAAAAATTTGTGGTCTTTTTTACTCTATTCCTTCTAACTAGTCTATTATGTTATTAAAAAACTTGCAAAATATCCATCATAAGGAATTAGATGGGAAGATATACACAAAAGATTCTTCAAATTAATGATCCAAGATGGTTATTTGAATGTTATATATTATTTATATAAGATTTCATTTAACTTTAGTTGTGTGTGTGTGTGTGTGTGTGTGTGTGTGTGTGTGTGTGTGTGTGTGTGTGTGTGTGTGTGTGTGTGTGTGTGTGAGAGAGAGAGAGAGAGAGAGGCTTGGTGTGCTCAAGCCTAGATCTCAACATGACAAGCCATATGCAATATTCTATATTGGGTTTATTCCACAACCTTTTTCAAGGACAAAAAAGTGAGTGGAAACTTTTTGGTTCCCCATCTTTGTGATCTTACCCAAACCCTAGACTGAAAACCATAGCCAAGGAATAAATTATATAGTCATAGGTGTCACTTGGGTCATTTATAAATGACACAACATGACCTATATTTAACTATTTCTAGTAAAATATAGAAAACTCTTTAATGAATTAGAAAATTAACCTATTATTCTAACAAATAAAAATATTGAATTTTTTTTCTTCACATTCTTAGTAAACTTTGGGTATTTTCATCTTCTTCTTCTAGTTAAAAGAAACCCCAAAATTATGAATGTATTGGAAGGGAGTTTTATACCTTGATTAGAGGAAAGTTGCAAAAAGTACAACTTCTCCAATAAGTGGTTGAGTTGTTATTACAAATAGGAATCTTAGAGTGAAATTATATCAATTTGGTGGTCATAAATATTTCAATCAACAAATCATATCCACTAAATGATGTTCATGAAGAGATTTCTTCCAATGAGAGAAAGATATTGAGGATTTAAGACATGGTTAATCAAATAGTTTCAAATATCATATAACAAATAATCACTTGCAATGAATGATGGATGCTTGGAAAAATATATTTCTACCTTGATGAGAGTGAAAGTAGATGTGATAAACTTGTAGTAGCACAATATATGTTGATGAAACAAACCCTAGAGTTATCAATGCCTACATAGTAGGATTCAAATGAAAAATGAAGAGGTAGATTATATAGTTGAATCAAACAAGAAAAAAAGTGAGTGATTCAATAAGTGGGTTAAAAGAAAAGATCCAAACGATTCAACAAAGGATAGAGAGATGGCCTCAAAACCATGAATGAATGTCAAGAACAATATTCTACTATGAAACAAGGTATAAAATGACACAAAAAAAAAACTTAGCACAAAGGTACATCTCCTTAGATATAATAGACTATTACTTCTAAAATATCTAAAAATCACCACCTTTAGATCAAATTTGTAGAGAAAAAGACTATGAGATAAAAACATATTCCTTGCATCTTAAAACCTCCTCCCTCAAACCACAATAGGAGGGCCACATATATGGATGTGTAGACCACCTAGTTAAAAGAGGAGTGGAGAGAAAACAAGAAAGATGTTAGCAACAAGGATATCTAACAAAATTCTTAGGAGGATTCTCCACCATAAATGTTTGGGTAAATGATTTTGACCATATCAACAAGGGGAAAACAACAACATGTACACCACCAAGGAAAGGTGTTGCACTAGAAATAGTTGTTATATCAAATACAAAAGTAAATGGTGCACTAGCTCAAATTGCATATTTTTAGACAAAGATGAAAAAATCAGTGGCATGGATTTGCATTCTAGTGGGTGTTTTGGGTATGATAGCTTTTGTATTAGGCATTGTAGCGGAAGTGAAACATAACAAGGTAAGCATTCTAATATCCTTGTCACTTTATATAGCTATTGCATTTTTTTGTTTCTGAATTTAATTATGTGTGTTTTTGGTATTCATGTTTCAGATCATACTATATAATCAATCATCAATTAATATCTTGATAATAGATCATAGAATTCATCATCTGAAAAAAGAAAAAATTTAAAAATACATAAATCACAACAAGAACTATTATAAATTGTTTGAAAAATAGATAATATTCATTGTCTTTTGTTAGTTTCTAATTTTTTTCTATATATGAAATATTGAAAGCATTGAACTAGTTTCATTCTTTTGAATACATAAAATGTAGTTTTGCAATTAGGGTTTGTTTAGAAAGATGGGTTTTTTTCAAACTTCAAATTTATAGAAATTCTTAAATTTATATCAATTGTTTTTTTTATATTGCAATTATATATTTGTGTTAAGATATTTTTCATCAACATAATCACACTCTATGATCTAACATCAAGAAGATATAGACTCAACAAAGAAAAAATAAATAGAGTTACAGACCCTTACCATGATGAAACATATACTTTAGATTGATAATGCTCCACTTAAATAGGGTCTCTCTACAGATTCATTTTAGGTTAGAGGAGCATATTCAAATCTAAAAATCCTATAAAGTTCCATGACTATGAAAGGGCCATTAAGTCATGCCATTTTCTCGATGAGAAATTTGATACAAAACTTAGTTATAAGTAGTCAAAATTAGAATGTAAATCTAAGTTTTAACAAATACCTAGTTCAAGGAAAAAGAAACACCCACTACAACACAATCGACCATGTAGATCACAAGGGCATGAGAAGAGATTCAAAATATATATTCAACCCTAAATCCAAAATGATTGAATGAATATAAAAACAAGGCAGGGTAATAACATAACCAATCAAAATTTAATTAGGTTTAGTTTCCCTTCCATTCCCCTAACTAAATTTTTCCCTTCCATTGCAGGGAATTTTCTTACCTTAAACTATAGAAGAGTGTGCACATAACCGAACCCACCTTCCCGCCCACAATTTGCTCCCAAATGGAATGAAAAGAAAAGTGGTGTTTTACTTTACTTTTCTTTTGTTTATATCCCAATAAAGTCAAATTTTTGACAATAAACTTAAGTGTTGTCAAAATTTTGACAAAAAACTTAAATATGGTCAAAATTTTGACCTTATTGGGATCATATTAAAAAAAAGTGAATCGGCAAGCCAAATTGGCCTTAGGTTGAAAATTTAGGTCACAAATTAAGGCCTAATATACTAGTGACAACTCCATATCATGAATTCTTCTAGGTACAGCTTTAATTTATTCAATTTTGAAATTTCTCATAAATTATAGGGCATGATTTAACCCCTTTCTCTCTAAAATTTTAAATCCATTCTTCAACATTCCTTCATCATATAATTTCTCATATGGTACACGACTTTTGTGTTGGAAAACTTTACAATAACTGGGGGGGTGGATCAATTATCCAAGGTCCAAATGTATAAATAAAACTTTTCAATGCTTAGTAGACCCATTTCCATAAAACCTTATCATGCATGCATCCATTAGATCATACAATACTTAAACTTTGTAGGTTATTGTTCTAGTTCAAAACAACTTTGTAGAAATATAGACATGAAACACCATAAGAACATTCACACAATTTGACACAAGCATTTTACGTGGAAACCCAATTTGGGAAAAACCACTAGTAACATGCTACTAGTTCTAACTCTTCTGAAGTGATGCCCTATGAAAAGAAAACCCCATTAAAAGTTACAATACACACTATTAAATGTGACCCAGTTAAAGGATTTCAATCACCTTGTTAGGAGTGAGCCTTGTTAGAGGACTTTAGACAATTTTATTAGAATGTCACCTGGTTAAAGGATTTACAAATGACTATTAGGTAAACCTTAATCTAGAGGATTTACCCTAGACTAATATAATGATTAGAAAGAAATAGTAAGTCTTGATCTGATAAAAAATTACAACTCACTTGCAGATTATAGATCACTATTTTAGTCCTGCAATCTACTTTGCATTCACACACTTTAGCTCTGATAGCTTGTTCACCCTTCAAGAATTCATACTCTTAATCCTTCTTCTTTTGCATGCCAACTATAGTCACCTCGGTTTGGCTAATGAATGAAGCAATACCCTACACTCCTTGTCTCCCTTAGGTTCTCCCACATGACAAACTTTTCCTTTGACCAACTATCTCTATAAATAGAGAATTCAAATCTTTTTTTGCTTAACCATAGTCATCTATTTTAGGATTAGGTAGGATTATGTAGGATTCAATGAATCTACCCACTTTTCCATTTGGTTCCTCTAGAAACTTCTTCTACAATCTTCCTTGAATTCACATCAAAATGGTTTACCTTGAATTCTATACCACCAGCTCATCATATTTATCATCTGCACGCTTCACATAATTAAAGAAAATAAATAGTCAACTCAAATTCATCAAATCTTTGATTTAACACATTTACTAGAACTCAGCATCAATATGTTGTCACTCAACATCTATACCGTTATATCACTTAGCCAACACTAGTTCACTTGGCAAACACTAAAGTTTACTAATGCTCAACACCAATTAAACTTTACTCAGAACATACTAGCAATCACTCGGCTTGCACTATTTTTTATCTTTTCTTGGAACCTCTTGATTTTCACTCAACTTCTACTAATTTCTACTTGGTTTGCATAGACTGCTTGGCAAACACTTTTCTTGGATGATCATCTTCTAGTCTTAACTTGAGTAATCTTTCATTTCAAACTTTAAGTAGATAAACAATATACTATAATATCAATGTCTTACTTGGTCTTAGTGATTCTTTTACATACCAAATAACTCAACCTTTCTTTGGGTGTTATTGTTATCTCCTCTTTTCAAATCCTCTTCATCAATCAACTAAATGGTAGCTTTCAGACCAAAAGGCAATTGTCTCACCAGTAGGTAGTAGGTTTGACATTATTGAAAAAATAATTATTGTTCCATTATAGGTTCTTCACTTGAAAACAATCTTATATCAACATTTCATAGTCTCCAACTTTGCCAATTTGCACATATATCAAATCTTCACATCATGAATTATAATGACTTTAGGTGGTATCAAAGATAACGCACCTATTGAGTCTTATTTCATGAAAATCTCAGGAATGACACAAAACTTAGATTTTGGACAAGTGTCACTCTTCACCAATTGAACATTATCTACTTCTTCCACTAGAAAGGATGAAGATGTCATTTTCTAGTGTTAGGATTTTGAAACTTTTTTTTTAATAGCTTGACACAACTTAAAATCAATACTTGATCATACTTTCTCTTCAAATTCTGCTCTCAATTGCCTTAAAATTGCTTCACAAGTTGCTTAAATCACTATATGCTCTAAAAATTTGAATGTCAAGTATGTAAGATACCTTTAAATTCTTGATATATACCTCCATTCATTCAAGTTAGGGTCTCTATTAATAATGTGTTCTCTATTAGGTGGAATCCATTCGTCTTGATCACTACTAGAATTTTGAACTCAATCTCCATCATACATCTCGGTCAATTCCATCTAACTCAGCCTCTACATCAGTTTTACATTGGGATGCTCGGTCCATATTGCAATTCTCAATAAATATAGAAAATTTAACTAATGTTCAACACTCAACATGTAAATGATTCTTTTGTGCTCATTCTTTCCACAAATCTATTCTTATGCATCTTTTCTCATCCAAACATGAAATTTTTGTACAATTTATGTTAGGAACTAATGTAATATAAACCATTAAGTATATAGTTCCTTACATACCTTTCTTGATCAATTTGAGGTGGTGTGATCACCTTCTTCATTGGGTTGGCTGATCTAAGTTTTATTTGTTCCACTATTTTCTGCTTCTACCTTTTCGTTCTAGGTTTGATTCATCTCCTTTATTTGTTCAAAATCTATTTTACCTTTACCCTTTTTGTGGTCATTTTTTGGCACTAATTCTTGGTCCTATAATTTTTACTCACATGTCCAATCTTTTGAAAATTAGAACAAACTTTCTTAGGTGCATTGTTCTGCCTTATGTTTTTCTAGGGTTTTTCCTATGATCTACATTCATATGCTCTATGTCCAAATTTTGATGATTATAACAATATCCCTAAAATCTAGGTTTAGTAGGTGTATTTTTTCATCCTTGATCTACACTCATGTATTTGATGTCCTTGCTTCTTATAATAAAAATAATAACCAGTAAACTTTGGTTTAGGATTTTGTATACCAGTCTTGCTTCTTCAAATGTTAGTAGTATATCCAAGTTTACCACAATGATAGCATGTATTTTTTCATTTTCATTTTGCATGCCTCAACTCTCCCCTCTTGGATGATTCTCCTTTTTTAGTAGAGGAATGTTTCTTTGTATTTCCTAGTCCAGAGGTGTTGTCGAATGACCTAGGTGATCTCGTGAGTTCTTCAAAGTACCTTAGTGCTTCACTAGGCTTGTTCATCCTTTCTACAAGTTATTTATCATATCTTAACTCATTCCTCAGTAGTTCACCCTATGATCTCTAATTTTCTATCTCCATGTCTTTCGTATTCAATTCCTAATTTGCAAGCATCAATTGATTTATCATGTCTAGCTTAGTGTTGTAAGATTTTGCACATTAGATGCCATTTCTTCAAGTTTGGTAGTCATTTGTCTTTTATTTTCCTCAACCACAACTTTGTCTTCTTCATCTTTCTTCTCTTTTTTAGTCACTTTAGATAGCCTTATTGACTAGACTTCGTGTTCTTTTTTCAATTCTCTGACTTCTTCATTCAAGATAATGTTCTTCTCCAGTATATCTGTAATGGTTATATCACTTTAATTTGAATTTATATTATCAAACAATCCTTGTGTATCAACTTCTTCATAGAGCTTTTCATGCTATTGAGTGGTCATATCAATTCTCTTTCTTAGGGATTTTTTCATTTTCTCTCTTGCTACTTCAAGTTGATGTAGTATGAGCTGATGCCAATAACTTTATTTTCAATAACCTTTCCTAATTCATAAACCTCCATCTCTAAGATCTAAACTCACAAGTGTTAGATTTATTTCAAGAGAACCAAATGCTCTTATACCAATTTTTGGAAGTTCAATTGGGAAGCTAAGATACTAAGAGGGGGGTAAATTAGGATCTATTAAACTTTTATCTTAAAAACAACTTTACTGCATTCACCATATTAACCATCTCATATCTACTTTATGCATAACATAACTTGAAAAATCAAATGTTGTAATAAGTAGATTTAACTATGCATCACATCCATGTAATGTAAAAACATAACACAAAAGATTTGTTAAGCCAAAAATCTTCCAAGGTGAAGGTAAAATTGGAGTGGGGATGACACCCACAAATCGTCACAGCTGCAGTAACAAAATTAACCTGTTAGGGCTACAATTTGACCACTTTTGATAATCTACCCTATGAGGGGTCTTCTCTATTAAAATATTTTAATACTATTAGTTCTTACCTTGATTAAAGGATTTTACACTTACAATGAAGTAAGGACTCTAATAGGATATTTACAAAGGTATATTAAAACCACTATGTTAAGATATTTGCCCTAATTTAGTCTATTAAAACTAATTCAATACTTGATCCTTTGATCTATACTTACAATTTTTTATTATGAATATCCTCCTTCCAATCTCTAATATGATCTCCAATCTAATCTATATTTACTTTTTCTTTCACTACTTCATTAGATTGCTAATTCTATTTTTCACAACTTTTGCATGCAACATCCAAAAAATTAACTCCTTCACTTCCTTCACATAATTTGTACTATCTTTAGTGATAGCTTATTCTATATATCATCCATCCTATATTTTAAATAGGGTTTGGATCTATCTATTTAAATATATCTGTAGAGTCTTCTAGATGCTTCCATTTTTGCTTCTTCATCTGATTGGTTATTCTTTCCTCATAGGGATCGATGATCCATGTCAAAATGTGTAAAAATCTTTGTAAAAAACTCTATGATCATTAAATTTTGTGTCCATGTTGGCTCAAGATGGTTTTCCTCAAAGTTTGTATCATTCTAGATATTTATGTTATGTTTGTGTTACTCATCACTAATTGTCTCTAATGCTCGGTCATAACTATTCTTTGTTTTGTTGCTCAACCTTAACTATACTTGGCTTTTAAAATATAACTCAAAATAAATCTTCTATATATCTACTCAATATTCACTATACTCTGCATATACTAAAATTACTCAACAACCAAAGACTTACTTAGCTCCTATGAAGATCGGCATATACATGATTGTTTACAAGTCTTTAGATGACTCGGCCTATATAGAGTATCTCAATCATAGTGATGACCGACTAACTATTCCATGCATATGACTAAGATTTTGACACTAATAGACAACAAAACTAAGAGATATCCAAAAATCATGATGCCAACCTATAATAGAATGTTGGAATTTACAAGTGGGAAGATTTACTTCTGGGGGGGCGGTGGGGGGGGTGAATCAAAAGTAACAAACTTTAACCTCTAAAATTTTTGACTGAGATTATTCACATGCATCTAACACATCTAATAAACATGAAAGTAAAGACATGCATGAGAATAGATAACACAAGATTTTGGTCACCCGAAAACCCTCCAAAATGAGAAGGTAAAACTAGGGTGGGGATGACACCCACAACTTATCATTGTAGCAATATGTAACCAGTTAAGGTTACATAATTTTACCATCAACAATGGTCCACCCTATTAAAGGATTTACACCCTATTAAAAGTGACATGTCTAAAGGATTTACAAACATTCACTTGGAATGTCACCCTGTTAAAGGATTTATCACCTTGTTAAAGGTTCTACAAAATAGTTGTTAAGCCAACCTATCTTCATAATATTTTCATTCTCCTAATACAATGGTTAGAAAGTATAGTAGAATGTGTTGATCTGATGACTTACAATCTTGAATTGCTAATTCTAGATCCTTGTTCTACTCAATTTTTTCTAATCCTTCCTGATCTGATAACTCTCTATTCATAGTGATGATACTTTTTTCTTAACCAACTTGATTTTGCAATGTTTTTCTTCCTCTAAGTCTTCTCACCACTTAAAAATTCACTAGCATTTACTCATTAATTCCCATACAACCTCTTACTCTTCCACATAACTCTCTCTCACTAAATTATGGGGTTTCAACCTCCTTATAAAGGTTTTCAAGACTTAGGGTTCAGTATGAATCTATGATCAAGATTCATCCTTCTTTTCCTGCTCAATTCTTTACACTTTTCTGATTGGTTGCATGCTCTCTCCATTTTTCTAATTGGTTACAAGCTGATTACATAGGGAATGTAATAGATTCAATATTAACTTTTAGATCCTTCGAGATTCATCTTGAGTCAGCTCAAAAATGGTTTACATCTGAGTTTGTGAAGACATAAACTCATATGTTGATTCTGTGTTACTCAGCACTTACTTTTTGTTGATGCTTGACTAATGTAGGATTCTATCTTGTTTGGCTCCTATAGTAACTCTATCTCACTTAGCACCTATACTTTTCTTGGCACCTATAGTGACTTGGCATCACTTGTCACTCAGCACTTGAAACTTTCTTGGCACCTAAAGTTCACTCGGCACCTATTGAGTTTCTAGCTCAGCACATACTATAGCTTGGCATCTATATTATACTCGGCATCAACCTTAGAATTTTCTTAAGTGTTTTGACACTCAATTATCAAAACCAATCTAAGACCAACAATCTCCCCCTTTGACATGGGTGTCAAAAACACTTGACTAAGCATTATGAATCTAATCTCTATGAGTATAATATACAACTTGCTCATCATATGTACAGAACTTCAAAATCTTGTTCAAAATTTTGTAGAAGACTATATACCTCAAAAACTTGTAACTCCCCCTGAGCTGATGTACCATTTCTATATCCAAAATTCCTTATGCCAGATTTGTCTCATGTTGTTTCCATGCTCTGCCTTATCATTCTACCCTTGTCTTCTCTATTTCTATCTACTTTGATTTTTCTCTATTTTTGCTTCCCCTTTCACACATCTTCCCTTGCAATTTTTGTATCATTTTGGTCTTTTCTCCTTATCTCTCCTCAAAACTCAAAATTTTATTATCTTCCCCTTTGGGTATCTCCCCCTTTGTGTCTCATCCATAATGTATTATCTCCCCTCAATTTTTAATATCTCCCCCTTTTTGACACCTATGTCAAAGGGTTCTATGAATGAATTAAATACTTAGCCAAAAAAGATTTATTTACCTCCATAATAATTTTTAGAGCAGCATCCCAATTGTCTAATGCAATTTCTAGTGCTTTAAGCTGGATGGTTCTCTCTATTGCAAGGTGTACCAGGCCTTCCAATGTAGAAATATTGGGATCTTTCTTCAAAACATCCGCTACATAGGCCATTTATTTATGCAATACTTCCATGTGAGGGGTTATTGCAAATTGTATTTGTATCAACTTGGCCTTGGTGTTAGCCTCATCTATTGCGAGTACAACTAGTTTCTTTTGGGTGTGAAGCATTGTAGCAAAATGCTTCTCACTTTGAGTTGGATCCTTTGGTAGCTGTGTGCTAGATACTTTGAGGTTCCTCTCCAAGCTCAATATCCTTTGGCTAGTATCTTGTATGAAGTATGAGAAATCACACAATTTGGAGTACAATGAGAATATATTCTCAAGTACTACTTCTACCTGTTCAACCTTTTTATCCAAATCCACCTGAGAAAGTGCTATTTCACTAGATATTTTCTCATTTACCTTCATCTGGAATTTCTTCTCAAACCATTCAAGCAATTTAACATTGGTATCTAGGTCTTCATTTTGTACCTAGTCCACTATGTTGGATAGTTTCTCCATGATGGGCTTTGTTTCAATTAGTGCTTGCCTTTGCTTATACTCATTCCTAAGTATTTCTTGCTTCTTCTTCTTCTCCAGTACCTCTTGCACTTCATTGATCTACTCTATGTTCATTTTTTTATAGTCATAGCTCGGTATGACTATCTCCTTGTCAAGTGCAGGGTCTCCATAATGAAGTACCCTTGCTACCTTGGTAGAGCTCGAGCCTGGTGCTAATATTTGTAAAGGTACTACATCAGTGCTCAGCTATTGTGTTGTTCTAGTAGGAGTCCCTATAGTAGGAAAATTGACAAATATTTGTATTACCTCTTATTCTTTCTCCTTAGGGGTCTTCTCCTCTTCTTTTTCCTATTTAGTTCTACCTTGATCAACTATAGTGATTTAAGGAGGTTTCCCTTGACTTTGTGCAGCAGGGTCAGAGGTATCCTTCTATCCTATTTTCTCCTTTGCTTGCTCCTCGAAAGTTGAAGTCATTGAGACTATGGAATCAACCTTAGCAAATGCATCTTGTGCTAGTTACCATTGTGGTTTTCCACTTGTAGCTATTGGAGTTTGTGAAGGTGGTTCTTCTGTATTCACCTTCTCCTTGGTTATCTTAGCTACTACTTTCTATAGTTCCTCTACACTCACCAAAATTGGATTGGTGCACAATTGTGCTTGTAGTGTGGTCTAGCGAAGGATCTTTCTAAGATCCTCTATAGTCAATGGGTTAATATTTTGACCAGTAGTGTCAAGAACATTCTTCACAATTACTATCTTTGCAGGTGTAGGTGTTACATGTGGAGGGCTAGGAGGTGGAATTTGTGTGTCTTGCACACTTTGTTCCTGTTTTTGCTCCTCAATTTTTGTCATATCACCCTTTTGTCTATCCTTCTCCACAGTAACTTCTTCCTTTTCTTTCTCTCCTTCTTCTTCCTTTTCATTTTCCTCTTCTTCCTTATCATTATTCCTTCCCTCAAAGGGATCTTCTTGTCCTTCATTGACTATCTAAAGGCCATAAATCACTTTCCACATGAGAGTGAACTTCTTTACAACATCTTCTATTTTATTTTGCTTGCTTTACTTATTTGACCTTTAGTGAGGTTAAGCGTTACATGAGCCAAAGTTGACTCCCTTATTTCCTTCTCCATTTTTAAGCAATAATGTCATTTATTTTCTACAATAGTATATAGTTCCTTAGGCATAGTATTATCCAGTTCAAGTAGAGTATTCTTGAACTTGGCCATCATAGTGTAAATTGACTCTTCCACTATGTTTTGCTCCTCTCTACTTAACTTATTGAAATCAATAGTTTTCAATCTAGTCAAATCAGAATTATCCCTAATATTGTCACAAATATTTTCTAAGTCTGATTTTGTGGTGTGACTTACCACTTTGAATTGTTCATTATCATTAGACTCTGTCCTTTCCTCGTCTGATTCTAGAGGTGGCCCTCCCTGCTTTGTAGCTTTTTTCTTTTCATGTTCCTTTGTCACTTTTGTTGTTTCCCTTATATCTACCCTTGTGGTAGGTTTTGGTTGGGCTTGGCTAGCATTCTTTTTCTCTTTAGGTTGTCTAGCTAGTTGTTTATGTGCTTTCCTCTTCTTGGGTTATGCTTTAGGTGCTTCTTTTTCTTGCTTGGCACCTTCTTCTTCTTCGACATCTTTGCCCATGCCTTGAGTTAATGCTAGTGGTCCTTGCCCCTATTCCTCTTCATCTTCTTCTTCCTCTACCTTTGTTGTGTCTTCTCCAAATTTTTCTTTGAGTTTTTTCACTAGTTTATTCTTTTTCTTTAGTATAGAAGTAGTCTTCAACTCCAAATCCACTTTGGATCTCACTACATCATATGTTCCAAAATGTTGGGCACTCTTATCTACCTCCTCTGCTAACAATGTTGTAATTGTTGCAAATGCTTCATCAATATTTATCTAATAACCAAGAGGTCTAAGCCATCTTACCCTTGGTATGGTTGCTTGAATGTAAGTATAGTCAATATCAACAAGAAATCAAATGTCATTTTTGTGTTTTTCTACAAGTGAGACTAGAATCCTAAGTCTTTGTTTCATTGAATTCTTGAAATCTTCAAAGTAACAAGTCATAAGTGTCTCAAAATTTTCTCCCATCTATTCAATGTATTCATTTACTTGGACTACCATGGACCTAATCTTCTTCTAGCTAACCTTTCCAAATGATGGAAATTAATTCTATACATAGAAGAATATACATATTAATATTGCACGAAATTTACATTGGGCTCCCTTTGTTCTCCTTATAGCTCTTAAATTCTCATTTATCTGTTGTAGTTGTAGTTCTGCTAGATCATAGGTATGATCATTTTTAACAAGTTTATAGCCAACATCTATTATAATACATGGAACACTGTTGAGTCTGCTAGATTGGTAGAATTTGTGGGAAATGGCTCTAATACCAATTGTTGGAATTTACAAGTGAACTCAGCTACAACTAACCACTTGGCTTCTACTAACTTTGATAGACAACTCAGCATGTATTATGTTTTCACTTGACATCTGAAGGTAGCTTGGCAACACTTGTGAAAACTTGAAATTTTAACTTTGCATCTCTATTCATGCTGATCTCTCAATACTTTCTTGTCTAGGAACTGATGTATGATAAAGCATTAAGTATCAGTTCCACATACCTTCTTTTTCTTAGTTGGATGAAGTGTGACCACTTGACCTTTTAGGTGTGAAGTGATCCCTTCATTGGATGTGTTGCCTTCATCTTTCTTCTTCCATGTTTTATTCATTTCTCCTTTAATGTGTTCAACATCTACCTTCCCTTTTCCTTGTTGGAAAATTTCTACTAATGTGTCCAGTCTTCAAACAACTAAAGCATGTAGTTTGGCTCAACCATCTACTATAGCTTCCTCTAAAATGTGTTCTTATGCAATTTTCAAGAATGTGTCCATATTCCTGACAATAGTGATAGCTCTACCTAGTGTTGTAGTCCCAATTGTAGTGATGTCCATAACTATTTTCCCTTTCTAATTGATTAGGTGTCCACATAGGCTTTGATCTGTACTCAAAAGCTCTATGTCCATACTTCTTGTAATTGTAGTAGTGACCTCCAAATCTTGGTGTCTTGATAGTTCTAGTCCTATAGTCATGTGCCTGATGTCCTTGCCTTTTGCACTTGTGATAGAGACTCATATTCTTAGGTGTGTCATACTGATGGGCCTTCTTGCTCCTATACACATTAGAGGTATGTCCCTTTTTACCACAAAAATGACAAGTGGGATTAGTGTTCTTTCCTTTGTCACTTCTTTCTTCTATAGTCTTGGATGACTCTCCTTCTTCAATGCTAATGTATCCTAGTCTTGAAGTGTCATTACTAGATCTTGGTAATTTTAGTAGCTATTCAAAATACTTGATAGCCTCATTATGTTTTTTTAAGCTTTATGCAATCTCCTTTTCTCTTTTCAATTCATTTTTCATCTTCAGTGTGGAGATCTCAAAGTCCTTGATATTTAGCTCATGGTGTGCATTCATCATTTGGCTTAAGGTATCTAGCTGCATGTTGGAAATTCTTGCAAGCTCAATTTACTTTTCCTTCAATTTTTTGGCAAGGTTTCTCTTGTTTTCCTCTATCATAGCCTTATCTTCAATGGCTCTTTTCTTCTGTTCAGTCACTTCACAAAGCATCATGGCTTATGATTCTTGTTCAATCTTGAGAGTTCTAATTTCTTTTGCTTGAGCTCTATTCTTCTCCATAAAATCTTCTATTGTTGCATCAAACTCCTTGGAATCTCCATTTGCAAAAACTTTTGAGGTGTCAATCCCCTTGTACTGTGTATCATTCTCAGCCATTGCAATATCTCTTCTTCTCTTTAAGGATTTTCTCAGTTCTTCCTTAGCTTCTTCCAAAGAATGTAGAATGAGCTATATCTCAATCACCTGGTTTTTTATGATCTTCCCAAGTTTTTAGACTTCTATTTCAAAATAATTTTCTCCAAGCTATAAGGCTTCTCTTTGAGAGAACTTAGCTCTGATATCAATAGTTGGAATTTACAAGGCAGAAGATTTACTTCTGGGGGGGGGGGTGAATCCGAAGTAACAAACTTTAACCTCTAAAACTTGTAAATGAGATTATTCACATGCATCTAACACATCTAATAAACATGAAATTAAATACATGCATGAAAATAGATAACACAAGATTTTGATCACCCAGAAACCCTCCAAAATGAGACAGTAAAACTGGGGTGGGGATGACACCCACAACTTATCACTGTAGTAATATGTAATTGGTTAATGTTACAAAGTTTGACCATCAACAATGGTTTGCCCTGTTAAAGGCTTTACACCCTATTAAAAGTGACCTATCTAAAATATTTAAAAACATTCACTTGGAATGTCACCCTGCTAAAGGATTTATCACCTTGTTAAAGGTTCTACAAAATAGCTATTAAGCCAACCTATCTTCATAGGATTTTCATTCTCCTAATATAATGGTTCGAAAGTATAGTAGAATGTATTGATCTGATGACTTACAATCTTCAATTGCTGATTCCAGATCCTTGTTCTACTCAATCTATTCTAATCCTTCCTGATTTGATAACTCTCTGTTCATAGTGTTGATACTTTGTTCTTAACCAACTTGATTTTGCAATGTTGTTCTTCCTCTAAATCTTCTCACCCCTTAAAAATTTTCTAGCATTTACTCATGCATTCCCATATGACCTCTTACTCTTCCACATAACTCTCTCTCACTAAATAATGGGGTTTTGACCTCCTTATAAAGGTTTTCAAGACTTAGGGTTAGGTATGAATCTACGATCAAGATTCATCCTTCTTTTCTTGCTTAATTTTTTACACTTTTCTAATCGGTTGCATGCTCTCTCCATTTTTCTAATTGGTTGCATGTTGATTACATAGGGAATGTAATAGATTTGATCTTATCTTTTAGATCCTTCAAGATTCATCTTGAGTTCACTCAAAAATAGTTTACATCTGAGTTTGTGAAGGCACAAACTCATATGTTGATTATGTGTTACTTAGTACTTATTATTTGCTAATGCTTGGCACATATAGGATTCTATCTTGCTTGGATCCTATAGTAACTCTGTCTCACTCGGCACCTATACTTTTCTCTGCACCTATAGTGACTCAGCATCACTTGTCACTCGACACTTGAAACTTGCTGGGCACCTGAAGTTCACCTGGCACTTGTTGAATTTTTGGCTTGGCACATACTGTAGCTTGGAATCTATATTATACTTAGCATCAACGTTAGAATTTTCCTAAGTGTGTTGACACTCAATTGTCAAAACTAATCTGAGACCAACACAGAAGATTTGTGAGTAGCCACTTTATCCCAAGATACCAAACAAAAGCACTGAAGCCTATGATTTTTTCTTTTCAAAATTGTATTCCTCTAACTCAATAAATAAAGTAGTATCATCTACAAATTGAGCATAAAGAAGTGTTTCCTTATTAGGAAGTGTAATGTCTTTGACTAGGGAGCTCAACTGAGAAGTCTTGAGAATATAATAAAGAGCATCAGTTGCAATTATTAAAAAAGTATGGGAAATAGAGCTCCCTTGTCTTATAGATCTTTGGAGCTTAATGCTTTCAGTTAATTCACCATTAACATCAATGACTTTGGAAGAGTCTTTAAGGATAATGTTGATCCAATTACAAAAATAAGGAGTAAATCCAAATGCTTGAAGCATGCTTCAAACAAAGGGTCACTCAATTCTATCATATGCCTTCTCAAAATCTAACAATGCCATTACTCTATGTTGACCCTCACTCTTTTCCCAATGCATTACCTCCCAGAAAGTGACTAATTTCTCAACAATGAATCTTCCCTTAATGATTCATGATTGGGTTGGAGATATAAATTCATTGAGTTAGTCCCCTATTCTCCTTGCTAACACCTTGGCAATCATTTTATATGACATGCTTAACAAAGTAATAGGCCTCCAGTTCTTGACTTGGGTCTTATCACCGCCCTTCTCTTAGCTATTTTTTATACAAAACATGGCATCTAAATATGCACATGTTACATATCTTATATCTTTTTATAAAAAAATAGCATCTAAATATACACATGTTACATCTCTTATCTCTTTTATAGAAAATTTTACATCTAAATATGCACATGTTACATCTCTTATCTATTTTTTATAAAAAATTTGGCATCTAAATAAGCACATGTTACATCTCTTATCTATCTTTAAATATACAAAATTTGGCATCTAAATATGCACATGTTACATGTCTTGTCTTTTTAATATGCAAAATTTAACATCTAAATATGTATACCATTGTGGAGTTATAAGATTTTGTGCAAGATATATACAAAATTATTCTACCATATGTAGAATCATTTAGCTACATAGTCCATAATAATCAAGTGAACCTTCCGGATCAAATCTAACCCTTATTGTATCAAGTATTATCTTGTCATCAAATTCATGAACTATCTACAGCTTCTTGTTAAGAGGTCTACCATGATACTATACTAATTGAATATTTGTTGCAACAATAAAGTTATAGTGATGAAGAGTATGTTTGTCTGTCGAGTATGTTTGTTGCAAAAATAAAGTTATAGTAATGAAGAGTATGTTTGTCTTAAAATCCTCAAAAAATAAGGTGTTATAATTCTTGATAGGGTGCCTGCATTTTACTATAAAAATAATTTATAGTCAAAATTGATATATTAAGCATAATAAATTGACTTAAAGAGATATCAATTCCACTAAACACAAATGTACTACCTTCTACTCCATGTACCTATTACAATGATTGATCCTATTGGGTAATCAATACCCTCACCATCAATTATTGTAGCTATCAATTTCTTTTTGGCCTCAATATGACGACATAAAAACTAATTGGTTCCTTCATTATTCTCATCTAAAATAATTGCATATACATGACTTGTAGTGTATGGAATGATAATAATTTCCAAACTTGAAATGGATATTGTGCTAAGATGACACAAAAAATTATTTTAACCAAGTACTAAATTGGTAAAGTGTCTAGATCAATACATGGTCAAAATCTATTAATGCTTCAACCTAGTTCAGCTATAGTGTTGTCTGAAGTTGATATGAATCAATTTGATTCAAAGGTCTACAAGACCATTGGTCAACCCACTCTTTTCATTCATATTCATCCCATAAAAGATGCATACAAGAAGAGAAAAAACATTCAAGCTTTCTAGTATGAATAGCTAGTGATGTTTCATTTTAACTTTGAAATGAATTCATGTCACTTGATCTTGTAAGTGCCTAATAATCTTGTAAATTTTCAATGTTAGGTGCACATATCAACCAAAAATATCTAGCAACCATAGAGTTACCTATATTACCTAGTCCTATCATAGAGTTACATGATTGCATAATTATTTTTGCATTTTATAATGTTGCATCACCTTCATACTTTAATTCCTCTCTACTAAGAGATCTTTCACACATGCTCCAACACTATCATGCTCTCTCTTTTCTAAGTCCTGCCTCAATGAAATTCCATAAATGTTGTACTCGACTTGTCACATGCATCATATTCAACCAATAGAACATCCTTGCATTCTCAAATTGTATAGTGCAATTGTCTAACCATATTATGAATTGATTGTACCTTACATTTCTTTCCCTTAAATTATCATAGAAGACTCTAAAACATCCTTGCACAAGCTCTAATGAATGAATTTGATCATCACTGATATAGAAGTGATACTATCTTTAAAAAAGTATTTCCTCCTTTGTGTTATCATGTACATGAATGAATTTTATGTGTACAAAAAATTAACACTTGTATAGAGTGGTGGTACATTTGTTCCACTTCATTTTGAGGTTTTAGTGTCTAATTTCCAAGGAAGTCAACAACATAAACAATAGCACCAAGGATATAAGTGTCCTTACACAATTTTCATTGCTCATCTAACCATCTAGCTCTATGTGTATGATGTATGTACTCATAAACTAGTTTCTCTTGAAAAATGATCATAAAATCACCTACACATAGATCATTTTTTACCAATTCACGCCTCTTTAATTCTTTTCCATCTTTAACGTCATATGTAACTTACTTGTATTTTCCAAGATAAACTAATTTCTTACCAATTCCATGTGTTCTATCTAAATGTAGGCATCTATGCAACTATTGCAAACCACTACATTTAGGGCAAAAACTTTTCAAATGCATGGTCGTATAACAAATGTACATGTTTTCTTGCTTATGTAGTACACTTAAAATAAATTCTCTCAGTGACTTGGGAGGTGTTTGTAATGTTCCCTACTAGGATATTAAAATTATTTAATGAATATCTTAGACCATTCGCTTTAGAGATCAAATGTTTCCTTTTTCCTATTGCATTTATTCATATTTCTCACATGACATATTTTATTGGTGTATAATGTTCCATATATACTTTATTATAAGAAGAGATGTATCTTTCCATTATATTATTAATATTAATATTAAGTTTTTATTTATTGTAAGAATTTGGTATAGCATTGATACCATGTAAGAATTTTCTTAAGGCAATAATTCAACACCAAGATCAAGAAGCTCAATAGATAGCACAAAAGAGACTAATGATGATCAAATGAGAATCTCAATAATGATCAAAATGATAATGGATATTAGATAATTGGGTATGAGATGAATACATACTAGAAGTGTCTATATATAAAGGTAACCATAATGACTAGGAGTCAGCAAAGAGATAAGGATTACAACTCAGCACATGCCCACCAAAGGTAGATTATCCTCCATTGAGCACAAGAGTTTGTCCAATGATGAGAGGATAAGTTTACATAGGTGTATCTCATAAAGAGATGTTGTAGACACCATGTGCTCAAATAAGTTGCTAACTCCTATGTTTTCAACAAGACAATTCATATGACTATGCATATTCCTAAGTGTCTACATGACAACTAATATAAAAATGCATTATCCTAATTAAACTTAAGTAAAGTGTAATAATAATTAATTATTTACACTAACACCCCCCCTTAAGTGCAACTTAGGGGAATGCACTTAAGCTCACAAAGCTAAATTCAAGATACAATGTGGGTCTCAAATAATAGGCCATGTTAGGTACTGATGTACAAATGCAATACTCAACATACAATGATATGCAATGCAATACAATCTTTCTAAAAACAAAGAAAGAGGGAAAACCTCATGGGAAAAAGCTCCTCCAAAAAGAGAGATGAAGTAGTACAAGATGCAAGGATGGAGTAATCAAGACCCCCCATACATCATGCATGTACAAGCATATAATGGTATCCTCCCATATGAATAATCTCCTGCAAGGATGTCATGAAGACAAAAATGTATCCAATGCCTACAAACAACATTTCTCCCTTTAGGAAGAAGATACACCAAGTATAGGTGCAAGTATACTTCCCATTGTGGATAGGAAAATGGATGAGGAATCCATATGTAGTATATGTAGTATGCTATGGATGCTACCTCTGAAGTCTTCTCATATGTTGACAAGTCCTTGATGAATGTAGATGCCACAAGCCAATCTTGTGGATGCCCAAAAGAAGGTGGCAAACAAGGTAACATGTCCATGTATGAAAGTGAATCAAACTCCAAAGACAAGGAATCATCCTTATAGGAAGATATGGGAAGAGAAGCAATGTAGCCTCCCCTCAATGATGAATGCACATCCATGATAAAAGCTCCTTAATGACTAAAGAAGCTGCACCATGAAAATTGAATGATGTTCCTCCTTGTAGGAAGAAGTGGTGGCATAGGTGTAGTAGAGAATGCTCCACAACTAGTAGGAAGAATCCTCAAAAGATAAGATATTTAAGGAAACTAGAATACAATCTCCAAAGACTGATATGTCTCCTTTGAATTAAAAGAGTCCTCCTCCAACTACTAAAAAGAAGTGTCCACAATCATGTCAATCTGAAAAGAAAGATCAAGTGGTTGAGGGCTAGAGTGTGAAGAAGAATTCTCCTCAACAAAGAGAAGATGGATGTCATAAATAATGTCTCCCACATCTTCAATGTAAGACTTCACAAACAACACTGCAATGTCTGGAAGGAAGTCATCCCATGAAGTTGAAATAGGAAGGCATGGTGTTTCCTACATAACTAAATTAGGAGCATATGTGGCTAGATCTAGATCATTAGAAGCAATAGGAGCATCAGGAGGTATGATCTCAACTGGAGTTATAGGTACCACAACTAGACTAACTAGAGGTAGAATGTCCTCTAGTAATGGGGGGACTCGTAGATCTCCATATGCTTCTGAAAGACACATCCAAATGTCATGAGGACTACTTGCACTACTAAGAGGAGCAAAAGATTCCTTACTCATATTGTTATACATAAAGTGAATAAGAAGAGAGAGATGTCCCCAATTAGTATTAGGTGAAAATATCTCCGAATATAGATAAGGAAACACTTCCTTATGTTCTCTTAGATGATCAAACATCAAAGCACTCCATTTTTTATAGTTTCTTTTTGTCAATTCGAATCTTAAACCAAAGTGACACTTTTGACATGACTCCATGAGATCAAATAATGTATGCACCCCCAAAATGCAAAAAAAAATTTAAAGAAACCCCACCAATGCATGATTTGGCACTTTATATTTAGTGCAATTACAATGGCCACTTGCCAATTTAAGGCATAAGTGGACTTCTAATTTTGATGGTTACAACAAAAAATATGAAGCTATATCAAACTCAACAAGATAAGATACAAGACCTCTCAAGGATCTAATTAACTACAATTTCTAATAGGCCAAAATGAGACCGAGATTTGAAAGCACTATATCTACTCAAAATTACTCCAAACTGATATCAGATCTGGAAAGTAGACAAAAAATCATGCACTCTCAAAAAAATAGCACCTGAATATGTGTCTAGATAAGCCCAAACTAAGCCTTTGAAGTTGCAAAAATTAGGATTTGTGATATGCAAAAAAATTCAAGAATAAAGATCTCAAACATCCTGCACCAATGTGTAGATCATGAAATTCTACCCCAAAACAAAAAAAAATTGCTTGAAAAAAGGAGTCTATATGAGGGAGATATCATCATTTTGAAAATCACCTTTGTAATTATTTTTCTTGAATCATCGTCATCACACCTCCAAAAATCAAATGACTCTAGATTTCACCTCAGATGTCCAATTTTGATGAAATAAAAGTCAATTTGGGGGTTTTCTGACCTTCTAAACATGATACCAGTATCTGATTTGCACCAGTAAGCTCCAATCTTGACCTGCCAAAAAAATTCTCTCCAATGGCTATGCAATGTAACTCCTATGGCCCTGATACCATGTAAGAATTTGGTATAGCTCTAATACTATGTAAGAATTTGGTATAGCTCTGATACTATGTAAGAATTTGTCTAAGGCAATAATTCAACACCAAGATCAAGAAGCTCAATAGATAGCACAAGAGAGACTAATGATTATCAAATGAGAATCTCAATAATGATCAAAATGATAATGGATATCAGATAATTAGATATGATATGAATACACACTAGAAGTGCCTATATAAAAAGGCAACTAGAATGACTAGGACTCAACAAAGAGATAAGGGTTACAACTCGGCACATGTCCACCAAAGGTGGATTATCCTCCATTGAGCATAGGAGTTTGTGCAATGATGAGAGGATAAGTTTACATAGGTGTATCTCATAAAGAGATGTTGTAGACACCATATGCTCAAATAAGTTGCTAACTCCTGTGTTGTCAACAAGACAACTCATATGACTATGCATATTCCTAAGTGTCTACATGACAACTAATATAAAAATGCATTATCCTAAGTAAACTTAAATAAAGTGTAATAATAATTAATTATTTACACTAACATTTATAAATATAGTATTATTATTATTAAAATTAGTTTATCATATACATTTCAACTTATATGCTTAAATGTTACACACACACACACACACACACACACACACACACACACACACACACACACACACACACACACACATGTATGTATATGTATGCAAGAAAACCTAACCTGTTGGAAGCAAGAGTAAACAAGAAAATGTTAGCCACATGCATATATCAAATATTCAAAATAAAATGAAATATAAGTAACACTTGCTTGAGTTTTGCAACTCAAAGCAACCAAAAGAAAAAGTCCTCATACAACCTCAAGTAGCTCTACAAAGACACCCATGAGAGGCCCTGTTGGTGTGCTTTGGAGTGGAGGGATGTTGGCATGTTCTCCCAAAACATAACTATGTGAATCTCTTGGAATGAAATGCAACATGACAATGAAACTATGCTAAATGAGTGGCGAATACTTCAAACAATGGCTATGGAAGCAACCATGTTTGAGAGCATTCAAAGGATATGGAGATGGAAGCAAGAAAGAAACTAATCTAACAATGCAAAATGAGATGAAATCTATCAACTACCAAATAGTTAGTAACAATGCAACTCTAAAGAAAATTACTAGAAAGCTCAAATGACCAACTAACATGATAACAATGCAAATGAGGGAGATGGAAAATGCTTGATACAAGGGCTCTATTTATAGGCTTGAGAGAGGCCTTGGTGAGGTGGCATCAATGTGGCACCCACATAGGTGCCACATGAGAGACATGTAAGCAATCCATGCAAGTGGTCAACATTCAAAGTTTGCTCACACATGTGTGAGCAAACTTGAAGAAAGTAATGGAGGACAAAGTTGTAAGAGGTGTGGAAGGCATGAGAGGTGTAGGAAGTGTGAGTGTTCCACAAACATATGTGAGCACACACTTAGGATTAAAAGGGGGGTTTAGAAAGGTGTTTAGGATAAATAAGTGGGATTAAGTAGTTGATAGGCTTAGAACGATAAAAGTGATGGGTGTAGACTAGGTTTTAGGATAGGTTTAAGACTAAATTAAATAGGATTTAATTTAATCATAGGTTTAGAGAATTTAATGTGATGGAGGGAATTAAATAAATAATATTTATTTAAAAGGATATTTATGGAGGACCATGCATTAAATAAATTTAACACATTAAAGGGGATGCATTTAAATTAAATTTAAATACATTAGGAAAATGAACCTATTTAATTAAATAAATTCAATTAAATAAGTAGAAGAAAATGAAAAATATAACTAATTAATAAATACTTAATTATAGTGTCAAGGGAGATATTAAATCAACTAATATAGTGTTTAGGAAAATTTTAATTGTCTACATTTTGCCCCTCATTTATGTGATGTTGGAACGACGTTATATCAAAGAAAAGAAAATACAGGTTGCCCCAAAGAGGATAGGAGTCCTAGGAGTTGTGTCGTAGTGATGATAGGGGAGGAGAGTGCCCCCTCAAGAAAATAGGGTGAAAAAGGAATATATTTTACCCCATTTTCTTGAAAATAGACATGGGAAGGAAAAGAGAAAGAGAAAAGGCTCAAAAGATGACCTTGCATGACTTGTTGGTAAGAGTGGAATGAAGCAGGGTGAATTGGATAATGATTAATCTAAATGTAGTTGAACTACATGAATGCATGGGATTCAATTGTGTCCATATGGGAGAGCACACCCTAGTTTGATATTGCAAGAGGAGTTATGCACCAAATGCTATAGAAGCATAGATGACAATATTCCTTTGTGTGGACTAGACTCTCAACAAAATAGAGACTTTAAGAAAATAGATGTAGCCTTCAATGTCATGATGGAAAATATGACATATACACATTGGAGAGGTCTAGGAAAACTCAAATTCTTGTTAGGGATCTTGGTGGAAAGTGTGCTAACCCATTGCCCCCAGTGAGCAATGCATAACCATAATTCAAAAACCAATAGAGATGTGCTAAAGAATCATGAAAATAGATCATATCACAAAATGACACGTGTAATCAGGTTAAGTCATTCGGTGATACCAAGATATTGAATATCAAGGCACACTTGAGAAGGCTATCATTGATGCACAAAGATAAATTCAACAAAAAGACCTTATGACCAAGTAGTCATTCAGTCCACAGTTCTTGCCATGAACTTTATTTTGATGGTGAATCTGTTAAGCCTGTATAGGAAGGATGCATCCTATAAGGAAAAAATTGATTGTTTAATTGAATTGTATTAAAAAATTTGTGATTGTTCACTGGAAATTATGGTGAAAGGAATGATGTTCTCAAATCATTTAGTCTCAGTGTGAATTTGTGTAAGTTTGTTTGCAATCACTATTTTGATAAGCTTAGTTTGACAGGGTGAAGCTTAGTGTCATGAGATAAATAAAAGAATCTGGATAATATACGATAAGATAATGGATGAATTGAATTGGAATGGAAGAGGAATGTGGGAGAGAAAGTGACAAATGTTCGATAGAGGAAAGTGTGTTTAATGGAAGACTAGAAATTTGATCAAGGTATATGCAAATAGATGAAAAAAGAAGCAATTGATTATGGAATGATTTGAATGAAATGATTAGAAGAAGGGAATATGATTATATTAGAGGAGAAATGAATTGATTGAATGGATTGGAAGAAGTAAAAAATGATGGAAGGTGGAATAGATTAGAACCAATGACAAGGGATAACCAAGGGATGGTAAATGGATGGGAAGGGTGGAGATATCTAAATGGAGGAATAATATGGAAGACCAAAGGATCCAGTATAGGAAAATGCAGAGCCAAGGACCATGTTTCAAAGGACTTCAAATGCCCCATACCAAGGATAGGAAAATGGAAGGAAAGATGGTGGGAAAGGATGTGTGGAAATGGAAAGATGGTGTAAAGGCTATTGTATGGAGGAAGGGAAGGCATGTGTATTTCCAAAGCTTGTATGAATCTTTTGTAGGATGTAGGATGTGGATGGGATAATCAAGATCAAAGACATATGAAAGGAGAATGGAAGTATGTAGGAATATGGATGGAAAATGGATGAAATGAAAATGACAAGGACTATGGGGTGCAAGATACGGATAGAATGTCAAGATAAAATATATGAAAGGATTATGGAAGTATATAGGATAATGTATGGATAATGCATAAGGGATGTGTCAAGTGAACATATGGATGGATGGAAAGCAATGATAGTCAAAGATCAAAGATGGAAGTATGGAAGATATGTAATGGAAGTGTGGTATGACTGGAGCTTGCCCCCAGTGTAGAATGCAAGTGGAAGAGAGAAAAATGAATGGATGGATAAGTGGAATTGGAAGATAATGGATACATGATAGGAAAATAAATGGAGGAGGATCCCTTTTTATTTCTCTTTCTTTTTTATTTTCAAGGAATTTTTACTATTTTCTCATAGATGTTGGTAGGGTAGTGAATGGAGGATAATGCCTTATGAAAAAGTTTGGATTAATGTGGTGTACTAGTTGGGAGGAAGACATGGTTGATGGATGCTAGGTTGGAAGATTTGTGAATGAGTGGATGAAGGAGGTGGAAATATTGTCATTGACACACACTTTGAAGGGTGATGGAAAGGAGGAAATTTTAGAGGATATGTAGGAGAAAGTTTGAATTTTGGGATATAGGGACCCAAAATGGATGAAGAAGATGATGAATTTAGGATGGTGGATTTTGGGGCATAAGGACCCAAAATGGATTTTGAAGATGGAAGATTTGAGAATTTATGAATGAGGGAAGCCTTTGGATTAGCAAAATTGGACACCATTTTGAATCTTTCTCTGAGATTCAATGCTTCATTAAGTAGCTTTGGAATCCACATAATTTTTGCATTTTGCATTTTGAGCCTTTGTGGCCTTTTGATTTTTTCTTTCCTTTGGATCACATTTTTCTTTTCTTGAACATGTCATTTAGAGGGGACATGTTGATCCTTGGATTTTTGTAGATTTTTGGCTTGATTCACTTTATCTTTAGCATCCAATTTGCTTCCATTGGCCATGGTACGAGTGCATGAGGAAGAATGGGATGGAGAGCTTATGGATGGTGAACATTGTAAGGAATTCAAGGATGTGTGCCTTTGTTGATCTTGCTTAGGAGCATGAGGGGATGAAGTGGAAAACATGGATATGATGAATGGATGTATGTAAGGACTCAAAATGGATGGAAGTAATGAAGTGTTTGGCTTTGGAACATAAGGACCCAAAATGGACTTAGAATATGGATGATGGGAATATTTAGGTTTGAAAGGAGGAATTTTGGAATTGGAAGGAGTGGAAGGTGTACCAACATCTTGAGACATTATTTCTTCAATGGGATATTTATCATTTTCAATACAAGATGTGATTCCATGTATATGGGGTTCATGAGTGGATTGGATAGGTATGATAGGGTCATGTGGAGGATTAGGATCACGAGGGGGATTATGAGGGATAATAGAATCTTGAGATGGATTGGGATCATGAAAGACAAATGAAGGGGTACCTTGATCTTGACTTAAAAGAGGATAATGTAGTGGGATGGAAGGAATTATTGGATCATCTAGTGGGGGAGGATCATATAATGGAGTGGAGGGAATGGAACCACAAGATGGAGTGATTTGATCTTGATATGGAGAAATCATAGTGAATGGAGTGGATGAAAAATCTTCATGAAGTGAAGGATCAATGGATGCTAACTCATGAGATGGAGGGGAATCAACAATGTGTCTGGTATGTGGAATGTCTTGATCTCGATTAGGAAGGGGATCATGAGATGGAATAAGAAGGATTAATGGATCTTGAGGGATAAGGGAATGATGGGATGGAGGAATGCTCAAATCTAGAGGAGAAGAGGAATCTATAATGACATGCTTTGGAGGAAGGTCTTGAGATGGCATTGAGTGTATGACTTTGGGTGATTGGATCACTTTATTTTGAATTTTGTACTTAGACAAGGTTTCTAGTCTGATAAACCTATTACATGGAGGGGATGATGTTGATTTTGGAGGATTAGGATTGTGTGAAGGTGGAGGTATGGGTAGGGGATTGGGATGATGTTTTTGGACATTAAGCTGAAAGAATGGGGAATTACATGGAATATTTGAGTTGGATGAAACGTGAGGATTATGGACTTGAAAGCATAGGGGAAGAGGAAATATGTCATGGATGGTAGATTTTGACTTTTGATTTGCTAGACTCAAGATAGAATTCTTGAGTTCCTCAATTTCTTTGGCCATGACATTTCTATTTGAGGAATTGTGTGGGCTATGAATGAAATCGTATGTGGTTGAAGGATAATGAGGTGGATTTTCCTTGTCAAAGTTAGAGGAACAAGGAGTGTGAGATGGATTAGGATTGGATATGAAGTTTTGAGGATTAATTTGATATGTAGGTTGAATGGGAGGTATAACTCCAAATTTCCTTTGAAGATCTTCAACCATTAGGTTAAGCCAATTCTTATCCATGGAACTTAGATGAGGGGTGATGAAAGATTTGATGATGGATGAAATATGACCTAGGGACTAGGAGAAATTTTAGTCTTTGTGTTTGATTTGATTTGAATTGGATTTGACTTGATATTGATTGGATTTGACTTGATATTGATTGAATTTGATTTGATTTGATTTTCTTTGATATTGGATGAAGGTTTGAGATAACCTTGATAAGATTTGGGTCATTCAAGAGAACTTAGATTAAAGTCCAAGTATTATGATGGTGCTCCTAAGTCCAAAGTAGAAGATTAGAAGAAGATGGATGAAATTAGAAAGATTGATTTTGGATGAAGATGTAAATGGATTGAATTAGGGATTGATTAGAAAGAAATTAGTTCAACAAGGGATTAGATTAAGAATCATGAGGATGAATCATTGAATGAGGGAATTGGATCTTGATGTGGATTATGAACCATGATTAGAATGATGATTATGTGGATTATGAACCACGATTAGGATGATGATTAGGGATTTCATTGAATGATTAAGAAAATGATGTAATGATTAGGATGGTTGAGATTTGGAAGAGTGTGATGAAATGTATGAATAGAAGAAGTGATGTGGAAAGTAAGAGCTTCTTTTTTTGTTATATTTTTTTTTGAAATGTTTTTGGGTTTTTGGATTTTTATGAATTTTTTGGGGATTTTTTTGAAACATAAAATGCAAAGCATACAAAAATATATATACAAGAAAAGTTTAGATGGTGTGTGTCCCCTTCAAATGGGGAGGTTTTTGAACATTCAAGCATAAGGCTTTGACTAGGATATACAAGCTCAGCTAGGAGTGTCCTCGATATATGCAAGGTATGTGAGGCCCAAATCTATAGATGAAAGAAAATAATGCCACACAATTAGGAGGATATGGTAACCCAAATCTCCACCTTCACTTCCCAAAGGTATAAAGTTCTTTGGGGCTTAGGAAAGAGTGACAAGATTTTACTTCCAAGAGAGGTGTCTTTCGATTCACCTGCTGATGTTTATACTCTGCCAGAATGCTAGAGTTGAGGTGATCTCGAGGGGTGATGAAATAAAACCTCTTAAAAAGTGTAAAACAAGACCACTTATTTCTTGTGCACTCAAGATCACCCAAAGGTGTGAGAGAAGTGAATACATAAGTGGTCTTGGGATTAAAAGACACTTGTTTTTTGCCAATTGATGCTTTAGGTTTTGTAATCTACTCTTGAAGACACTCGTGTTTAAGAATGCATTGTTCTTTCCAACTTAACAACATTGTCAACATAATAAAAAGAGAGGATTCATCAATAAAAGTAAATCGATCGTGAACATAAGTAAATTGTTGAAAATAAAATCAATTCCTTTAAGTCATTCAAGATTGAGTGAGTTCATTTTAAGCACCAAATCCAAATATTTCATAACAAACTTTATTGATGTTAGGCATTCAAGAGTGTATTTTCTATCTAAACATTCATTCTAATGAAAGCATGCCAATTTCCTTAAGGCATTCAAGATTGTGTTTGAGCATCATTCATTCCAATGAAATGTGTGTAAATTTCCCTTAAGACACTCAAGATTGGATGTAATGTTTTCACTTTAAAGCATTCAAGAGTGTGTTTGGTTTTTAGGTATTAGCTTGCAACATACATTCTAAAGACAAATGTTTATTTCATACAAGTTCATTCTCAAGAGCAATAAAATAGTAACAAAAAATAACAAGAAAATATGATTAGTTATTTCTAGAATGCTCCTATCTACAAAAATTTCAATAAACAACTTGATTAGCCTCATGAAAAATCTCTAAAATGAAGGCTTTACTTTGGGAAAATTTATTTTAATTTTTTTGTTATTTTTTCTAAATGTAAATAAGCTTAGAATGACTCCAATCCTACAGAACCACCAAAAGTCAAAATTTGATTTATACTCTTTTTTTTTAATATAAATCGTAGATGACAGAATGCAAGCAAAGACAACTGATAGTGGAGATGACAAAACTCAAAGATGACAGAATAAAAAGTAGTATAATATACTTGATACTTACACTTGCAGATCGTAGATGACAGAATGTAGATTGGAGAGGTCAAACTACGCAGATGACAAAACATCAAATTTTGAAGATGACAGCTAACAAATATCACAAATTTTTGGCCACCCACAACATAGATGATAGAATAGGTTAAATAGCGCAAATGACAGTTTAATGGGCATAAGATGATGAAATATTTAAGATGATAATTAACATATTTTTCAAATTTTTGGCTACCCACAACGCAGATGACATTTTAGTGGGCATAGATGATGAAATATCGGAGACGATAGTTAACAAATATTATAATTTTTTGTCACCCACAACATAGACGACAAAATAAGTTAAATAGCGTAGACGATAGAATATCAGAGATGAGAGTTAGTAGGCGTAGATGAAAAAACATCGAAGACAACAAAATAATTTTTTTAAAAAAACTTTAAATAGGCGGAGACATCAAACTGTGGAGACGACAATATGCACAGACGCCAAACTGCAGAGACAACAAACCGTCTGCGCAGACAACATTGCATCCTAATGTAGATGACAGTGCGTAATTTTTTTACCAAAAATCTACATTTTTAAACTAATTTTTTGAAATGGAAAAGAAATGTGGGTCCCATCGGGCGTGCCAAAATGTATGCAAGAAAAATTGGCCTATTGGGAGCAAGAACAAACAAGCAAATGTTAGCTACATGCATATATCAAATATCAAAAATAAAATGAAATAGAACTAACACTTGCTTGAGTTTTGCAACTCAAAGCAACCAAAAGCCAAAGTCCTCATGCAACCTCAAGCAGCTCAACAAAGGCACCCATGAGAGGCCCTGTTAGTGTGCTTTGGATTAGAGGGATGTTGGTGTGCTCTCTCAAAACATATCTATGTGAATCTCTTGGAATGAAATGCAATATGATAATGAAACTATGTTAAACGAGTGGAGAATACTTCAAACAAAGGCTATGGAAGCAGCCATGTTTAAGAGCATTCAAAGGATATGGAGATGGATGCAAGAAAGAAACTAATCTAACAATGTAAAATGAGATGAAATATATCAACTACTAAATAGTTAATAACAATGCAACTCCAAAGAAAATCACTAGAATGCTCAAATGACAAACTAGCATGATAAATACAAATGAGGGAGATGGAAAATATTTGAGACAAGGGCTCTATTCATAGGCTTAAGAGAGGCCTTGGTGAGGTGGCATCTATGTGGCATCCACATACATGCCACATGGGAGACATGTAAGCAAGCCATGCAAGTGGTCAGCATTCAAAGTTTGCTCACACACACACATGTGTGAGAAAACTTGAAGGAAGGAGTAGGGGACAAAGGTGTAAGAGGTGTGGAAGGCATGAGAGGTGTGGGAAGTGTGAGTGTTCCTCACGCATGTGTGAGCACACACTTAGGATTAAAAGGGGGGTTTAGAAAGGTGTTTAGGATAAATAAGTGGGATTAAGTAGTGGGTAGGCTTAGAAGGATGAAAGTGATGGGTGTAGACTAGGTTTTAGGATAGGTTTAAGACTAAATTAAATAGAATTTAATTTAATCATAGGTTTAGAGAATTTAATGTGATGGAGGCAATTAAATAAATAAGATTTATTTAAAAGGGGATTTATGGAGGACCATGCATTAAATAAATTGAACACATTAAAGGGGATGCATTTAAATAAAATTTAAATACATTAGAGAAATAAACCTATTTAATTAAATAAATTCAATTAAATAAGTAGAAGAATATGAAAAATATAACTAATTAATAATTAATTAATTATAGTGTCAAGGGAGATATTAAATCAATTAATAGTGTTTAGGACAATTTTAAGTGTCTATAGTACACACACACACACACATATGTATATATATATATATATATATATATATATATATATATATGTGTGTGTGTGTGTGTGTGTGTGTGTGTGTGTGTGTGTGTATAAATGCACACACACACACACACACACATATTAAGTAGCGTGTATCTTCATAACTTATATGCTTTGTGTGTGTGTGCTATTTATTTTATATATCGATTACTATTTATTATTGTATAAAAAATATAATAATATTTTATATGTTATTTATATATATATAATATCAAGCATATATTTCAATATGTATATATCTATAGTGATACAAGAATATAAGTATATTATAATTTATATTTAATCTTAATATTACTACATTATTTATTTTTATAAATTTTATTTATCCTTTTAGACTTATATCTAATAGCTATTTATTTTTAAATCCTTGTCTCAAGGTGGGCATATCACAGTCCTCCCCTCTTGAATTTTCTCATCCTCAAATAAAGATTATGCATACATAACCTTTCTCAAAGATTTAACAAACAAAACATATATTTGGATGCAATGACACCTACATGATTTATGCAGTATACATATTAACGCATGAAAACACAAAGTAGACATGAAGCAGACACATGAATGCATGAAAACACGAAGAATACATGATGTAAACACATAATACATTCTTGATTAATGTCTTACTAGAGTCAAGAACATGATTTGCTTCTTTGATAGAATGTTGCAACCATGAGATGTCATTAGTGCATACATGTATTTATAAGTTTCAAGAAAATGCGAATCATGATAAATTACTCCATGTCAACCTCAAAAGATGGAAGCAGTTGGTGTTATCCAAGTTTCCTAGATGCTAAATTTGCAATGGATTCCCTCAAATTTTATAGGTCCAAGCTCATGTCATGAAGGATCATGGGTCGCTAACCCCTCCCCTATCTTGGGACAAAGATCCAATTCCCTAGACTTAGACAAGCCCCTCCTTGGTAACATTACTACCTTCTCTTGTTTGTTTTTAACTCAATGAAGGATAGAGTATGTGTTATTATCTAAATTTAGGATCAAAATGTATAGATGTTATCCAAGTTGCATAGATGCCAAATATGCATATGGATTCCCTCAAAGTTTACATTTATAATGTCTCGTATTGGGATGTTAAACTATTTAATATAGATTTAATACCTCACTTTGGAGACCAAATATCTCATTTTTCCTTTTTCATTTATTCATATTTCTCGCATGATATCTTTATCTATGTATAATGTTCCATATATACTTTATTATACGGAAATATGTGTCTTTCTATTATATTATTAATATTAACATTAGGTTGTTATTTATTAATATAGTATTATTATTATTAAAATTAGTTTATCATATATATTTCAACTTATATGCTTAAATGTTTTATATATATTAAGTAACATATATCTTAATAACTTATATGCTTTATATACACATATACATATACATACACATACACATACACATACACATACACATACACATACACATACACATACACATATACACATATACATTTATATATATGTATGTATGTATGTATGTATGTTGATTACTATTATTATTGAATAGAAAAATATAACAATAGTTGATATTTTATTAATAGATATTTAATATTAAGAATATATTTCAATTTGTATATGTCTATAGTGATACAAGAATATAAAGTATATTATAATTTATATTTAATCTTAATAATATTACATATATATATATATATATATATATATATATATATATATATATATGCATCCTTTTAAACTTATATCTAATAGTTATTTATTTTTAAACCCTTATCCCAAGGTGGGGATATCACAATACTTGTAGACCACATTCATGCAATGTATCAGTAGTGTGAAAAGTATAACATATATAACAATAAACATCATAATATATAGAAAACTCAACATGAGTCCTACAACAACATGTAGGTCGTGGATGATTTATATTAACATAGAATGGTTTGGTCAACTCAAAAATCCTTTGGTTGATTTCAATTTGAGAAAATCTTTGAAGAAACATTTAATAAAATTGCGTTTAAGTCATATCCAAATAATATAAATTTCATGTGGCTCACATTTTCTAATTCCAAATCGCCTTTTGGCCACATATTTTTTGTTTGATGAAGCCCTTGTGTTGTCAAACCAAAAGTCTACCCTGGAATGACCAAAAAGAAGTATTGTTAGGATCCTCAACTTTCTCTCGCCTATCTAAGGCTTGAATAAAGTTGTTCTATTTATCCTTAATGATTTTTTTTTCTTATTATATGATATTTTGAAATTTTATTTCCTAGTAGGGTTGATGTGAGGACATTTCGAGTGACATTAGAATCTTTAGTGCATGATTTTGAACCAATGGATTGGTATGCATCAAAGATATTTTTGACAATGGTTCTTTCGCTACTATTTTTAGATGTTCTTATCCCCAAAATTCTCATTGTATCTCAAAAATTTAGACTTTTAAGCATTTCAACAAGAAGTTGGCATCTTCCACTTTGATTTAATTTTTCAAAATAATTATTCTAAATCTTTTTAACAATTCTCCTATGATTTCTTTCTAATATTTAGTATGCATTGGCTTCAAAATATTTTCATCAATGTCAATTGGAAACTTCAATTTTCTATGAACTATTCTAGGAGATATTAACATATGTGCATGCACAACATTTTCATTATTTGCATTGCATGCATTCATCAAGTAAAATTAAGATGCCACATTAGGTGCATTAGCTAAATTAGGTGTATTTATCATAATCATTTCAATTGGTGTATGTTGAACATTTTTGTTTGTTTTTTATTAGATAAATAGGTTTTATAGGGACCCTAAAACCCAAGAATTAAAACATAAACAAGGCTGATAATAAGCATTAAAAGCCCAGCCAAAAAAGAACAAGTCTAAAGGCTGATAATAAGCACTAGGCCCAGCCAAATCCACAAAGACCAAAGGAAAGGCCAAATAGTTATATTAAAAAATAAAATAGGCAAAATCCAGGACAAAAAGTCAAACAAAAAGGAACAGCTAGAACCAAAGAAAAGAGCTAATCCTCATTCTTTCTTTCGAGTTCCTACATGACCTAGGTAGCCTTGTAGGCCATCTGGTTCTCTTTGGCCTCCTGATGATGAGTCATGTGTACATCTTGGTCCAAACTAGTGTAGGTGATACCCGTGGTAGTTTCATCATTAGATCTGGCTTTTCCCCTATCTTTTCCTTCCTCACCCCCCTACATACCTCTATCTTTAAGCCAATCAGTTAATGATAAAATGTTGGCATTAATCGATTGTAATTTTCCAGGTTGTGGATCCTCCTTTCCACCAGGCTTATTCTATCATCTTGGTCTATCCCCTTCTCAAGACCCGTTAAATTCCTAGCTCCTTCCATTTGACCCACCTTCTCCCTGAGATCCTCCAGCTCATGAAAATGCCACTTGATTGACCTAAAATTATCAATCATGTTGTTGTAGGCATTGTTCAAAAGGTTCATCCTAGTTTCCTTGGCATTATCAGAGATTTCCAAAATTGCAAGGTTGATTAGCTCTTCAAGTCGCAGCTCCTCTTGGTTGTCCACCAAAATTTGGGGATTCATCACTTCTCTGAAAATACCCATTTTCATTGTTCTCACATTAAAATTCCTCTAGGCTTTCCTCCTATCTTTGGCTAGCACTCTCCCCCCCCCATCTCCAATATTTTCCTTTATCTGCTCATCTAGAAGGGCTTGAGGATGGATAGGGGAGAGAGGCATCGAAGATATATCTGATTTCTACTACGACCTCTCATCCTCCATCCCCGTCCGCTTGCGTTTCTTCTCACCTTGGTCTTCCTTTTTTTCCTCTTGCTTCTACTTATCCTCATCTTTAGTCTCCATGTCCTCCTCTTCATCACTGTAGTCCTTCTCCTCATTCCCAAGCATCTTCTAAACATTTTTGTTTGTTGAATTAGGTGCATTTATCACATAAATATAAATAGGTGCATGCTCATGATTTTATGTTCTACATTAGGTGCATTGATCATGTCAATTTGAATTGTCATATTTTTATCACTTACATTGTGTCCATTTTGGTGATGTACCTTGACATAATCTCCTCATACACTCCCTTGTTTATGGCTTTTTTGCCTCTTATTTTTCAACCGTTCCTCTCTTTTTCTTTCCATTGTAGATCCAAATTGTCCTACAAACAATAACATGAACAAAATACACAATCAAATACAAAAAAAAATTGCATCATTATTTTATACTTTGAAGTAAAATAGCAAATTGAAAAACATGATAAACTCATGGTGAATGATAAGATATAAACATAAAATAACATGGACATGAGAAAATAGACCAAATCAATAATTTCAAAGAAAAAAAGACTAAATATATGTAGAACTAAATTGTAGGAAAATATAGAATATAAAAAAGGGACCTTGTGGGATGCAATCAAATAGTCTATTTGTTGAAAATTTTATATATTAACATTGTGCAATATTCTGAGTAGTTTATTAACTCCTGAGTAAAATATCCATATGATCTCATAACCCAATCAGATTTAGAAGACTCAGTCAAGTTATCTAGAACTAGGACAAAAGGAGAGATGGCAAGAGAAGGGGGCTTAGAGAGAGGTTAGGGGGTAGTGTGTGTGTGTGTGTGAGAGAGAGAGAGAGGGGGGGGGGGGGGTAATGGTTATGAGTTATATAGAGGAGTTAGCAGTTTCAGGGAGAGGGTGAGAGAGAGAGAGAGAGAGAGAGAGAGAGAGAGAGAGAGAGAGAGAGAGAGAGAGAGAGAGTAATGGTTAGGAGTTATATAGAGGAGTTAGAAGTTTGAGGAGAGAGAGAGGGGGGAGGGTTAAGAGCTATGGGTTAGAGGGAGGGGTTAAGGATTAAGGTTCAAAGATATATGAGTAAGGATTTAGAGAATTTTTTTAGAAGAGAGAGGTTGGGGATTTGTGAGGAGAGAAAGGGAGAGAGAGAGGGGGGGGGGGAGAGGGGGGGCTAGGACTTAGGGGCCAAAGGGAGGGGTTAGGGATTATGGGTCAAAGAGAGAGGGTTAATGGGTTAGAGAAAGGTTTGAAAAGAGAGAGGTTAGGGGTTAGTGAAAGGGAGGGTTAGGGGTCAAAGAGGGGGGTTAGGAGTTAGATAAAGAGATGAAGGGGTTAGGTATTTTAGGAGATAGAGGGGGAGGGTTAGGGGTTAGCCTAGAGAGAGAATGGTTATGGGTAAGAGGGAGTGGGCGTTAGGGGTTACTAAGAGATAGAGATAGAGGCTATGAATATATTTGAATATAAATATAAATAGATAATAAAAATATTTTATTATATGGATTTAGTTTGAGATTAAGAAAATAGGTTTTGAAGGGCCCATGAAACCATGTACAATGAGATCTTAAAGATGAGACATTAAGCCCAAAAGATAAAACTTGACATAAAAGGATAGAGCCAGCAATCAAACAAAAGCTAGCTATGAAAGAAAAGAACACCAACCACTAACATAAAACACAAGAAAAATAAAGAGGAAAGGAAACCAAATGGGAATCAACCCATTTTCTTTATCAGCTATATTGTTTTCTCCTCCAATTGGTCCATCTTCTCTATAGTCTCCTTGATTTGGTCAATGTCTAAAGAGGCTGCCACTGTCATTTTTATTATATTTCTCTAATTCTCCTCCCAGTCTCTTCCTTGTTTCTAATGGTAGCAATTGATCCTTAAGACTAGTAACAATGGACCTCTTGTTAGGGATACCGTTCCAACTTGTTAATGAGAATTTTAACATGCTCATTAGAAGCTTTGATAATTTTACAATTCTGATCAACAATACTTTTCAAAGTGCACTCAATGTTATTTACCTTACTATCCAACTCTAGCACCTTGGCCTCCAACATCTAGAAATGCACCATGTGAATCAAATAGCCCACCATAGCATTCTCCATATTAGCAAAATCAAGAGATTTGTGGCTATCAATCCTCCCCTCTAGAGAGCCCATCCTATCCTTGAAATCCTTGACTTGATAAAATAACCACTTAATGGATATGGAGTTATCCAAAAAATTATTTGTGGTATTATTTAGCACATCCATATTCTCCTCCTTACTATAATCACTTAGAATAATCATTGAGGGATCTATAAGCTCCTAGAGATCCACTTTTCTTAGGTCCACCTCACCAACCATAAGGTCAATTTTCTCCCTAGCGATCCCAAGCCTAATAGTGTTCATGTTTATATTTTTACACATCATTTTCCTACCCTTAGAAGGGGTAGGGGAATCCTTAGCAGAAGCCTTAGCCTAGGTAGCATGGTTGGAACCAACATCCTAGTCTAGCCCCTCAACAAGAGAGTCATCCCCTTATTGATCCTTGATGAGATTCAGTAGGGAATTTGAAACCCTATAGACACCAAAATTTCCTTTCCCAAATTTATTCTTCTTCCTTTATGACTTGATGATCTTACTAAAACTATCTTCATCAATATCAGTATCCATATCATCACCCTCTTCCTCATACTCATTGGATGGGATAGTAAATTTGGCCTATTTTTTGGTCAAAGGGATCCTACCATGCTTCAAGGTTGGGCTAGTCTTCTTTTTTTTCTTATCCACCCCCTTCCATTACTTTCTCCTACTAGAACCAACATCCTCAATATCAATATCCATATCTTCATCCTCCTCAAAGTAGTCCTCGTCAAAATCGACCATTTTCTTAGTTTTCTTCTTACTCAGAGAGGCACTAATATTTTTCGTAAACAATTTTAGAGTAGCCTTCAAAGTGGTTTTAAAGGCTTTCCCTTATCTTTACTTTGAGGTGCCACCACCTCCTCCTCTGAGTGTATTTCTTCACTATCCTCAGTTTCAGAAAAACCCTGATTCCTTGAAACCTCCTCCTAAGATTCCTCCACACCCTTCATCTTGAGAAATTTCCCTATAGAATGATATTTAATGTGCTCATAAACAAGAAGAATCAATATATATGAATTTATTTATATATATAAATATTTAATTGTGTGTGTGTTTGTATAATATAACATTAACTTGCGATTATACATAACCCAATCGGGTTTTGTCTAGCAGAATAACCTGATTAGGTTATGTGAACATAGCAACACAAATCTATTCCTTAAAAACCCTATCAATTTATTTTAAAAGCTAAAACCCAATCAGGTTATGGCTCGGTAATAGCCTTGGGAGTTGACTCAAAGGCTTGGGAGCTCATTTTCTTTCCAATTTTATTCCTTTGAAGACATTTTTTCATCTTCTAAGATAAATTCTTGTATTTTTCTTCATTATGTTTCCAAATGGTAAATTGGGTATCTCTAAAAGCACCACCATAACCTCACATGTCCTCTTATGTTTCTAACCATATAATATTTTCCTTTTTTGGACAATACTAACATCATAAACTTTAATTAGTTTCACCACTGTCTTCACAATCCTCATAGACATATGTCTAACTTTTTTTAATAACTTTTATATACCTACCAAATTCAAAATAAATTACATATTATTTTTCTACACTTTACAAAAAATTGTTTTCATTTTCAATAATTTTGATGCAAGTTATGCCCAACACATGAATAGGTACCAAAATTTCAAGATGCAGTCACTTCAATAATTCATAACAGAAAATACTCATCAAAAAATTATAAAAATAAACAACTTCTATATATAACTCTTAACTATAATCCTACAAAATGGATTTGCAAAATATTGAATACAACTATGTATCTTGTGTTGCACACGAAAAATAGCTATGTTAGATTTTTATTTTTTTTAAATAGGAACTATTTTTGGTGTGCATAGGTTTTGACCCACCTAAGCTTATCCATTTTGTAAAAACTCTAGTAGTTTAGAGAATATATTTAGAGTACTATAATTTGTTATTTTTGCACATCTTGTCATTTTGAGTGGATGACCTTCAAGCATCTCATCTAACTTTAGGTTAACTGATATCAATAGAAAGGTGTCTACTTATAACCTTATTTATACACTATCTTGGTGCACTCACCCACATAGTCTCCAAGGCTTCAAATTCCTCAGATTCACCACATTCTGATAGTTGTTCAACAACTCTTCTCTTGGATCTTCAATGCTTGAGTTATTCTTTCAACTACTCTTGATCAAAAAAATAGCATCTCCAAGTTGCTTCTCAATCTATCTTTGATATCTAACTGATATCCCATATTTTCCCTACGGATATTCCCAAGTTGTTAGGCTTCTTAAAGGGAATTTGGATTTGATACCAATAGTTAGTATGATAAGGCACTACAAGGGGGATGAATTGGAGAAACCATGGATCTTAAGATCCTTTAAACCAACTTCCAAATAAACCAACATCCAAGTAATAAATATAACATAAAACCAATTTAAATGAAACATCCAAAACATGCAACACAAAATCATCAATTTTTTATCATGTAAACCCTTGGTTAGAGGAAAAAACCATAGTGATAATTCTCACCCACATTGTCTCACTATTGCAACACTAAGACTTTTCCTATTAAAGGCTTTACATCACCCTATTAGGGGCATACCTAGTTAAGAGTATTTATAGCCTTGTTAAAATCTATACAAAATCCCTATTAGAAGCTACTCTTAAAGGATTTATTATCTCCTTTTGAGAGTCACCTTCTTAGAGGATTTAATCTTTAGATCTATTAGGATCTTTCTTACCTTGTTAGGCATAACCCTATTAAAAGATTTAGCTTATAAACATGTTATGATTTTCCTTGAGTAGAAAATCAAATGATGATTTGAAGTAGCACTCACTGCTTTATAGATCTATTATTGTTCTACTTAATGTATTTCTCTAAAATGCTTCTCAAACACTCAAACACTTATGCCCTAAGTTATCAAATTGTATTCATGTATTACAACCCTAACATTCATGATTTACGTCTCCTTTTATAGACCTTTTTCTAGTTTGGTGTAAAGCCTAAAATATGTTACTGAGCCAGACTCCAATATAATTCAATCAAGTGAGAAAAAATACCAATTTTCTATTTCAAATTCCATGATCTCGACCCTAAATAATTCAACAAGAAATTAAGTTATCCTTTGACTTTTACTCCATCGTGTGACCAACTTAATTAGACTTATTGTATCAATACATTATTTTAGCCAATAAAATTGGGTTTGTTCCATAGTACTTTTCATGGACCGCAAAGTGGCTTATGCAATCCATACATAAAGTGATATGACATTGTCAATGCTTCCACATGAACCGCATAACTTGAAACCACAAAAATCTTCATTGTTGATCACTTATTTCATTAATGACTACCATGTCACCAATGTTAGAGTAAATAATTAATAAATTATTAATTATTTATTCTATTACTTAAGCTTACTTAGGTTAATGCATTTATTTAATATTTAGTATTTAATGCATGTACTGATGAGTTGTTCACAACATGGGATTTTGTTCCCTTCTAGCATGTTCCACCTTTTTGTGGAAGAGTGCTTGGTTGTCAACCTTATTTTCTACCACCTTCCAGCTTGTTCTACAAGCTTTCATGAGGTCTTTATATTCGGGCTTTCTCATTGTATCTCACAACTCACATTGCATTCTCATTGTAAATACAATTTCATTGTTTTGCAATATGTTCTCTCTCATGTCCGTTTAGGGTTTTTTCCAAGCTCCACCTCTTCCTTCTTGGTTTCCCTTCGACAAGTTATTTTATATGTAGGTGATCTTGGCAACTGTGGAGTTGGATTTCATCAACTCCTACATGGTATCAGAGCCTCCCTACTGTTGCTTCGTTGAAGGTTTTTTGAAGCCGGGATTTGGAGACACAAACCCTAGTTTGTTTGTGCATTTTTCTTCAATATGGGAGAAGAGCATTTTTTCAAAGCACTTTGGACCCAAATAGATGCTACCATTGGATCTAGAAGGCCGTTTGCGGTTAGGATTCATATAAAACTTATTAATTTTGGAGACAGGGCTCCGGGAGGCAAAAATCTTTATAAGGAGGGCTTTCTGTACGAATCGTACAAATCTTTGAGATAAAAAAACAAAAAAAAAATTAAAATGCCATGCCACTAGTGCACTATTAGGCGGCCACCTGCACTCCACTCGTCAACCACCGCAGCTGGCTGAGCAGCCAGTAGGCAACCCTAGCCCAGTCGCTACTGGCAGGCCACCCCGGCTCCGCTCACACCAAGTAGCGCCCCCTCTATGCTCGGCTCCTATGCCACTCCTCGACTATTCCTCCACTCCTGTCCTAGTCGTCCACCTATTGACACGTGTTCTTTGTTGTGGTACAATCAACAACCCCAGTTGGTAGCATAGTCAGCCCCTGTGTCAGCATCCACATTGGCATCTTTGTGATAGCATAGTAGTATAGTCACTAGCCCGCGTGTGACACGTGGCAGCCCTGCCACATGGTTGCCACGTGACCTCTTTTTTGTGGCAACGGCCTTCAAGCCCTCAATTTTTTTCTCATGAAATGATGACATCGGCATGACATCAATGCTACATCACCCTCTTGCACCTCTCCAAGGTCATTTTGAACCTACCTTCAATTTTTTGGCAATAACTTGAGCATATGGAGATATTTTTTTGATCTAGAAGAAGCGTTGAAAAGCTGGTTCTAAGACGAAGACATTGATGTAGGTATTTTTAAGTTTTGATGCATTTTTTTTCCCTTTTTTCAGTTGAAGTCTAAAGTTTTGTTTTTAACTCTGGCATGCATATCTTTTGCGTCCCATGTCAGTTTTTTGAAAATGTTATATTTTTGGAAAGTTGGTTTTGTCATCTTTCCAGAAATGTGGTCTTTTTCCTTTGATTCTGGCCCATGCTCTTTCTATCATATTTTTGGCATTTTTTCTCTATGGTGGATATCTTGGGTGTTTTAGGTATGAGGATCGTTTTCCTGGCATGGTTTCTTTTGTTTTGGGTTGTCCTATCTTTTGTGTTAGCTTTTTTCCTGTTTTGATCATTGCAAACATCATTTGTAAGCTCTTTTGCATACGCACTGAGATAAAGTGCCACTTTTGCATTTCAAGTTCATGAACGTTGTTTTTGAGTCAATTGTACTTGCACTATTTTTATAAAGCACCATGGGGGAATAGTTGTTTTCTATTTTAGGCCTTCTTCCTTTTATTTTCCCATGCAGTGTCGTTGCGACCATGTCTTTATAGCTGTTTGTATCTCTTCCTCTCTTGTCGTTCTTGGTTTGTCTGTAGGAGATTTTTGGCCCACCTTCTCAGTTGCCTGTCATCTCACCCCGTCTGCATTAAGGGGGGGTTATGCTATTGTTCTAATGCATCCTTGGTTCGATGGTTTGATAGTGTGAACTACATATTCAATGGTTGATCCTACATATGAGGTGATTGTAGTGGTTGGCTACCTATGCATTTTGGTGAGATAGATCATCTACCATATAGACACGCTTGGTTCATGCCTTCTTCTTCCATGGAGGTTCTTCAGATCAACAATTTCTTTCTGATGGTAGATTTTGCGGCTTCTTCATGCTTCAGTGATACTCTTCATGATCACTCATTGTTCCTATTTTAGGGGACATTCCCCTAGTTGGAGGCTTCTTCAGTTCTTCACTAGGTTCTTACCTCTTTTTGGGGGAGGGTTTTTCCCACGTGGTTTTCTCTCTTTTCCCGTTTACAAAGGTTGCATCTCTTTGCATTGTACATGGGTACCTAACATGGCCTTGTTGTTGGGACCCATTCTGCATTTTCATCTTAGTTTTGTGAGCTTAAGGCATTCCCCTAAGTTGCACTTAAGGGGGGGTGTTAGAGTAAATAATTAATTAATTATTTATTATTTATTCTATTACTTAAGCTTACTTAGGTTAATGCATTTATTTAATATTTAGTATTTAATGCATGTAGTGATGAGTTGTTGACAACACGGGAGTTTGTTCCCTTCTAGCATGTTCCACCTTTTTGTGGAAGAGTGCTTGGTTGTCAGCCTTATCTTCTACCACCTTCCATCTTGTTCTACAAGCTTCCATGAGGCCTTTACATTCGGGCTCTCTCATCGTATCTCACAAATCACATTACATTCTCATTGTAAATACAAGTTCATTGTTTTGCAATATGTTATCTCATGTCCGTTTAGGGTTTTTTCCAAGCTCCACCTCTTCCTTCTTGGTTTCCCTTCGATAGGTTAGTTTGCATGTAGGTGATCTTGGCAACTACGGAGTTGGATTTTATCAGCTCCTACAACCAATACATTGAACACAAGTAGTAACTTTACTTGATCAATCAAATTTTATACCAATATGGTTGATCCATCACTTTCATTATACTTTTTTGCCAGCAATGACAACACCACTTTAATACTTTGTTCTTTTTTACTCAATCATCTTCATCATTATGCCAACAAGACATTGTCATATATTTCCAACTTGAGGTGAAAATTGATATGGCAATGCACATGTTGACAAAAGACTCTTAGTTTGTGATTTTTATTATGCATTAGACTTGTATTTTAGTATTTGGCATTTATTGTAGAGTTTCCTTTAACAAGTTGTGTGAGGCAATGAAGGCACACAATCCTGCTCATGGTAATTTCTATGTTGTACTTACATTATATGTAGCAAGATGACCATAGGAATGAGTCAGGTGTTGTTGCCTTAGAAGTTGTTATAAGCAACATGTCATGGGATTAGAAAGTTGTTAACATTATGAAATAACTTACCTCATATGTGTTGAAGATGGTTTTGGAAACCATGGCCATAGGTACCTCTTTGTGTTGAGCTCTCTATATATGTTAGCGGCTTATTTGATTTAGAATAAAGGAGAGGAGTTCATTTCATGAGGGTTGTCCTACTATATATTCTCCAATATGGAACAAGATGTAAATCTCCATGTAAAGGCTTAGAGATTGAAAATCTATTGTAACTTGTTGGTAAATGATATATTTATTGCATCTTATGTAGTGTGGGGTTGTCTACTTGAAAGTGTTTTATCCACGTATATCCATATTTTCATCTTGTATTTCATTCTTCTAGTTTCATGATTTTGATGTATTAAATAAGTATGTTGCAATGTTGTTGAAATTTCTTAGATATGTGAATTGCAATAACCTTTTTTTAAGGTTTTAATTGTGGAAAATCAACAATGTGTGTTTCCACTTTTAGGAAATAATAGTTTGTGTTCATATCAGGTTGTTGAAAGGTATTAAAGAAATTATTAGATATTGGATATGCATGTCAATCTTAGATGGCTTCCTGGGATGCCCTCATTTTCCCTTCGTGTTTCCCTCTTGCAAGGAAAAAGGTTTATCCTCATCTTTGGTTCCAAGCGACCTTTATAATCCCATTTTGAATGGATTTAGTTTGGAAAAATAGAGAAAAGCTAAATAAAGGTAAAACTATCTCAAATTTGTTGGATTTAAATTGCCTCTTAAGGTGGTCTCTATCATATTTGAGATTGATCTTGGTGGTTGTGGATTTTCTTGTGTCATTTTTGCATGAGTTTAGCCTCCTAATTCATAGTTCCATGCAACAATTTTCTATAATAAAAAAATTAATAACAATTTCAATGTCCCAACTACTAGTACTATACTATTTTAAGAAAATCAAATGATATCATAATATAAAAATATAAAATTATGGTTGTATCATAAGAATAATATATCTCCATTTTGGATAAAATCTCCCCATGTGGGGTTGGGCCCCTGTTTCTGATTTTTTTACTGAGACAACATCTAAGATTCCATTATATAAAGTGATATGACATTGTCAATTCTTCCACATGAACCACATAACTTGAAACTACAAAAATCTTCATCATTGATCACTTGTTTCATAAATGACTACCATGTCACCAATACATTGAACACAAGTAGTAACTTTACTTGATCAATCAAATTTTATACCAATATGGTTGATCCATCACTTTCATTAAATGCTTTGTTGCTAGTAGTGACAACACCACTTTAATGCTTCGTTCTTTTTTACTCAATCGTCTTCACCATTATGCCAACAAGACATTGTCATATATTTCCAATTTGAGGTGAAAATTGATATGGTAATGCATATGTTGACGAAAGACTCTTAGTTTGTGATTTCTAATATGCATGAGACTTGTATTTTAACATTTGGTATTTATTGTAGAGTTTCCTTTAACAAGTTGTGTGAGGCAAGGAAGGCACACAATCCTACTCATGGTAATTTCTATGTTGTACTTACATTATATGTAGGAAGATCACAATTAGGAATAAGTTAGGTGTTGTTCCCTTAGAAGTTGTTATAAGCAACATGTCATGGAATTAGAAAGTTGTTAACATTATGAAACAACTTACCTCCTATGTGTTGAAGATGGTTTTGGAAACCATGGCCATAGGTACATCTTTGTGTTGAGCTGTCTATATATGTTAGCGGCTTATCTTATTTAAATAGAGGAGAGGAGTTCATTTCATGAGGGTTGTCCTACTATATATTCTCCAATATGGAACAAGATGTAAATCTCCATGTAAAGGCTTAGAGATTGAAAATCTATTGTAACTTGTTGGTAAATGATATATTTATTGCATCTTATGTAGTGTGGGGTTGTCTACTTGAAAGTGTTTTATCCACGTATATCCATATTTTCATCTTGTATTTCATTCTTCTAGTTTCATGATTTTGATGTATTAAATAAGTATGTTGCAATGTTGTTGAAATTTCTTAGATATGTGAATTGCAATAACCTTTTTTTAAGGTTTTAATTGTGGAAAATCAACAATGTGTGTTTCCACTTTTAGGAAATAATAGTATGTGTTCATATCAAGTTGTTGAAAGGTATTAAAGAAATTATTAGATATTGGATATGCATGTCAATCTCAGATGGCTTTCTGGGATGCCCTCATTTTCCCTTCACCTTTCCCTCTTGCAAGGAAAAAGGTTTATCCTCATCTTTGGTTCCAAGCGACCTTTATAATCCCATTTTGAATGGATTTAGTTTGGAAAAATAGAGAAAAGCTAAATAAAGGTAAAACTATCTAAAATTTGTTGGATTTAAATTGCCTCTTAAGGTGGTCTCTATCATATTTGAGATTGATCTTGGTGGTTGTGGATTTTCTTGTGTCATTTTTGCATGAGTTTAGCCTCCTAATTCATAGTTCCATGCAACAATTTTCTATAATAAAAAAATTAATAACAATTTCAATGTCCCAACTACTAGTACTATACTATTTTAAGAAAATCAAATGATATCATAATATAAAAATATAAAATTATGGTTGTATCATAAGAATAATATATCTCCATTTTGGATAAAATCTCCCCATGTGGGGTTGGGCCCCAGTTTCTGATTTTTTTACTGAGACAACATCTAAGATTCCTCGAATTATGTGATGTTTAACACCAAACAAATATTAGACTCTTCCACCTCTTACCATATATATATATATAGAATTGTAAATATAAACCACAAATATCTCAATGGAAGTAGATATAATCATACAAGATGTAAATATCTAGAAAATATAAAAGTATATATTGAAATTCTAATTTTAATATACCAATCAAGTAATCTTTACCAATAATTCAACTCCATTAAAATTTAATAATCCTCTCTTCTTTTAAAAACCAAAATTGCCATTCAACATTCAACCTCGATCCATTCAATTTAAATTGTTAGATTCTAAACTAAAAACCTATCATACCCCTTTTTAGTTCACCGATGCTTCAATTTAATCTCTTTGTTTACATGAATTGCACGATGCTTGTTGACTTATGTGTCCTATGATTACTTAAGTATTTATATTAAGACTAGGTACGTTCAAAACTATGCAATTTAGATTAAGTAAATAATGCAAATAATAAAAATATTTGAAGGTTATAACCAGAGTTGAGATGCAAAATTCTTATAATCTTTTAGAATCTATATAATCTAGTTTATTTCACTAGAATATAGGCCCTGGTGTATAGATCGACGCGTTGACTTCCCATCTAACAAACTTCGATGTTTGTGCACAAATTAAAACCGTGAAGCATATTATATTTAAACAGAAATGTTGCGACTATTACGTGCAGAGAAATGCATGATGTTGACCGAAGAAACTGACTCGTGAAATATACAATTTTATAATATTAAATTTTAAAAATAATTATGATTTATATTATATTATTATGTTTAAAGATAAAATCAACGAATTAAAAAAATCTTTAATGAATGGTTCATAATGTATAACATTTGTGAAGTTTTTCTAAATGGGTCCAAAGTAACTCTATGGTTAAATAAGTTTGGGTTAGAGTGGTATTTAAATGGGTGAACTTTGTAGAAATCTTAATGTTTTACTTTTATAAGCATCACGTAAATGTAATGATGCTAAGTATATCATTTGTTCTCATAAGAATTAGGCCCTTGTCTTATAAAACATGGGTCAATGAGTGTGACTTGATTAATATCATGATACAATTCCTCTTCCATTTCTACAGCGATTGATGTTATATAGATCATTAATTTTCTTAGAAAACGTTCCAATTAAGTCTTAAACAATCAAAAGAATGTCAAATGATTGAATTTAATTGGTTAAAAGCTCCAAGTTTTAGTTGTGGAGACCTAAGTTCAATTATCTATAATGACATCAAAGTACAATGTAAGTTGTGACTTATGATCCTCTATAATTGACTTTGCTTTAGCAGCCATATTGTAAAAAGTCATTAATTTTGTTGATGGATCTTTAGTATTTTGGTGAAGTTGACTAGTTGTGAAAGAACTTGATGGCTAATCCTCCTCCACTGCGTCAAGTCGTGAGTTTGAGTGAAGAAATGAAAAAAGGATTACTTGCTTTACTGGTTTTATTTATGTACCACTACTGATATTATTTTGTTTCGACTGGCTCCCTACAATTATTTTGGTTGAGGTTGAGGCTGAGAGCAAACTTTGTTGAATACAAGATTATAATACTATCACACCATTATATTACCCAAATATTATCCTTGACTCTTGATTATTTTGGTTGAAGCTGAGATCAAGCTTTGTTGAATACAAGATTATAATATTACCTAAATGTTATCCTTGACTCTTATATTTCTACTTAAAAACGGCCAGCCTTAAACATCACACACTAAGGAAGAAATTAAGCCTGGAAAAGTAAGTCAAACTTTGACTATTTAACACTTTTGCACTAAGAATCAAGCCTTACTGTGTGATGTTTAAGCCCTTCGACTTAAGACTCATAATTCATATCACCGAACAACTAAAATGCTATGTTGGATCATCCATTAAAAAATTACACATTCCCTTAGGCTCCGTTTGGTTGGGGAAGATGAATTTTTGGCATAACTAGGTTATCTTATAACCAAGTTTTCGAAAACCTGGTTTTGTGGTTTGAAAAGCCAATGGTCCATTTGGTTGACACGGAAGATGAATATACTGTGGACCCCACAATATTATTAAAAAAACTGTCATAAAATTCAAAACCTAGTTTTAATTTCGAATTCCACCTTTTTATTGGAAGAAACTTCTTCCAATTTTTTTACCAAAATTGGAAGATGAAATTGAAAACCAGGTTATAATTTTAACCAACCAAACACCAAAATTTTTTTGCAAAACCTGGTTTTACCTTTGATAACCCGATTTTGGCCCTCATCTTCCAGCAACCAAACGGGACCTTATAGTAAATGAAAGAATATACAATTACCTTTAATGAAACTTTGGGTCTTTGTATACGACCACGCAATTATGAAGTATTATATGAAAAACAAAATAACGTGCGTCTTCAAATTGGTAAAGACGCGTCTGAATAGAAATAGAAGTATATATTAACACAATTTGAAGTACTGTTTGTTTATATGTTTTTAAGTATACAGATTTTTTATATTTTTTAAGTATACAGATTGCCAAGACGATTTTTAAAGGCAGCATCATAAACATGATTAGGCTCATAGATAGTTATATGAACAAGTCACTATCAAACTGAAAAAAATGCTACTGCAACATCACAGGAAAAACTTTCTTAATGCCACAGGAGACTAGAGATGTTAGATTCTACAAAACTTGTATGATTACTAAGGTTGGAATCTGATACTTACATAACTTTGCAGGGACCAGTTCTGTACACTGAAAGGACTACTCCGCTAAAACAATAAAGTAGGGGCTTGTAATGCTGGATTCTGCAAAATTTGGCAAGGGCGAACCACTATCTATTAGATAAGTCATAAGAGATAACTTTACAGAGACTCCTTGTGTACTTTGACAGGACAACTTAGGCTTATATGAAGGTATGAAATGAAAAGGTTTTGATGACATCTACGAGACCGCCAATCTAAGGAACCAAAAGGCCAGATATGATATATGCATACACCCAGCTGTGCTACATTGGAAGAAATGGCATTCAATGGTCAGTAAATATCATCGAATTGCCTCTGTAAGAAGATATTGGAATTTATGCATCATTATCCTTAGCATTTGTTCCTTATGCCCCAAACAACACATCGCTGGGTAAGTGATAACAACTTCCACTGCTGGCTGTGGTCCATGATTTTTTTGTGGGGGGGGCGGCACCAGGGGAGGAATGAAAGGGGGCAAGATTAAAGGCAATGCTGATTTTGGCATCCATGAGATGTTGAAATTCTAAGCATCAATGAAAGGATTGATTGATGGTTATCCCTAAGCCTTCTTATCTCAAGGGGAAATACTGTCAAGGAGCAGCATTTTAATGAACAGTGGGGAATATACCCTATCTTGAATGGACTCATCATCAGAATATTGAGATGCTCTGGTTCTCACTAAGTAGCTTATTCCTATCTTCTCACAAAAAGAATTAAAATAACCGTGGGTTAGATTGGAATGCAACTATGGTAGGCTTTCTATTCATTTTTAAGTTGTCAAACAGCCCGTCTCTTCATCTTCTTTCATGCATGCCATCTGCAACTGGGCTTTGACAGGGGTTCCAGTGAGTTGCTTCGCCTTGCTTGCCTCACAATCCCAATCAGTGTTGAGAACAACAAATAGGATTGAAAATGCACAAGCAAACTGAGCCACCAAAAGGCCATACCATAAACCACCAAATCCAATCTTCAACCAAAAGGCAAGTACCAGAGCTACTGGGGTGCCCAAAAAGTAAAATGATCCAAGGTTTATCCTTGCTCCAATGGCAGGCCTTGCACTTCCTCTAAGAACACCACAACCGGTTGTCTGAGGGCAGTTGCCCAATTCACAAAGCCCAATAATAGGCATAGCAGCAGCAGTCAAGGCCAGAACTTGAGGGTCTTCGGTGAAGAGTTTTCCCCATTTGTATCTTAGCATAGTGGTCCATGTTAGGCTGAAGAGGGCAATTATCACCGCACACCCAAGGGCTACAATAGTGGCAAGCTTGGCTTTTGCTGGCCTACAAGCCCCTAGCTCATTTCCAACTCTTGTTGAAACGGAGGAACTCAGGGCCAATGGGACAGTGTACATTAGGCTGGCTGTTTGCATAAGGATTGCGGTTGTTGCCACTGCCGCTTGTGGATTGGGAAGATAGCCTGCTAATAAGGTAATAATCTCATACCACCACCATTCAAGGCATATTGCAAAGCAGCTTGGAAGAGCCAGGCTTAGCAAAGGCCACCATTCTCCAAATGAATCAGCAGACCAGCCTTTCCAAGTCCTCTTGTATACTCCACTGAAATAAAGGTACCCAAGCAAGAGGAACACCATGTTAAGGTTGGTTAAAACAGCAGCAATGGCCACCCCTGGAACACCCAATTGAAAAACAAAGACTAGGATGATGTTTAGAGGTATGTGAAGAACAACTGCCAGAGCAGAGCACCACATCATCGGTGTGGTAACGCCTTGAGATCGAAAGTATACACGAAGAGGCTGCAAGATACTGTTTGTGAGAAGATCAGGGAGTGAGAAGAGACAATATGTGCTTGCAACTGCTGTAATGGCAGCATCTTGGCTCATCCAAAGCATGATGTCTTGTAAATTGATCCATAAGAGGCTTATAGGCATACAGGCGGTAAGAAGAATCAGAATGGTCCTCTGAAGAGAAAGACCTATGAGGTCCCAATTCTTAGAGCCAAATGCTTGACTACAAATTGGGTCCATTCCTGATGCCAATCCAAATAGAACTGAATACCCCGTGATGTTTGTAAAACCTATAGAAAGTGCACCCCCTGCCAATTCTATCTTCCCCAATCTGCCTAAACATAGAACTGAAACCATTGCTCTCAGATACACCACACAGTTCATGGCTGTCACAGGGACTAGAATCTTCCCAAGCTCCTTCAGCTCCTCCATTATCTGCAAGATCATCACACATCTATTGTCAAGACCTCAAGTAGCAAACAAAAAGCTTGTGTCATTTCACCCTATAAATGGGAATCCCACATCAAAAGACCAAATAGGGGACTTCTAGTTCTGCCCATCTAACGTATCAAACAGTAAATTTTGGACAGAGTCCTATCTTTTCAAGTATACAAAGAATATTGAACTGATTATCAGTGATGTTTTTTTAGAGTATGGTCATCCTTATGATTCCATTATTGAGTATGATCCAAAATGTTGATGGTTAACTCATCCAGAAACATATATATAAGATTATGTATTGTAGAAATCTATTACCATTAAAGAAATACCCAAGGCTTTTAAACCATGCAATTTTAATGAATCCTTGATTCCATACTCAAAATCAGTTGAAAATTTCATATAATCTCATGCTATTTCATTAATCCATATCAAAATCAGCTGAAAATTTCATATAAATCCACTACAAAAACAAGCTCAAACCCCTAGTGTACCAATCCAAGCTCATTCTCCAATAGAATTCAAGCAACACTACTTGTACAGACCTCATGATAAAGATTGTACAGTACAGGAAAAACGGGGTCAAACTTGTAGTGTACCATTTTGACACTGTTCACCATAACTTTCTAGTCCTTTCCCGATAGAACTGCAAAAATACTTCCCAAAGACAAAACTGGTGTTCTTGCTACATGGTACAGAACACCTTCCACAGAGACAAATGTTGACATACTAGCATTGTGTATGCTCAATTTTTAAAACGAAAAAGTGTTTTCCCAAACCTACTTCTTCAACAGAACATTTACTAGGGAAACCCAAACCCTCAGCAAATCATTGCACTATTCCTAATCGCTAATATGTGTTTTTAACTTGCTATTCAAGACAATACACCATACAAACATATTTTTCAATCTACACCAATCAATATATAACGAAATTCAATCTTTTCATCAAAGAAAAAGCATGCCGCCAAATCAAAAAACGGCTCAAGATGTGTGTTCATGAGAGAATTACCTGTAAACAGGTAGGGATCCTGCCTATAGCTTCTTCAAACTCAGTTTTAATGCAAAGATCCTGGCCCTTTGAAGGCTTTCCCATTTCAACTCTACACTCAAACCACTCAACCTTCAGCCAAATGCAACCAGTCCAGAACCCAGATCAATGAAACATATATACAATATGTATATAGCCAAACAAGTACTCGGGCAGCTAGATCAAGGGAGGTATACACATTAAATATATATGTTTGTGGATAACAACATCAAGGAGGCTTCGATCTAACTGGCATGCAGGGAGTTCAGAGGCCTAAAAGGGGAGAAAAACAGCTAAAATATAAGTTAGAGCACATGCCCACTTGTTCAATTCTGCACTATATTACTCCAAACACAGATTCTACAATACAAAAACAATATACAATGGTGCAAGGCACTTTTCGAAAAAAGGCCATTTCTGACTGAAATTTGAGTGTGAAAAATGCGTTACAATCCTCCGAAGATTTTCTCTGCGTGTGAATCACTCCAAGACGAGGAATTTGTCAAGGATAAAAATGCAAGGAACCGACGTTCATGAAGTGGAGCACTTAGCGATAGTAATATAAGCCGGACTAATCGCGGTTAATTGTTGGGTTGAGTTTAGCAGCGCGTGGGTTGGCGGACGGCGAGTTTGCTTAACCGTAGGCGATCTGCCGGCGGCGTTCCACGTGTGCGAAGGGATTACCGTTAAAGAGGTTCAGGGACCCATCATTCCCTACACTTACCATGCTTCTCGGCTGCTTTGGGAATATGGAAATGTGAAATTTTTTGAATTCCTCAACTTGTATTGAAATTTTGGTCCCAAATTTTAGGGGAGTTGGGAAATTTGTAATTTTGTGTATTTAAAAAAGAGTGGGTTTTTGGTTTATTAGTGAAGTTGAATGATTTTTGAAGAGTTTATTATGAATGAAATCTTGGTAAGTGTGAAGAAGATAGATGTAAGAGTGTATCAATAGTTTTATATGAGAATGAGTAGATGTTGGACCATTTTGAAAAGTGATATGTGATGGAAAGGATAAAGAGAGGTTGGATAAGAAGAGTTTTGGATGTAGCACTCTCTCCAATCTTAGAAGTGATAGGTGGTGGAAAGAATAGAGTGAGGTTGGACAGAGAGGGCTTCACATGTTGTGCCCTTTCCAATTTTTTAAAATGATGGGTGGTGAGAAGGATAGAAAGGTTCTAGATGAGAAGACCTTCTTAAGCAATGGTTCTAGTTTTATCCCATGTGTACATAATATGGGTTTCCAAAGTATATTTGTTGTCTAAGGGAAGAGTACCAATTACTGCATATTTTCCACCAACTCTTCATTGGATTTCACTAATTAAAAGTCTACTGAAAATCATCTAATGGACTAATAGTAGCCCATTTTCGAGAAAATAAAAATAATAATTAGATCACTGCTACAATTTTATTGGTTTCATTAGTGCACGGTTATTAAGCACTTGTGAATATGCATTAGATTGGTTGTGCAAAGTCTTTGGTTAGCAAAGCGAATTGGTAATGGGGTAACAAGAAACATGTTTAAGGCAAGTCTTTGAAAGTACCACTTTTGATCCTTGTGCACATTAGGGATCCCACAAGAGTTCATCTTTACTACCTGTAAGCCAAAGCAATAGCTATAAGAAATTAGGCAGCATACAAAGACAATTGAAAAAGATGTCAAAAAGTGATGTTCCATTTAGGAGCTTAGGGTGTGCAAAGTTAGTTATAATGGCTATGTGTGATCTTCCCTTACTTTCTTTATCGAAACTTGGTTATAAAAAATAACTCTTTACGACTTATCTTCTTCACACAATGTGATTTCAAAAACTTGCTGCCATTTTCTCATCAAATTATGGAAATTGTATTTCCTTAGTTGCATTTTATAAAACTATTTCTCATTTAGAAATTCAAACTCAAATTTTATGTACTAACATGTCACTAGAGATGACAAACTTGAGTTCTACACTTAAGGAGTGCGTACTGGTTAATGAAAAACTAATAACCGTACTTAAGGAGCCAAGGAAAGTGAATAAAAAATTTGCTAAACATATCAATACTTTACCATTATACTTGCATGCATTGTAAGGAAAACATGACAACTTGAGCTATACGATTCCTCAAACAGTCAAGGAATGTATACATTTCTCTAAACCATCTCTAGCATGCTACACAATGAAAGAAAAATCAATACTTGTTTGGTTAGTTACTATTACTTGAGTAATGTTGAAGTATAATTAATTGGATTGTTATTAGTTGTAAATTAGTTTGAATGATAAGATTTTATATTGTTCTTTGCTACTAGTGGTTGACTTTCTCTCGTTTTTGTGGTCTTCATGTATTACTATGCATGTATATGAGTATTATAAGTATATTCTTATGTGTTATAGATCAAATATTTGTGTTTGTATCTCTCCAAGATCAATCTTATGTTTGAACTTATTTTTCATTTTATGATTGAAGTTCAAATGTTATGTACTACCATGTCCCTAGAGATGACAAAATTATGTTTGCATTTAAGGTGTAGGTGAAGGTCAATGAAAAAAAATCACAAACAATTTAATAATTTACAATCCTAGTTGCATGCATTAGAAGGAAAACATGATGATTTCAGCTCTAAGTTTACTCAACAAGGTTTCTACCCATTCATCCATCATATCTAACACACTAGCGAAGGAAAAGAAATGGGAACTAATGATTTTGAATGATAAGCTTTTCTATTGATCTTTTCTATTCAACATGGTCTTTGAGTGTCTTAGTGTGAATGTATAGAAGCGTTTTATGTGTTATAGATCACATCTTTACGTTTGTATCTCTAGAGACTCCATTATATGTTTGTAGGAATGTCACTCAACTCATATGCTTTAGTCTAAATTATTTTAATCTATGTTAAAGTAATGAGTTAATTTAATTTAATTTATTAAATTACCTTTACTCCCTTCTTAAGATTTCCCTTTATGCACATGCATTCCCATTTAATAATTAAATATTAATTATTAAATGTCATTTACCTCTTAGGGTTTCTCTTTTAGGTTTTATGGTATCCTTCTATAAGGATTGATCAATTATAAATTTCATTCATTCTTTCAGTCTGATAATATATCCTTCCATATTTTCAAAGCCAAACCATTGCCTTCTCTTTGACAAGTTCTTGCATGCAGGTGTTCGTTGGTCTTTGTGGTTTTGTATTGTTCAAATCCTCCATGGTATTAGAGCCTGATATGTTGTAGCTTATTCAGTTTTTGAAGAAAGTGGGAATGAGGGTTTGTTGGATCGGCTTTGGTTGTTTTTAGGTTTTTTTGTGAAAATAGGAAGTCTCTAAATTTTGGAGCACTTTGAGGCCAAACAAACCTCGCAATTGGATTCAGAGGATGTAAAAACTCCTATTTTCATATAAAATTTGTCAATTTTGGACAACATTGACAGGGGAGGCAAATTTTTTTTGCATACTAGGGATGTATGATCCTGGCATGCATTTTGATGCGATTTTTCGCAAAAAAAAAAAAAAAAAGTGTTTTAAAAGAAGTGGCCCATTTTAAAAACATCACACCACCTCCGCATTACCACCATCGACATCTGTCGCTCATACGCCACCATGCCCACCTCTACTTGCGCACCGCCCGTGCCCTACTAGCGAGCCGTCATCACCGACTACACCTCTCCAACTCCACTCACAGGCCTCTACCACTCAACCTATAGTCACCTGGGGGGCTGGGGGGAATTTGTTTTAGCCTCCTTCAATTTTTGGGGGGGTTTGCAAATTTTTGTTTTGCTTTTTAGAGGCCCTGTCGATTTTTTGGCTCTAACTTGAGCAACGGTATCATTTTTTGGAAAATGAAATATCATCAAAAAGTTGATTCCAAGATGGACATGATGGTGAAGGTATTCTTTCGATTTCTTTCCAATTGTTACTTGTTTTTTCGCTTGAAGTCTCAAGCCTTCATCATTGGGGGTTTCATTGTACATATGGCTTGAGAAAGTTTCTTGAGACATATCATTTGTACTTTTTCTTTCTATTTCTTTTTGGAGTAGGGTTGTTCCCATGTGGTTTTTCCTATTTCTCTATTTCATAGATATTTTGTTGTGATTGGGTACCTCATTAGGCTTTGTTGCTAGGACCCAAGTTTTCTTTCAGCATTGTAATTTCCTTTCTTTTTTATGCATTGTTGCTCATCTTAAGGGGGTGTTAGAGTAAAGGGTTAATTTTATTGTATTTATTAAATTACCTTTACTCAGAGCCAAACCGTTGTCTTATCTTTGTCTTTGCTTCTCTATGACAGCTTCTTACATACATGTGTTCTTCAGGTTTTGTGGATTTGTATTGCTCAAATCCTTCAATCTGGTTGTGGACTATTGTAACTATCATTTTGTAAATTTATTGTCTTAAATACATTATAAAAAAATTCTAGTAAGTATAAGGGTCTAGATGAGAATGAGATTATTCCATAAACAAATAAATTGACACAATAGATATTCCTGTGTGGGATAGATAACCTCAACCTTAACATTGTAAAATGTTAAGCCTTATATAAATCTGCTAAAATTTCTTTTATCTTATTCTCTAAACAAAAATCAAATTAGAAATATTGATATTGACTTAACTCGTCATTTTTTTTCAAGAAGTCATTTTTTATATGAACTTTTATCTCATCTTTCAATATAGATTTATGTAAAATTAGTGCAAGGGACTCATTTATTCTTTATGGTTTTCTTTGCAAAAGAAAAGGTTATATGCAACTTTTAAAAGTACAACCTAAATTTGAGGAGTAGCATATGAGTTTTTTAATTATTTAATCAATTATGTGTTTTATAGATAAAAATTCATTAGTACACAAATCACGAGATATTATTAACTTGACAAGAAAAACTTATATGCATCTTTCGTGGGTCATGAATTTAAATCTTATGTAGAGAATGAAATCACTTTTATTAGAATATACTTAATCTATTAGTATTTCATAATGCAAAAACTTGTAGCGTATTCAAAGTACAATACAATATGAAGTTTCAAAAAAATGTATTTAATAAATAATAAGGTTATATGCACCATTTGGATATAAAAATTAAGAGGATAAAATGCACCTATTTTTAAATTAAAATTTTAATTAGTAATGCTAGTGTTAGATTTGGATTTCTTAAAAGAATTAGATATATTAAATTGCACTTACATCTCTTCAAAATTTAGGTTATAATTTTTCTTAACATTATTATTTAATTATTATTTCTTTAAGAAGTTATTTAAAGGGTCTTGTTGTTTTATTTATATCTTGAAATCATAAGTTCAAATTTTGAGGGAATGAAATATCAAAAGGTTGTGTCACTCAACTTCAGCAGTAGATCAAGACTCCTTGCTAAATGCAAGGCTCCAACATCGTAAGGGAAGAGGTCAGGATTGTGCCCAACGTGATTTTGACGATGTGGATGCCCCTCCATCCTTGGATCTAAGCTAAAAACATGTTGCGTGTGGGCATGTATCAGATTCCTAAACCCACCATTAAAAAAAGGTCATGTCATATTTTTTTATTATAGTAAATTATGAGCTTTAAAGAATCTTACTTTTCTCTTCCTTCCTAAAAAGGATTAGAATATAAAAGTTATGTAATCTAAGTACAATAAATTACATAAATCTCACATGCATATATAATATTTCATTATTCAAATTTTTCTTTGAAAATACAAGTTATGGTATACTATAGAATTCCACAAATTTCACTTTTATTTTCCTTCTTAAGTAAAAATATATATGCGCCCTTAAAATAGAAAATTTTATTTATAAAAAACATCTTGAAATCAATAGAAGTGATATATTTCTTCATTAAATACTTTGAGAGAAATCTAAAACACATGCTTAACTTTATAGATTGACTCTTATATAAAATTAATATGTTTTGTGATATTGCTATTAGGATTCAATCTTGTAGTTTTTTGAGTCAAACTCATTGACTCATAAAAAACTACATAGTCGAATCATGATAGCAATATCACAAATTGACTAGCTATGGAATCATCTCCAACTTATTAATTAATATGTCATTTATTTTTTCAAATAATTTTCAATATAATAAACTTTTCTTAGTAAACCATTATTTAAATTCAATTGAGGTTACAAACTTAAATATTATGAAATTAATTTATCTGTTAATCTCAGGTAGACTTGAACTCAAGACCACCCACATGAGAGGCTCTCAAGCTACCGTTGTATTATAGGCTCTTGCCTCAAAAAATTAATATATCTTACATATGTAGATCTATTCAATAAAAAATTGACTTGCACTAAACAAATTGATAATAAGAATTTGAATATATAAAACTTGGACTTACAGTTGCCTTCCCTCAAACAATACAAATTCAATAAAATAAGTAAAGAATAATATAGAGTACCCTTCAAAAAACTATTATTAATTAATTTATTAGTAAAAATCATTTTAAAAATACAGGGACTCTTCGAGGAATTTACGAACTCACTCAATATACATTATACCATAATTAAACGTAAACTATAGAATAAAACATCTATAGACCTAAAGAATTATTTTAATACTTCATTGAACCATGAAAATATTAAGTAATATTACATTAAAGTTTCTTAACATATACACTTAGACTAAGAAATAAATTAAATATTAATAAATAGAATTAAAAGTTTAGTATTTCATTTACTATACAACAAATATTTCTTCAATTAATTTTACTTTTTGCTAGTGACTGAATTATTTGCCTATGCACTTATATTAAAAGTAACCCAATAATGGCCTTTATAAGGCAAAGTGGGGTTAGTACTTAATTAAAATTTGAAACTTTTTAAAATGGACACACAACTAATATATGCATGTGCATAAAAATATTTCTTTACTACTTTTTGTATATAGGAATATTTCTCAATGCAATGATATGCATCATGAAAATTATGCTATCTCTTCAATGCGGTGCGAAAAAAATGGACCATAAACTCATCAAGCTAAGTACTTTTTCACATATTTTCCCCCTGTAAATAGAACTCTTTACAACTCAATTTATACCTTCTTTTATGAAATAAATATGATCTTCAAAACTATTTATAAGTAATGGAATTATGTGTGTGTGTGTGTGTGTGTGTGTGTGTGTGTGTGTGTGTGTGTGTGTGTGTGTGTGTGTGTGTGTGTGTGTGTGTGTGTGTGTGTGTGTGTGTGTGTGTGTGTGTGTGTCCTTCAAGTACAAAAACAAAATCCTCTTTAATTCTTGTGAGATAAAGTGGGATTAGTATTTAATTTAGATTTGATTTTATGAAATGAACACCAACACCTTCATTTGCTCCTTTTGTGAATATCAACACCTTTCTCCATGCAATGATTATAAGATTAAATGAAAAACAAAAATTGCTATCTTGTGAAGTGGCATTAAAAAAGAAGTACAAATCCATTAACCTATGTACTTTATCACATATCTTCTATGAAATACTAGATCTTGATGTAATGACAATTGTTTTAAGTGTAACTGGTGACTGACATTATATCTCTCTTATAAATTCAAAGATCTCAATGACAATTCATTAAAGTGTAATTTGTGATTCACATGACATCTCTTTTACAAACTAGTATGTATGGTTCTTAAAGGTACTTAGAAGCAAAAATGTTAGAATCACACACACGCACACGCACACGCACACGCACACGCGCGCGCGCACACGTATATATGAATATATATGTTTAAACAGGTGTCCACATATGTATGCATATATATATATGTACATATGCATATAAACATGTGACTATGGCTTCGACCTATTACGAATCAATTGATTTATTTTTCTGTTATCCGCAAGGTTTTGCCTAACATTGACCAAACTTTGTCATTTTAAAGATGATAACAAATTTTAATTCCCTTTAAGATTAGATTAGCTTGTTGAAACTAACAAAGCACACTAAACAATGCAAATTATTTAGAATTCTACTTAGAAAGTGTAAAGTTCACATTATTTCTAGAGACATTATCTTTTCAACCAAAATGTCTTTTCACCTTGTTGAGTTTTCTAATTTAAATATCTAAGAAGAAAAGATGAATAACTAACATCAACTTAGTTAAAAATAAACCTTAAAATTTTGAAAAAATAATAATTTATAAGTTTTAAAATCTCCACAAGATTTCAAGGTGAATCAAAAAATTGTTTAAATGATTAGATAGACATTTAGATTTAGTTAATGTTTAAATAGTGTTTATGACTTAGACTAGATGAACCAAATTACTATAGTAAATATTTTGTATATGTCTTATATCATCATAAACTAGACATTTTAAGAGAAAATGAGTGTCACTATCTTTTTTAATATAAGTTATAGTTTTTTAATTAATTATTTTTTCTAATTATATTTGTATAAGTTTAAGCTTGTCAATTTCTATTTTTTTTTATCATAATTATTTTAAAGATGACAACCTCATATAAATATAACAAATTTCATATATTAAATTTTTAATGAGATATTTTTGATAGGATAGACTTCTTTAATTTTTTATTATTTTATCTTTCTAAATTTTTTAGATAATATTTAGCTTTTCTTATTTGTTTTTAGCATTTCATATGAAAGAGTTATATTGCCATTAATGTCATAAGTTTTTGAAAAATTAAATTTATTTTTTTTGGTTTTCTATCAATATATGTTTAAATAAAGATCAATTAGACATTATTATTTCATGAAAGGTAAGCTATTTTATTTTTATTTTTTATATTATATTGCTACAATATGTATTATTTGATCAAATTTTTTTTTTTTTAAAAGTATATTTAATTTTATGAGTAAAATAAAATAAGTTATAATAATTTAGAATTTAAAATTACAATAATAATTTTGTAATTTTATTTATTTTTTAAATATTCTTAATTTATAAATTGTATAAACATAAAATATCCCTTATGTCACGAGATAATCTTGAATACAAAATTACAAAATTTGATTTTAACATGTAATAATTATCCAAAAGATAAAATAGATTATATATACTTTTTAATTTTTTTCTAATTATATAATATTAATGTAATTTATAAAAAGAGTAATTCTTGAGTATAGATGACTACAAACAATTTCATCCAAATGAATATTAAAGGATTTAATAAGGTAGATTTTTTAATGATAATTCTTAGTTTATCAATAACTTTAGCTATACGAAATAAGACAAGACTTTCAATTGTATTTAATGAGACTTTACAATATTTTTAAAATAGTAACAATTGATTTTTGTTATAAATTTTTAATAAAGATTATTAGATTTGTAATGATTTTCTATTTAAAAATTGTCATATACTTTAAAATACTAAATTACTTAAAATAATTAGAATATTTTCTAAACCAAACAAAGTAATCATAGATATATTCATTAATCTTATGGTCACCATTCTAAAATTTGTTATATTTTTTTTAAAAAATTAATTAGAAATCATTACCATATTAGAAGAACCCATCTCTAGCTTAAGAACTATAAGCTTTCCACCTTGACTTAAATTAGGTGAGTTTATGAGTTGGGATGATCTTATTCATTAATAGTGAATCTAACCCACCAAGATGGGTTACATGTGGATCTATTTTTAAGACTTCTTGATTGTGGTATCTCCTTGCTTTGTCTATATAAAGTTTTATTTAGTTCTCTCTCTCTCTCTCTCTCTCTCTCTCTCTCTCTCTCTCTCTCTCTCTCTCTCTCTCTCTCTCTCTCTAGCGAAGAGCTTTGTGTTGGGTTGTACTTAGGATAAATGGTTAACAATTTGAATACTAAAGTACAACTTCATGTTTCTTCTTCTTTTGATTGGAATTCTTCAGGATGATGAATTAAGTAATGAGATGTAATCTTGGGTTTACATCTTAGGTGTCTTATATGTAATAGCTCTAGGCTAAAATAAAATTTTGTAAATATTACTATGTTGTATGTCTGGAAGCCACGTTTGTTTTTGTTTTTTTTTTTTTTGCAAGGTGGTGGGGGAGGGGTTGGTTTGGATCAAACATCTATTTTATACTGGGATATGATATTTTACCATGATTTTGTACAAGTTTCTTGGGTCCTATACCATCTTTAAAAGTGTACACTTTCTTTGTATGACCTTTTATCCCTCCCCTTAATGATATCTTAGGTCCATGAATTAATTTATGCTCAAATTATTTTCTATTCATGAGTTTTTTCCTATTTTCAATCATTCTTTTTGTGTCCCTAATATCTTAGTATGTATCCTACTATTTGAAATCCTCGAGATCAGGGTCAAAGTCATCCATCACCCCTAGATCAAGAATGAGCTCATCACTAATCCCTTGGTAAGGGATGAGGTTATTCCCTACTCAAGGCATTTTCCTTGGGTCATAGACCCATTTTGGGGATTTTAGTTTGCTTCCCACTTTGTTCAGTTTGCCCTTTTTAAATTCTCATTCAAGCATTGATATAACATAAGGAATCCTCTCTTCATTAATCCACCCATTATGTGTGTAATCAATCCATTACCATCTACAAGAATCTATTATTGCACATTGAGTATCTATTTAAGAGCAAGATTCATCCAAGACACCATCCATTCAAGCAAGATTTCAAGGAGCATAAACATTCAAGATCATATATACATTCATGGATCTATGATTTGGAATTTGTGGATCTATTGGCATTTTTGGAGATATCCTAAATCATCATTTAAATACAAGCATTGATACATCTTTGTGGATGGTAGATTCAAATCCATCCATGGAGATTTGACAAGTGAGGTGATTATTTATATTTATCTTGATTTTTCCATACTTTATCATTTTAAGGTTGATTATTCAACTGAGGCTTGACTAAGGAAAGCCTCTCATTGCCAAAAAATAATCCATTTCCATTGTTTGTAGGTGCTAGCTTATATTTTTAGGAATAGAAACCTTAGATCTTAGAATCAGGGTTTTAAGTTATAGGTCAAGCTTTGAATCTCAATGTTTGTTATAGATAATATCAATAATGACATTTTCCTTGACCGAGGTCATCCCCGACCTCTAGGTTGTCCCTAAACTCTATGTCATCCCTATTTTGAAACCTCCAGATTCATGAAATTTGCATATACCAATTTCTACATCCCAGATCCAAAATAACATATGATTTTGACAATAGTTTTTTCAAATATGAGTTGACCTCCCTTAGTGGCTTCTAATGCGAGTTTCATAATTAGTTTTTTTTATTTCATAACATCTATGCTTATTTTTATATCTAATCCTTTCATGCACCTAGTCATCATATATGTTCTTTCATTGTTTGTATCTCAATTAATCAACGTGTTTGCACTTGAAAAACACTTAATCAAGTCAAGGAATAACATTACAATTAAGTGATATGGATATCCCCTTCCATTCCCCTATTAAGGACCCCCTAACATACTAAGATGGGAATTGCTAGAGAGAAGATGAACCTAGTTGTCAGGGGTGAGGAGATTGGTGATGTTGATCTCATGCAACTTATTGATCCTTTTATGTTAATTCTGATTGTTCCTACAGAGAACCACAAATGGATGTCCTTCTAACTACTAGGAACAACCTACTAGATAATTTTCAGTTCATCAAGTGGATAGTTCATGATATTAATGAGTTAAATGGAAGAATAAATGTCCTTGATGGTATGGTTAATAATTAGATGGAGACTAATAGTGTTGAGTGTATTGGGATGAATACAGGGTTTGAGATGTATATTTATTCCTTTTATAGGTTAGATTAAGTTTTGGACTTGGATGGTAGGATTTTAAGCATTGGGAATACTCTCAAAGGCATTGTTGATGTAGTGCCACCCTAATGACTTGATTTGGGACTTATTATGTACTAGATTTATATTTAATGATAGTGACATGAGATGTTATTTTACTTTACTAGTGATCTCTAAGCCTTGTTGCCTATTAGTGTCTAACACTTAGTCATTTCCTAGGAAGTGTTGGTCGGTCATCACTGCAACCGAGCCATCCAAAGAAGGTTGAGCTATATGGACTTGTTTTTATTTTCACTATATATCGAGCAAGTCAAAGATTTTTGAGCACCCTAGTGTAAACTGAACCACAATATATGCCAAGTGAAATATATAAATACCAAGACATATAAAGTTAATTTATGTCGAGTGAGTTAGTACGTGCCGAGTATATAGAAGTTGAGGGATAACATGAATGTTAGTTATGACCAAGCATCAAGATATTCAATTGCTGAGTAAACTAGTTTTGGCATATGTCTTTGTAATGGCACAAAAACTTGTGTAAATCATTTTGGCTAAATTTTATGCTTGTTTATGGATTGTAGAGATAGTTAAGGAGATGATTATGCATTTTGTTAGAGGACATCAATCCTTAGGAAGGCATAATAATTAATCAAAAAATTAGAAGGACTAAGTAGAAAAAGGGTGAATTTTGGATCGTTGATTATGATCTAGAACCTTCCATGATTGTCTATTTAAGAAGAGGTCAAACCCTAAATCAAAATTATGTGTGAAGGAAGATCATGAATGTGCAAAAAGGTCAAGGATAGGTCAAGGAAGGCTAAGTTTGATAAAGAGATCAGATAGAGCAACCTAGCAATGAAGGATTGAATAGAAAAAATTAGCTAAGGAGATCCATAATCTAGCATTAAGTGCTAACCGAAGGATCAGGTACTGAGACATTATAACCAGTGTATTGAGGCAAATCTTTTAACAAAGTGGTTTTAACAGACCTAGTTAAATCTCCTAACAAAGTGCTTACTTCATTGTGAGTTCAAATCCTTTAATAAAGGTAGACTTAATTGTCTTGTAAAGCTCTTAACAGGGAAGGCCCCTCATAGGATAGATCATCAGAAGTGATCAAAATAATACCCCTAATAGGAAAAATTTAGTGTGCAGTAGTGAAGATTTGTGGGTGTCATCCCCACCCTAGTTTTACATTCACCTTGGAAGGCTTTTGGGCAACCGAAATCTTTGTGTTATGTGTTTACATTTTATGTTGATGGATGTCATGCACAGTTAGATTCATTTCAGTTTTATAGTTCATGATTATATGGTATATGATCTAAGATATGAGATGGATTAAGAGTGAATCTAGTTAATTTGTTATTTTGTTTTAGGGAGTTAAAAGTTTTATAGTTCCTGATCCCCCCCCCCCCCACCTCAATATATTGCTTCCCAATAAGATTTCCAACAATTGGTTTTAGAGCTTAGTTTTCTTAAAAGAAGTCTAATAGCTTGAGAGTTCAGATCTTGGAGATGGAGGCTTATGAATTGGGAAAGATTATTGAGAATTAGATGATTGACATCTAGATCATACTACAACAACTTGAAGCAGCAAGAGAGGAGTTAAGGAAATCCTTAAACAAAAGAAAAGACATGGTCATTCAGTAGAATGATATACTTTGTAGTGTCTCTCCTGTTTGACTTTTGTAAGTCATCCTGATGGATGCAACCTTGCTAATCTTTTTTTGTGATGGGATCATGATTGTGACCCTGAGTGGTCTACACCATTGAGGTGTTTGGATTTATGTTTCTGTATCAGTTGCTTTGATTATTCTTTTGACTAATCTTTGAGATTATGATGTGATTTTTGGTTCACTGAGGTTTGTGCCAGTGGTTACTAGGATCGATGTGGTATCATGAGGTTGTTTCATGATTACCTTGAGATGTGTTCTATTACCATGCTACACTGGACTAGGTTCCTATAACAGTGGTTAGTCATGTTTATGACTATGGTTGTTTATGTGTTTTTAATGCCTTTTTTATGCAGAGTAAACAATCATTATTAAATGCTTAAGTAATTAGAACGGATTGTTCTTGTTGGATTATTTGGTTATGTGCTGTAGACATTTACCTTGTTTTATTTTGATTAGAGACATATTTGTTACTCATGTTATGTTTACATTTGAGAGGACCCGAGGGTCAGATGTTACACTTTGATTCCAATATCATAGATATTAGACTACTATGTTGTTCAGTTAATCATATTGCATGATGATGCCATTTTTAGATGAAAGTGTATTTTATGATGATATTTGGTTCTCTAGTATTTTGACATATCTCTGATTGCGTTATGTGATGGATTTAATGCTATGGTTATTTACTTCATTCCTGCGTTGTTATGCTTTATGCGAACGTGAGTGATGTAAATAGATTATTTTAATATAATTAAATAAATGGTTAAATTAGGTGATTTAATGCATTTATTGCTTCGGCTATGTTATTATATGCAATTGCACTTGATCGTGTTGTTTAGTGTGTAGGATTTATATCCCTGGCAGTGGCACATGGAGTTAGTGATTCAATCGTTCATATTTTACCAATGTCATCCTTGTATGGTTGACATATCCTTAATTAAATGTTTAATTTAAACCTTTTGGTGATTATTAAATTCAAACTCATTTGCATTATGTGATTAGACCAGTGAGCATGTCTGTGCATTTAGAAGTTCGCATTGTTGCGAAAGTTATTAAGGAGATTTCTGTGTTTTTGGGTTTTTGAGCTTTTTAATTGATTTATTTTTATTTCTGGCAGCTTTTCCATAAATGAATTCCTATTTATAGGAATAACCTATTTTCATTTGGGTCGATTTGAGATTTAACTAGATTGGCTAATTAAATGCCCTAATCGATTTTTCACCCAAAAAGTGAATAAGTATCCAAAAAGGAATTTAATTCCTCACTTCTCACTTTTGAATTGGAAAGTTGGAGAGTAAAACCCAAAATCCTCTTCATGAGGATTTATTGTTTTGTTTGTTGTGGGAGCTACCGGCGTGGGATCATCGCAAGGTTGGGCTCGTTGGATCCAACTTGGGGAAACCTTGGATTGTCGTGATTTTTAGCCACTTCTACGAGCGTTTTATTTTCTGGTTTAGATTCCCATTTTGCCCTTTTGGCTGTGAGGTAGGGCTTTCCTATTTTATTGTTTTTTCTCCGTTTCTGCTTCTATTTTTGGTAGTCATTTGTTTGGAGGCTGAGAACTAGTGTTCCCCTCTATTTCTGTATGTTAATTCTACCCAATTGAGCAGGTATGAAAATTTCCCTACTTTTTGGGATGAGGATTTGGGATTTTACGCCGTTATGCTGGCCATTTTTGCATACGATGTCCGATACCATTTATTTTTGGATTTTTGAGGTTTTTGAACCCAAAGGCCAAATGGGTTTTAATTTTGAAGTTTTTACCTCATTTTGCATGCCGCCTTGTTTTCTCGAGTTTTCTTGGCACAATGTGGGTCGTGGACCTTGATGATCCATTTGGATATCAGTCAGGCCACCTTTGCACTTTTATGTTGCATTGGGATGCATGTTGCATCCATACTCCCGACGTGTTTGATTGAGTGATTTTATACCTATTATGGTTTCTTTTGGACCTTTGCTTTGTTTCATGGACATTGGGATTCATGTAGAATCCATACTCTCAGATTGAGGCCGATGGAGTGAGTTCATGACCCTTGGTCTTGTTGCATCATTGGGATTCGTGTAGAATCCATACTCTCGGATTGAGGCCGGTTGAGTGATTCTATGATGTATGGTTTTATTGGCTTTGGGATTCATGTAGAATTCATCCTTCCCGTGTTGCTTTTAGTTGGGTGTTTTCTTTGCATTGTGTTCTCATTCCTGTCCTTGTGTTATGATCTTCGTGATGGTGGTGCGCCACACACGAGTACGTGCATGTACATTTGTTGGGTGACTTGCGAGGCTCAATCTTTCATGGATTTTCCGTAAGTTATGATCATTGGGGTTGGAATGGGAGTATGCATGCCCACAGGCACTTGTTGTAGGATGAGCATGGGTAGGGTAGGGTAGCATTTGAAGGGGGCTTCTATCTTGCAGCTCGACGTTCATGGTGCCAGAGGTTGACGAAGGATAAGAAGTTTTAACCAAGTGATAACTAAATAAAATGTGTGATTGTTAATAAAACTTAAGATAAGTAAAATGTGGAGCACCTGATTAAGTTCGAGGACACAATGTGTGAGCACCCGTTTAAGTTTGAGGACACACGATCCGAGCTTGGGCTTTTTGATGCCAAGCGACTCTCCAGGATGTCAGCCCCTACTTAGTAGCCTTTTGAGTGTCTGACCAGGACTTGTACTCCTTGCATTGTCTTAGGTTCTTGGTTGCAGCCATCATACTGTCTAGCATGAGTGTTAGCCATGGATGTTCTTTTGTGTTTTTTTGGTTGGATCATTATCTCCATTAACACGGTGGGTGTGGACCTACGGGTTCCACATGGTTGGGAGGCATAGCTACCTTTACCACTACTAGGGACTGGTGTACAGAGATGGTCTTTTGTCCTAGTGCGACCATTGCTAGATGTCTTCACTTGGTACTTCGGGTTCCGGAGTATGCTTTCTTGTGATTTATGCTTTCATTGGGATGCTTGTATATCATGTTTAGATGATGCTATTTTATTTGATGCATTCCCTTATTATGATGTTTAGCACATGATTAGATGCTGTGAATTGTTGTATTAGCATATCTGTTGCTTATTGTTGTTTAGCATGTGATAGGTGATGTTATCTTTGGTAGGATTATCTTATGCTTTTCTACTAGCATGTTAGATTTCCTTATGCTTTTATTGTTGCATGTTTTAGTAGTGACATCCCTATTATGACAGTACTGACGATTGGTCGGTGGCTTGGGATGTTACGTGCGGGGGATGGCTAGGACCCACGATGGTCTTATGATGCTATTGACGGATGGGAGGAACCACACACTTAGTTTGGTTGTTCAGTTGTTGCTTTTTGTATGTTCTTTGCTGCGGTAGTTTAGATGGATAGATGTTCTTCTTTCTATGTTGTTCTTACACTCGAGTGTTCATTCCTCGATTCGCGTGGATCCGGTACTCCTTGGTGTGGAGGTTCTTTGCTCTATTTTGGTCCCTTTTGCTTTTGGGAGTGTTTTTTTTTCTATGGGCGACATTTGTTCAGCATAGTGCGACACTTTAAAAAGTATCGCACGCCCATGCAAACTATGTCATATGACACTATAAAGTATCGCACGCTTTCTTAAAAAATGTCATACGACACTAGAAGAGTGTCGCATGCCGTCTTGAGAAATGTTGTATGATGCTGAAAAGTGTTGCATGCCTTCTTGAGAAATGTCGTACGACACTAGAAGAGTGTCGCCCTCCCTTAGTAAAAAGTGTCGCACAATTTTTGTGAAAACCTACGCGTGCCAGCAGTGGGAACTTTTCTTCATGATTCAAACTTTTTGAGAGTGGTTTTGGATACCCTTTTGGGCGTTCTTCGACCCTATGCTATTGCATTTTGAATTCTGTCGATTTCTCTTGAAATCTAGTTTTCGTGTTTCTGTTTTAGTCTCTTGGGGTTTAAAATATATCGTTTAAGTTGACGTATATTTAATTTCTTATACTTAAGATATATTTTAATATATGCGACGAATCATTTGAGATAGGTTTCAGACCTCTCAGAGATAAGTTATGGATTCTAGGAAATTTCAGGGCTTCAAAAATCCAGACTTAACCAATTTTTCAGGGCTTTAGGATTTCAAGCTTAGCCAGATTTTGGGATTTTGCATTTTACCCCAGCTTGGTGTTTTGTTGATGAGTGGTCATTTCTTGTGCCCTCATCTTGTTGTGGTGGTTTTTGGCTTTTGTTTGGGTGTGTCAGTTTGGTAGTGGCGTTCGGAGATCTGTTGGTTGCCGGGATTGTGGTGAAGTCTTCTGTTGCGATCTTTGTGATCCCTGTATGATGTTGTCTTGTGCATTCATACTTGTAAATATATATATATATCTTGGCTTGATTTGAATCCTTGTTTCCAAGGATCTCCGGGCGGGGCATTACATACTTTACCAAGAGATAGATACCAAAGGACTGCTTAACAATGAGAATTACAGTGAAAGTGATGTAGAAATAATAAACCTATTGGAGAAGAACACCATTCTGAGTGAAGGAGTCAGAGGATTAAAGAGACAACATGAAACCCAATCAGTAAGATGGTGTGAAGTGACTAAAAGGAAAAAGAAAACCAAAGAAGACAAAGCCATGGCTGAAGAAGACAAGAGATAAATGGCTATCAGACTTGAAGAAAGGCCATATGATGTGAATAAGCTTACAAACAATGAGCTCAACATGATGAATCAATTATTACTTATAAATCAAGAGTTGAACATAAAGGACATGGAGATTATGAATATGAGATCACAAAGTGACCACCTGAGGAATGAGTTAAGATCTGAGAAAGAGCTTCTAGGGAAGACGAACAAACCTAGTGAAGCTATAAGGTAATTTGAAGAACTAATGATATTACCAAGGTCATCCAATGATACTTTTGGTCTAGGACATATCAAGCACTCTTCATCTACTAAAGAAGGAGAATTATCCAAGAGTGGAGAGAAAATAAATGCAATAGCTAAAGGAAAACCTACATGTCATCATTGTGGCAAAGTAGGACACATAAAAAATATTTGAAGAAGTAAAAATGGTAAGAAAAACCCTAAACCTAAGTTTATTGGTAATTTCTTTGAGATTCAAGAAATAGGTACACCAAGCACATGAATGTAGGTCAAAGGCAAGTGATATAGCTATTACACCTAGATTTGAAGGACATTGATATATTTGTTAGAAACATGGATATGGAGCTCAAGAATGTAGATCTAAGATAAAATCCAACTAGACATCTAAGGCAAAAAAATGCACCTAAGAAAGGTAACTCTTACAAATAGGATTATAACACATAATATAGTTATCATTATTGTGGAGAGTATGGTCACATTCTAGAAAATTGCATCAGAACACATTTCAGAGACAATTACGAGAAGTGGTTAAATAGAAGCTTAGCTTTCTATAGTTGTCACAAGGTTGGACATGTTGGTAAGAACTATAGGCTTGAGAACCAATACCAAGAAGTGGACACATCAAAGGAAAAGGCAAAGTTGACATAGAAAAAAAAAGGAGATGAATCAAACCTGGAAAAAGAAAATAGAAGCTAGAGGTAGTGTAGCAAGCAAAGATAAGATCACCCAATCTAATGGATTAGGTGATCACACCACATCCAACTACGCAAAGAAGGTATGTGAGGAATTGTACACTTGAATGAAAAATTACATATTAATTCCTAACAAGAAATGTGATTGAAAGTCCATATATGCATGAATCAAAATGCACTAGTACAGATCTAAAAGAAGAATTAAGAAAAATAATTCAATGCATAATCGATGTCGAGCATCAATATTATAGCCTATAGCAGCTAAGTAATTTCATATGAGCCAAGGTTTCATACAAAACCAAGGTAGTATGATGACTGAGCTAAGTAATGAATACCGAGTATTTGAAGGAAAGTAGTGCAAACAAAATGTTACGTGAAGACACTATAATGCACCTACTTTAGTACATCACATTTATTGTAGACCTAATTTGACAGATTGAAGGTATATATCAAAAAATTTATGTCCATTTTCATAATATATGTATATGTATATGTATATGTATGTATGTATGTATATATATACACACACACACACACACACATATATATATACATATGTATATATATGTGTGTGTGTGTATATATATATACACATACACACATACACACACATATAGATACACACACACACACACACACACACACACACACACACACACACACACACACACACACACCATTTTCATTTGCCAAGCAATTTTAGTGCACACAGGTGATTCAAAGATGATTAAGCAAATCACAGCATGTCATCAGAAAATTTCAAGAACTAAGTAAGATTTGAAGTGTTGAGTTAAACTATTTTTGAAATTTCTAAAGTAAAGTTTCAAAACCCTAGTTTTGAAATGACATCATCTACTTCTAGGAAAGAAATGTTGAAAGAAAGCAACCCACATATTGTGAGGAATAACAATGTCCTCCACCCAAATTCATAGGTTACCCTGATATTGTGATGATTGGAGATGCATATGGTGCCCTATCATCAATTCCACCTAAAGTCTTGATGGTTCACAATGTTTGATTGTGTTACATGTGCAAGATTGCAGAGATTGGAGATTATGATTTGTGATCTCCATATGAAAAACTATCTGATAATGAAATGTTGAAAGATGAAAATAAAATTGTTGCTGAGAAAGGGCTTTTTTGTGCCCTAGCATTTGCTAACATTTTAAAAGTGGAATGGATAAAGATTGTATTGAGCTAAGTACATGATATGAAATTATGGTTGGAAGGTGGAGCAATCAAGATCAATAAAGCAATCATTCACCGAGTTATTAGTTATCCCACCCCGGAGAGAGAAACAACTATGAGATGTGCAACAAAGAATGTCGTCAAGGACTAGATAAAGACCAAATGGAATGACCCGAGGAATGTCTATTGATGGAATTGAGGATCCTATTATTGAGTTTGTAGTGTGTGTAGTTGCACACAAGATATATCAGTCAAGCTAATTGAATAGTGTTTCATATAGTGTAGTTGACCTAGGTTACAAAATTGTAAACAAAGATCATAGTTATGACCTGGTTGATCTGCAACTACAACAACTATTAGAAAATCTTGGAGCAATTCAAGAGGCCAAGAATACTTCATGTAAGTTTGGATCGTTGCTAGTATATATATTTTTCTATGTGCAAAATTCCTTTCCTACAATAGGTATAGTTGTATGGGATAGGACCAGACCAGTCCAAGAAGATCAATGTTTTCATTAAACAATTGGTTGAAAATTTTGAGACCCTAATGGATAATTATTTTGATGAATTTAAGAGAAAAATGGAGAATGGAATGAGGATCCCACAGTCTATGGTGGATTATTACTATGAAGATATTTGTTTCATGGTAGATATAGATTTCACATATACATAGGTAGTGTTATCAAGGTTTGCATGATTAAGACCAATGCAATGTGAAGTAAATGTGGATGAAATCACTACAATAGCTACTAAACAAGGATGTTGAGCCCTTCAGAAACTATGAGTTAGCCAAGATTAGAATGGTAATTAAACCAAAGTTCCCAAGATGGATAGGAAATGGAAAAAGATGATAGCATATATTGAGGGAAAACTTGGCAAAGGGCCTCTTCATAAAATAGAGAGAAAAGGTGAAGACAAAAAATTTGATGAAGAAGAAGAAGAAGACGAAGAATCAAAGGGAAAAGAGCTAGTTGTTGTTGAGCTCAAGGAAACAAAACAGAAGAAAATTTTCATTATTGATCTTAAGGTGAAGAAGGATCTAAATAAGAATGTAAAGAATGTAGATACACCTCCTAAACCTGAGCCTAAAAGGAGGATATTAATAAGATCCAAGGAAGCTCAACCCAGACTACTAAAATAAAGAAAAACCTAGCAAAGAGGAAACAAACAAAAGGAATTGAGCAGAGTCCACCAAAGGGGACAAGAAGGAAATTAATTGTCACACATGATGAGTAGGAGGAAATAAGAAGAGGAAACCAAGTTTGATGATTTGACAAAGCTTCAAATTATATCGAGACAACCTCCTATGACAATATATCAAGTATGTGAAAATATTTGGACCTCAACTAGCATAGAAAGTTTCAAAAAAATTGAATATGATTCTTTAAATAAGGAAGATTGGAAAAAGATTAAGAAGGCCATGCTAGATATGATGATAAAAATTATGTATACACCTATAGAATTAAGAAAGGGTTTTCCTAAGGATTTGTATAATAAATTAGTGTTAAGATTAACCATGGATAAAAATAAAAGTTACATGCAAATATAACCAATATTAGAAAATAATAGATCACACAGAAGAGAACACAAGACACCAAGATTCAATGTGGTTCACCCAACCCCTGGGCTATGTCCACCAACAACAAGTCCAATATTATTACTATCTAGTGATTACAATCTGTAATCCCTTACAACTCAATACCACTGCAAGAAGCTACAATATCACCATACATTATGAAATCCCTAACCCTAAGCCTTTTTATACAAGCTTTTAATTGCTTACAAAATTAGGGATAGAATAAGTCATCCAATAGAAAAATAGAAATCAACACCTTTTACAATATAAGGTCATTTCTGGCTTCAAAGGTGTTCCCAAAACCTCCATATGGGTGTTTCCCCTTAAACTCATCCTATATTGCAATAAGGAGAGCACCCAAGGTGCTGCCCCTTGACCCCATCTTGGGGGCACAACCCTCAAACCTCTATAGAAATAATCTAGGAAGAAACTGTGTCAAATAAACCTCTAAGTCTAATTAGGCTCCACATTACAACAATTAGATGCAAAATGGAAGTGGGCATTATCCATTGAAAGAAAAATAAGGGAGATTATATTGGCACAAACAATGCCTAATTTAGGGAAGACACATATGTCTATTGCCCTAAGAGATTTATCCAAAAAATTGCCAAAAATAAGGGTATATAAAATTTTGAAGAATAAAGTAGTTGAGGTTGAAAAAGAAAGCATTTTGATATGGAAGAAAGCATTTGTATTTCTACTTCCATCAAAAGAAGAGAAAAAAAGGAAGAGGGTAGAGATGCTATAGAGTTAGATAATCAAGAAGATGATGATGAGCTTGGGGAATTAGAAGAAAAAGTAACAAAGTTAGTAGAGGGGAGTGAGAAACAAGATGTTTTCACTATAGAGAATGTTCCCAATTCATCACCACAGAATCATAATATCTTAATTGAGGAATATTTGAAAAATGCAGAATCAAACACCTCAGACTTCTCTTCCATGCACCAATCCATTTTTATTATAAATTCAAGGTTCTCAAAGGATTGATAATGCATCGGCTAATGGTTTACAAGTTACATCGGTAATAGTTATTCTAGGCATGAGTGTCAAGAAGTAAGGAAAGTCCATCATTGTGCTACCGAAGTCTACACATGCAATTGATGGGCAAGGAGAAGAGAAAGGAGATGCAAACCAATCTTCCTAGGATGCCTCAGAGGGAGATACAGAGGTAGACCCATCTAAGCTGAAAGAGACCAAGAATCCTAAGGAGAAACATGCTATCCCAGCTCTTATTTGGTTGTTGACTATTGTTCACGTTGATGCATTAACTGTTATACATATTCAACAAGTTATATCAACTCAACACAAGCACACTAAATAATAGACAGCTAGACCAAGTGCAAAGGGGAAACAATTGTAAATATCAGTACCAAGTGATAACACCCCACGGTCATAGTTGATGAATATGAAGTTTGAATCACTAGAGACTCCAGTGAGCTTAGACGAGGTCATTACATTGCCCAAATATGATCTTTATAATATGACATTGGAATAAATGTAGAATCTACAAGCTTTGTTGAGTCATAAGACAAAGCACGAACAACTAAAGAAGAAGTTCAAGGAGAAGCAATGTAGTGCCTCTTGTGTTTGCAGTCTGTACCTTGTCTATTTTTGATTTGAGAGATACTTGATACTCTTTTGATATTTGTACCTTGAGACGACCTGAGGGTCGAATGTTATATTTTGATTTCTGTACCATAGATGCTTTGTTACTATGCTATTCAGTTTATCATATTTGCATGTTGATGTTATTTTGAGATGACAGTAGATCTATGATAACTGATTATCTGGTGATATGATGTATTGGACCTATTTGTTGACTATGCTATGAGATGGATTCTATACTATGGTTATTTACTTCATTCTCGTCTTTTACGCTTTCTACGAATGTGAGTGATGTAAATGGATTAAATAGGTATTTTAATACATGTTGCTTTGGCTATGATATTATTTGCCATTGCACTTGATCGTGTGTTTTATTGTGCAAGAATTATATCCCTGGCAGTGGCCTATGGAGTTAGTGATCCAGCTGTTCATATTTTTCCAATGTCGCTCCTATATGGTCGACGTATCCTTATTTACTTGTTTTATATTAAAACCTTTCGGTGATTAGTAAATCCAAACTCAATTGCATTATGTGATTAGACCAGTGAACATGTCTGTGCATTTAGAAGTTTGCATTTGTCACGAAAGTGTTAAGTGTTTTTCTGTAATTTTGGGTTTTCGGGTTTTTAATCTTTTGGATTTAATTTCTGGCAGCTTTGCCTTAGGTGAAATCCCGTTGCAGATAATAACCTATTTTTGTTTGGGTCATTTTGGAGTTTAACTACTCCAGCTAGCTATTTTCCAGAATTGACTATTCACCCAAAAAAAGTGAATAAGTATTGGAAAAGTGATTTCATAAATCACTTTTCACAATTTGGAAATAGAATTGTAGAGCAAATTTGGAAATCCTCTTTTGAAGGATTCTTGTTTTGCTCGTTTTGGGAGCTGTGAGCGTGGGATTTGCGCGAGGTTGGTCTCGTTGGATTCGGCTTGAGGAGTTTATGCTTTGCCGTCATTTTCAACTGTTTTGGCAGGTGGTTTATTTTATTGTGCGGGTTTCAGTTTCTGCCTCTTTTTCCTTCAGGTAGGGCCTTCCCGTTTTTTAGTTTTCACTCCGTTTCAGCTTCCATTTCTTGTAGCAATATGTTAGGAGGCTGAGAACTAGTGTTCCCCTCCGTTTCTGTTTGCTAGTTCTGCCCGGTTGGTCGGGTATGAATGTTTTACCTGTTTTTGAAATGGGGGTTTGGGTTTTTGGGCCGTTATGCTAGCCGTTTTTGCATACGGTGTCCGTTTTTGATTATTTTTGGATTTTTGGGGTTTTTGAACCCAAAAGCCAAATGGGTTTTAATTTTGGAATTTTTCCAAAATTTGGGATTTTTACCTCGTTTTGCGTGCCACCCTATTTTCTTTGGCTTTCTTGCACATTGTGGTTTGTGGACCTGGATGATCCATTTGGATACCAGTCAGAACACTTTTGCATCTTTTGTTGCATTGGGATGCGTGTAGCATCCGTCATCTCGATTATGTTTTCAGTCGATTGACTTTTGTTTGCATTCTCATCCTGTCCTTGTGTATGATCTCTGTGATGGTGGTGCGCCACACACACATATATTGTCGGGTGATCTGCGGGGCTCGATCTTCCGTGGTACTTTCGGAAGTTGTGATCATTGGGGTTGGGTTGGGAGTTTGCATGCCTTCGGGCACTCATCGTTGGATGAGCATGGGTAGGGTAGGGTAGCATGTGGAGGGGGCTTCTATCCTGTAACCTGGTGACTACTTCCCGGTTGGCAGAGGAAGTTTTATATAAGTGATAATTAAATTAAAACTTGGGGTGGTAATAACATTAAAGATAATAAATGGTACTTTTGTGTATTGGCCTTCCGTTGAGGGAGTTGAGCTACACAGTGTATTGGCCTTCCGTTGAGGGAGTTGAGCTACACAGATCCGAGCTTGGGCTTTGATGCCAAGCGACTCTCCATGATGTCAGTCCCTACGTAGTAGCCCATTGAGGTGTCTGACCAGGACCTGTAGTTTATGCATTGTTTATGTCTTGGATTCAGTCATCATACTGCTTGGCGTGTGTGTTAGCCATGGTTGTTGTTTTGTGTGTGTGTGGTTGGATCATTATCTCCATCAGCATGGTGGGTGTGGACCTACGGGTGCCACGTGGTTGGGAGGCGTAGCTACCTTCACCACTGCTAGGAACCGGTGTACAAAGACGGTCTATTGTTCTAGTGTGATCGTTGCTGGATGTGTCACTTGGTACTTCGGTATACGGAGTATGCTTCTTGTGATTTATGCTCTCATTATGATGTTATCATGCTTAGATGATGTTAGTTTTAACGCTTTCCTCATTATGATGATTAGCATGTAGTAGATGATGTTATCTGATTACAGGGTTATCTTATGTTCTACTAGCATGTTAGATTTCATTACTTATATTGTAACATGTTTAGTAGTGATGTCCCTATCACGATAGCACCGATGATCTAATTGGTGGCTTGGGATGTCATGCGTGGGGGATGGCTAGGGCCCACGATGGTCCTATGACGCCATTGACGGTTGGGAGGAACCGCGTACTTAGTTGGTTATTTTGCTCATTGCAATGTTATCTATGTTATTGCGATGTTATTTCAGTTGTCGTGAGGTTTCCTTTCTGTACTTTCCCTTCTTTGTTTGATAGATGGTTAGATTTTGTTTCTTGTTACTCAATTTTGGTTTGAGTGTTTTGGCCTCAAAATGTGGATCTGGTACTCCCTGGTGTGGAGGTTCTTTTGTCAAATTTTCTCCGTTTTTGAGTTCTAGAAGTGTTTTTATTTTCTATGGGCGACATTTGTTCAACATTGTGCGACACTGATAAAGTATCGCACGCCCATAGAAATAATGTCGCACGAAACTAAAAAGTGTCGCACGCAATACTGAAGAAGTGTCGTACGACACTGGAAGAGTGTCGCACGGCTTTATGAGAAATGTCAAGCGATACTTTTCCAGTATCACACGCCTTCTTGAGAAGTGTCGCACACAGTAAGGGAGAAGTGTCGCCCTCCCTTAGTGAAAAGTGTCGCATGCCTTTTGGTCAAAACCTGCGCGTGCCAACATCGGGCACTTTTTGTAGTGTTCTGATCTTTTTGAGAGTTGACCTGGATACCCTTTTTGGCATTCTTCAAGCCTATGTTGCATTTTGAATTCAAGAGGTTTCTTTTGAAATTCAATTTTTGGGTTTCTATTGTAGTCCTTCGGGGTTTAGAATATATCATTTAAGTATAAGTTGACGTATATTTAATTCCTTATACTTAAGATATATTTTAATATATGCGACGATTCATTTGAGATGGGTTTCAAACCTCTACGAGCTAAGGTGTGGATTCTAGGAAAAATCAGGGCTTCAGAAATTCAGACTTAGCCAAAATTTTAGGGCTTCAGGATTTCAGACTTATCCCATTTCCTAGAGTTAGCTTATGTCTTTCAGCTTGGTAGACCGTTGTGGTTTTTGTGATTGTGTTCTAGTTGGTAGTGGTGTTTGGAGATCCATTGGTGCTTGGTTGTCTTTCAGTCTTCCGTTGCGATCTTTTGGTTTGTGTAGGTTGTTTCATGTGCACTTACACTTTAAAAAAAAAAATTGTTCTGACTTGTTTTCCATCCTTGTTTCCAAGGATCTCCAGGCGGGGCATTACAAGCAAGTACTCCATGATATTAAAAATAATTTTGTAGATGCTTTTGATATTCATGATGTAAATGAGAAAAAACCATTTTTGGAATAGTTAGTTCATATAGTTGAGAAAGTGAATAATGAGGATATAGAGACCAATAAGAGAATGATGAGATGGTTTGAGAAAAATTTCAAGCACAAAGTTCTTGGGAAAGTCTCAATAAAACTTGCAATAAGACAGGTTGAGCTTTTTAACCTTGCAACTAGTTTAGAAGGAATTTTGAAAATTATTCATTCATTTTATATAAAAATTTGTGATGTTAATTTATTCACCTTGGAGAATTAATTCTCCATATATCAATTACAAGAAGATTTGAAGCCTTGTGCTAATTCAATGAGCAAGAACACAAGTTCAAGCTCTCATTCATATAATAAATTGATATTTGGTCAAGGGAGATTAGCCGAGTGGATGGCTAAAGACAAGAACAGTAGAAATAAAATGATTTTAACACAAACCATGTTGCTACCTCACATAGAGGTGATACAGAGGGAGCTACCAGTTACACAAGACTTAGGTAAGAGAGATCAACATCACTTAACTACAGATAGTTTAGTTGATCTAGCTGCCTAGTTAGAAATTTAGATTTAGGTCTTAGAATCAATCCAATCTAGATGGAATCAAGGAATATTAGAGGTGATTTCATCAAATCACATAATTTTTTTGGACAAGTATCAGTTAACCTCTGCAAACCCCAAGCCATAAGTGACAAAAGCAAGGGGGAAATTAGACACAACAAAAGGGTTATTACTCATGACATAGGGGAAATCAAATTAGAATCCAAAATCACAAAGAGTAAATTAGATGAATCAACATAAGATATCACAAGATAATAGACATATACATGTATTGTGTATGACAGAGTCATGTTTTTGGAAGATTGAATCATTGTCTAAGGGAGAGTGCTATTTTTTGATATTTTGATATTTTAATGGATTACTAAGTCATGACTAAGTGTTTTTCCCACTAATGTCAAAGGGAGAGATTGTTGATCTCTAAGCCTTGTTGCCTATTATTTTCTAACACTTAGTCATTTCCTAGGAAGTGTTGGTTGGTTATCACTATGATTGAACCATCTAAAAAAGGTTGAGCTACATGGACTTGTTTATATTTTTACTACATGTCGAACAAGTCAAAGGTTGTCGAGCACCTCAGTGTAGACCAAGTCACAATATCTACCGAGTGAAACATATGGAGACCAAGCAATATAAAGTTAATTTATGTTGAATGAGTTAGTACATGCCAAGTATGAAGAAGCCAAAGGACAACATGAATGTTAGTTATGACTGAGTGTTAGGATATTTAATTGTTGAGTCAACTAGTTTTGCCATATGTGTTTGTAATGGCACACACACACTTATCTAAATCATTTTGGCCAACTTTTATGCAATATTTATGGATTGCAGATAATTACACATTTTGTTAGAGGACATCAATCCCTAGGAATGTAGAGTAAACAATAAAAAAATTAGGACTAAGCAGCAAAAGGGTGAATTCTAGATCATTGATATGATCTATAACTTTCCATGATTGTCTATTTAAGAAAGGATCAAACCCTAAATCAAAATTATGTGTGAAGGAAGATTATGAATGTGTGAAAAGGTCAATGATAAAGCAAGGAGGACTAAGTTTGATAAAGAGATTAGATAAAGAAACCTAGCAATGAAGGATTGATTAGAGAAAATTAGAGAAGGAGATCAATTCAAAAAAAGGAAGGAGGAGATCTGTAATCTAGCATTAAGTGCTAACTAAAGGATCATGTACTAAGACATTATAACTAGTGTATCAGGGAAGATCTCTTAATAGAGTTGTTTTAACAAACCTAGTTAAATCGCCTAACAAAGTGCTTACTTCATTGTGAGTTCAAATCCTTTAATCAAGGTAGACTTAACAATCTTGTAAAGCTCTTAATAGGGTAGACCCCACATAGGGTAGATCATTAGAAGTGATCAAAATTGTATCCCTAACAAGAAAAATTTATTGTTGCAGCAGGTAAAGATTTGTGGGTGTCATCCCTACCCTATTTTACCTTGACCTTGGAGAGTTTTTGGGTAACCTAAATCTTTGTGTTATGTGTTTACATTTGATGCTTATAGTATTGTACAATATGTCATGAGTTTATATAGATATGTTTGTGGTTTAGTTTGTGATGCAAGTGTGTGTAGGTACATGTACAAAAGCCTCTCTAATATATTTTGCTTCAAAGATGGAAATATGATCCATATAGGCACCCTAAGCCTAGAGATATCTTATAGTATAGTCAGTCACCTTGATTTGGAGATCTTGGGGATTTTATATTTATTGTGATTAATGATTTACTTTTATCCTTATTTTGATATTTGCTTATGGTTAATATATATATAATTATGTGAGTGTATACATATTAGCTCAAATTGTTGACATTATGGTCAAGTTTGTTTATTAGTGACACACACTTAATCAAATGGTTAGTAGCTATTGAGCTCATCTTGTAGTTCACAGTGTTAATCAAGTAATTTAGGTTCTACTGAGTTCTATAGTTACTATCGAGTTCTAGAAATAGTATTCAGGTCAGACTAAGCAATATCTACCGAGTTGATGATTATTAGTGTAAACTAAGCTTCATAGTGTTTACCAAGTTTCTCAGTGCAAATTGATTCTTTTAGTATTTTTTGATTTTGCATCTTCAGTGATGTGAATCTAGTGTTGACCAAGCCAAGATGTGTCAACCAAGTGATTCATTTTATACTAAGCTCATAGTGGTAGTGTTGACCGAGCTATGTAGTGTCAACCAAGTGATTCAATTTATATGTCAAGTTTTGTAGTGTTCACCAAGTCACCAATGCTAACTAAATTCATACTACTTGGAAGTGATTAGTATGGACTAAGCTTCTATGTCTACCAAGAGCATGACGATGCTAACTATTGACAATGGCTGTTGATTATCAGAACCTTAGCGATTTTGTCTTTAGAACTCAAGTTCCAACAATTGGTTCGACTTTGTGTATTTTGGAAAACCTTGTATTCTAGCCAACTTTGATGAATTGTAATTTAGATTGGTATATATGTAATATATTGTATCACATCCAAAGAAGAATATGAATGGTATGAATATGAGATACACTAAGAGTAGTAGTGCAAAGTGAGAAGGCTACAAGAAGTATAAGGAGCAACAAAGAGTTATCTATCACAACAAGGTGATCATTACACTCCAAAGAAATCTCAGCTAGCAAATCAAAGTTGCAGATCAAAGATCAACCACTAGTTCATCCTAATTGCTGGAATAGTTAAATCCTTTCACAAGGTAGGCTTAATAGTCCTTTGTAAATATCTTTACTAAGTGCATACTTCATTGTATGTTTTGTAAATCCTTTTACAAGGTGGACCTAGTAGTCCTTATTGCTCCTAACAGGGAAGATCATCAAAAGTGATTATTATAAGCCTTAACCAAAAAACTTTATACTATAGTACGAAAGCTTTTGGGTATCATCCCCACCCCAATTTTACTTTCTATTTGGAAGGTTTCTAGTCACCATATCTTGTGTCAAAGTGTTATGAATGTTTTAATGCTTTAAGTTTTTCATGCATATAATTAGATTAGAATACATATGAAGGATTAATTGGTGAAGCAAGAATAAGTTTTATTGGTTCCTAATTCACCCCTCCCCTATCAATAAACTAGCTTGTCTTATATTTTCAACAATTAGTATTAGAGCATTATGGTTCTCAAAGAAGAAGTTTAACAACTTGAGCAAAGATCAGAGGCAATAGAGGTATTCAAACTTGACAAGGCTATTGAAAATGAAAAAATAGATTTGGAATTGGCTATTAGGCAAATTAAGAAAGAAAAGGAGCAGTTCTCTCAATCCTTGAAAAGAAGAAAAGATCTTGCAGTACAAATGAATGACAAACTCTACACTGAAGAAGAATTGAAGATATCCATTTAGAAATTAATTCAGATAAAGTTGATGTGGCAACTAAAGAACTATTAGAAAAGAATGGTAACCTTCAAGAAGTTAGAAAGCTGAAAAGAGAACAAGAAATTCAATCAGTAAGATTGTGTGAAGTCATGGAAGAAAAAGACAAGGCCAAAGAAGAGATAGAAGAAAAGAACAATGAAATTTAGCATCTATCCCTTTAATAGGTAGACTTCATTGATCAACTTACTAATGCAAATGAAGAAACCATGAATCTAAGGTTAGAGAATGAAAGATATGCAAAATTATCTAAACACTAAAAAGAAAACCAATGAAAGAATGATGAAATCTCAAGAATATATGAATCAGTTGAATGAGCAGAGTCAATACAAATAAAAAAGAAAAGTAGGGATATGATACACAGAAGAAGGTGAAACATCCAAGCAAGGAGCTCAAAAGAATCAAAGGCATACTTGCAATCATTGTGGTAAGTGAGGCCATACATCAAATAAATGTTGGAGTAATGCTAAAGCTAAATTCAATGGAAAATATTACAATTGCAATAAGCATGGTCATAGAGCCAATGAATGTAAAAAGAAACAAAAATTTGAAGGCAAATATCACAAATGCAAGAAACATGGGCACAAATCTTTTGAATGCAAAAACAAGATATTAAATTCAGCGGAATAGATTGTGAAAGCTATATTTGGTTGGGACCATAACACATGGTGTAGATGTCACTACTATGGAGAATTTGGACACATTAGAGAAAATTGTGTGAAACATCACATGAGAACAAGAGACACCACTAGAAGATGTTTTATTTGTAAAAAACTTGGACACCTTGCCAAGAACTGCATGAACATTAGAAGAATAGAAGATGAAAAAAAAGCCATGGCTAACAACATCAAAAAGTAGATGAGACAACAATGAATTCTAAAATCTTCTAAAAATGCAAGTCCGAGCCATGAAGAACATGTCACTCAAGAATTGGGTGACATAAGCATTTCTACTTGATCTCCCATGGGGATAACTGGAACTAAGACTCTAAAGTAGACATCTTACATTAGTTCTAGTAGGGATCACCAAGTGTCTAAGGAAAATCTAGACCTTACAGAGCTAGGTTGGGTTGCATTAAGACCCTGTCGAGCAAGGTCAGGAGTAACTCAAAAATTGCATGGATGTGAAGTCGTGAATGATACTACCAAGCACTAAGATTGAACTGAGTGGAAGATAGTCTATTACTGAGCAAGCAATTGTAACAAGCATTTATGACGACTGGAAAGTCAAATTTGTTAAAAAGGAAGAAATTGAATTCATTTGTCACCATGAATTTTCAAAGAGCCATTTGCAAAGAGTGATTTTAGTGCTTCCAAGTGATCTATGCAATTTTTTGTTGAATTTTTCCATATTTTGATAAACCCTACTGAGCATGGCATCCTCCAGTAGAAAAAAGAAGAAGGGATTTGAGATGTTGGTTCAAGGAGTCGATTGGAAGGCACCAAACTTCAAGTTAAGTCTAGCAATTACGAAAACACTTGATCTAACCAAAGCTTAGTCATAGATTCAACCAAAGGTATTACTAATTAATGGTATTCACTTAAATTTCCATTATTCAATTCAAGACATTGAAACCCTAGAGATGGATGAGGATTTGGAAAAGTTATGTATGAACAGTGTGTTGAAACTCGAGAATCAACACCTAGAGACAAAGGGTTTAACCCATATTCCACATATGCCTCGAGACTTTTAGATAAAATGGGTAAGCTTTATCCTTAGCCATATAAAAAATGGGAAACTATGGTTGGAGCATCCTATTCCAATAATGAAGAAAATGATTCATTGAATCATAGGGCTCCCAATGTTGAATAAGGCAAAGACTACCAAAACCCTAAGTTGGGTAGAACTAGAAAGAAAAACTCTTGCCAAGTGGGATAGAAGAGGCAAGAAGATCAATAGTGTAACTGACATGGAACTGAAATTTGGAATCCATGTGATAGCATGTAAGATCTATAGCTCCTGTCATCTTAACAACATGTCATGTGAGGCAGTTGATCTAGCCCTTGAGGTGGTGAAGAACAACATGTCCTTCGACCTTCCTGAGTTGATGCTAATTCAATTCAAAAAGAACATGGAAAGCATCATAACTTTGAAGAATAAACCATGTAATTCACTTTTAACTTTTTTATTCTTCTTTGTGCAAAAGTTTTTCCCTTTAAAAGGTTCAGTCATTTGGAGAAAAGATGTACCAATATTATATTAGATTAATGATTATATAGCAGGGATGGGTGAAAATTTTATTAGTATAATGGACAATTATTTTGATTTTTTCGAGGACATGATGAATAAAAAATTAATAATTCCTAAGAAACTTGTAGAAGATTACAAGGATGATGTTTGTTTCATGGTAGATTGTGATAAGGTATACATTCAAGCTGTCAAACCTAGAGTGGTGTAGGCTAAGCTTCTAAGCTATGAGGTTAACATTTATGACACCAAAGACATCATTAAGTCATCGTTGAATGAACTTGTGGATCCCAAGGCTACATATTTTAATACTTATGATGAAGCTAAAGCCATAATAGAACTTGAAATTAAGCTTTCTCAAGTAGTCAACAAATAAAAGAAGAGGATAGAAAAACTAAGGAAAACAAGTTTTTCTCTCTTATTGACAGAAGGAAAAAGAGATGATGTGGAAGAAGATGATGCAGAAGATGAGGTAGAAGAAACTAAATCAAAAGAAGAAGAGCTAATCAAGATGAAAGGTAAGGTTATCATAACCAGACCTACCAAGTCATCTACTACAGTATTCACTAGAAGAGCATCCAAATCTAGAAATAAATTGAAATTAGGTGAAGAAGAAGTAGAGGATGTTATTTTCAAAAGGCCTCCACCTACATTTTAGGAGAAATTAAAAGAGATTGATGTAGGAGCTAGCATGGAAAACTTTAGATCTTTCAAATATGAAACCATGGATGTTGATGAGAAGAAACAAGTTGAAGACATGATTATGTCCAAGCTAGGTAAATGGAAATATTCACTCGATCAACTTGTGCAACAAATTCCTAATGAACTAATGGAAATAATGAAACCTAGATGGGAACATGTCAAGAAGACTACAAAGGATATATTTGAACAGACTTTGAGGTAGCTCATGTCAAGTGTTAATGATCAAGAAATAAAAGAATCCATGAAGAGGAATGAAGAAAAACTTACTCTGAAATTCAACACTTGCTTGATATTGGTTAATGAAATTGAACATGTGGTGAAGATAGCTACAACTTCATGGAAAAATATCTACAATATTCATCAAAATTGTGATAGAGATGACAATGAAGATGACAAGGAAGAAAAGGACAACGATGTTGAAGAAGAAATAGATGATGTCAATCTGGATGGGGAGCAAGAATAGGAAGCTACTGAGAAGAATTTCCCTTAGATTCAGAGTATTGAGGAAACCAACCCTGAGAAGATTATAGTAGCAGTTATGGCCTCATTTCCTCACTCTCCAAGCAAAGATTTAAAGTCATCAAGCTTAGAGAAAGCTCCTATCAAGTTGGTTGTGGCAACCGCTACAATTACAAGAACCCAATCAATCTTTGCACTTATTTAGCTAAGCACTACATTAATTGAAGTGATCAACACTTCATCTACAAAGTAGCTTGTGCTTCCTCCTTCATTAGATTCAGCTATACAAAAACTAGGCATTTCTACTGTCAGTACAATATCTACTTTTATTTCTAGTCCTTCTATTTCTACTGTTGTTACAATCCCAAGTCTACAAATGGTTAGTAAAAAGATAGTTGAGGGAAAGCCTCAACCAATTACTAGAGTTTCAAGTAAAGGAAAAAGTAAAGAAGAAGACATTGATCTTGATGAGGATATAGTTATCCCAAATTGGGATATCTCTACTCTAAATCTTGATCAAATGCACATAGTAGGTGAACTATTGTAAAAGAAAGCTAAGAAATAGAGGCTTAGAGAGGAGAAAAATAGAGAAAACCAAGTACTATAAGATGCAAACAACATACTTGCAACTGCACTCAATATTGAGGTTGAGAGTACTCAACCTATTTTGGTTTAGCTAGCAAAAATTATTCAAAAATTCAATGAAGATCTGAATGGGCAAGAAAAGTTGTTGCAAAGAGTAGAGAAGAAATTTGAAAACAAAGTATTGGATCTTGTTGCCCAGAAAATTGCAATATATTAAGTAGACTTGTCTACTATTCTCAGCTCATTGGAAACCACTATGAATAATGTTACTTCATTTTTTAGCAAGTTGTATGATATATCTATCTTCTCTAAGGAAATCAAAGAAAAAATATCTAAGATAGATGAAGACTTGAAGGCAAGTGCACACCAATTATCACTTGATCTGAGCTACAGTTCTACTCATTACTTAAAGATTAGATTTCTGACTAATATGCAGGCATAATTACTAAGAGAAGAAACTAGAATCAGGGCCACACTTGTAGAAATTCAAGGCATGATTCTTTTGAACATGAATGCATTACAGAAACATATTGCACATGCCAAAACTCTCATCCATTAAAATAAATTACAATTCAAGCAAGGTGTTACAAGAAAATTGGGACAAGACAATGTCATTGATTTTGAAGGTACATTCTAACTTCTTGTCACATTTTGGCATTACCATGCAGCATACACCTTTGGCATTAATGTCAAAAAGGGGGAGAAAATCAAAAGATGCAATAAAGAGGGAGAAGATGAAAAGAGAAAGTGTAAATAAGGGCATGAGATATATAGTAAGTAAAATGTATGGGGGAGCATCATAATATTATACATATACATGTACAAATAATTAGAAATCATCTCTTACAAAAGCAATTTTGAAAAATCTCAAAAACAAAGTATGTTACCAAGTTGAACACACAGAATGGAGACTAAACATTGCTTTGAACTTAAAATTTCAAGAATTTAGTTTTTGATTGATAAGTGTTTTTATCACTAATGCCAAAGGGGAAGATTGTTGACATTATGGTCAATTTTTTTTATTAGTGATACACACTTAATCAAATGGTTAGCAACTATTAAGCTTATCTTGTAGTTTATAGTTTTAAACAAGTAATTTAGGTTGTACCAAGTTTTATAGCTGCTACCAAGTTCCAAAAACATTATTCAATTCATACCAAGTAGTATTTGCTAAGTTGATGATTATTAATATAAACTGAGCTTCATAGTGTTTACCAAGTTTCTCAGTGCAAATTGAGTTCTCTAGTGTTTATTGAGTTCATAGCTTTAGTAATGTGAATCTAGTGTTGATTGAGCTAGGATGTGTCAACCAAGTGATTCAATTTATATCGAGCTTGCAATGATAGTGTTGACCAAGCTATATAGTGTCAACCAAGTGATTCAGTTTATATGTTGAGTTTCACAATGTTCATTGAGTTACCATTGTTGATCAAGTTTAGAATACTTGGAAGTGATTAGTATGAATTGAGCTTCTACATCTACCAAGAGCATGACGATGCCAAGTATTGATAATGGTTGCCAAGTATCAAAACCTCACCAAGTTCATCTTCAAAACCTAAGTTCTAGCAGTTGGGCTGACTTTGTGTATTTTGATAAAACTTTTATTATAGTTGACTTTGATGAATTATAATTTGGATTGGTATATATGTAATGTATTGTATCACACTAAAAGGAGAATATGAATGGTATGAATATGAGACACACTAAGAGCATAAGTGTGAAGTAAGAAGGCTACAAGCAGTATAAGGAGCAATGAAGATTTCTTTATCACATTAAGGTGATCATTACACTCCAAAGGAATCTCAACCAACAAATCAAAGTTGTAGATAAGAGATCAACCATTGGTTCATCCTAATAGGTGGAATAGTTAAATCCTTTCACAAGGTAGACTTAACAGTCTTTTGTAAATCTCTTTATCAAGTGCATACTTCATTGTATGTTTTGTAAATCCTTTTGCAAGGTGGACCTAGCAATCCTTATTACTCCTAATAGGGAAAATCATTAGAAGTGATCATTGTAAGCTTTAACCAGCCAACTTTATACTGCAGTACTAAAGCTTGTGGGTATCATCCCCACCCTAATTTTAATTTCTATTTAGAAGGTATCAAACATAAGACCTTTTAATGGAGATTTCACAACCCAGCTACAACACCACATGACTTCCTTGGAGCTTCTTTCATGCACATATTTAGATAACTAGAGGCTATTGGGAAGTATTCATAATTTTTTCAAAACTAAAACAAAATAATAAGAATTATTAATTCAAACATTACTCGAGGTTTGTTTCAAATGGATGTAATGATATTTAATGAAATTAACATCTTATAAAAGGGGAGTTTTCCTAGCAACTAAAATATAGGAAAAATATATGCAAAAACTATAGTAAAATATTTAGAAGGAAATTTACACGAGAAGAAGATATGAAAAATCTAAGAAGGAAGATAACTAGACCTAGTTAGAGCCAAGGAGGGTTGGGAAATGGAGAATACATAGAGGCTTCTCCATGAATCATCTTAGGAAAATAAGTAGGTCATTATCATACAAATTCTTACTTTGAAAATTGTATGCACTAAGCTATGAGAGTAATAGATCTATTATATGAAAATTATTTCTTCTCTTATTTTTTTTAAATCTTTGTGCTTTGGGGTTATCTATAAATGTTTGAACTTCATATCATTTAGAAACTAAATTTTGTTAAAAGAGTTCTAGGAATTGAACCCCTTGGGATGGAGTTTTTGGAGGATTTTGGTTTGGGGTTTAAGCCTAAATAGTGTTAGAGAACCCTCCACCACTCATTCAAATTCAAGAATTTAATTCATAACATTTTTAATATTTTTTTGAGTCCTCTGGTATGAATGCATAGGTATACTACACATATGTGTAGGTATACTGTTTATATGTGCAACATTATGAACCTTAGCTTGCCTACCTTTTGTCATCCTGGTTATAATATATGTATCATTCTTCTTTATGTATGTGTAAACATGTTGAACAAATGTACCAATCTTACAAAAGTGTAGATCTACCTAGAAAATGTGTTCTTTTGTTAGATGAATACACACAATTGGTGAACAATAAACAACAGTGCAATTTTTATGTACCTATGCACCTTTCTACTTGGAAAATGCATAGTTATAATATAGGCACAACAATATGCAATATGCATAGTTATAGAAAACAAATGTGCATATGTATAGTTTCTTAGCCATTTTAATTGAGTACCCTGGATGTTTTAATCCTTTCTTTGATTATTTTTTGACACCTTTTTGTTGTTGATTTGATGTAGAGACTAGGTCATATTATTTCTTGATAATGTGAGATTTGTTTATGGACATGTTCTTATATTTTTAGTAGGGTAGAACCCTAGGCAAGTGGCTCACCATATGTGTTGGGGCCCATAAGTGGCGGCTAGGGAATCCAATGCTAGGAGACAAGAGCCCTACATAGGTTGGCTCCTTTGTGAGTAAGTAAATGAGTGATAGCATAATAAAATAATTTAATGATGGGTTGAGCATGGGAATCCACATTAAATACGATAATTGTGGAAGTATTATTGGAGTACTCAAAGTAGGGACTCACTGCATATACTATAGGTCCCTATAATCAAGGGGTTAATCCCAACATTACTTGTTCATGCCTATCCTCATTGGAGTACTTGGGGAAAATATTTTCTGTATGATAATATGATCTTAAGCCTAGGGGGTGGATTCCAACATATAGGAAGGTCATTCACCTAGAGGTAGATGTACCCTTAACTCTTTCCCTTGCATTGAGGTCTATTATGATCCCTTTTATCCTTGTGTCATTGTTTCTTTCTATGGGATTGAGCTCTAGTTTTCTCCTTAGGCCTTTTTGGATCATGATTTTATCTCCTAGATTAGGGGGTGGTTCCTTTGGGTCCACATGTTGGGTGGAAAAACTTGAGGCTTTTTCATTGCTTAACAATGTAATTATTTCTTGAAGATGCTTGGATAATGCTCATGTTAATGTCTTCAAATATGTTCTTAATCATATTGTAATAGATGTAAATTGAAATCTTGTTTATTGTAATAGGTAATATGTTAATGTAATTAAAGGAAGATATGTAAATGGATGGGTAGATAGGAAAGAGGATTATATAATGAGATTGTAATATGTAAAAGGGAAGGTTCTTATCTTTATCTTGGAGAAGTTCACTCTTGATAACTTCTTTGTGAAATATCTTGAAAGATTTGAATAATGTTATGGTTCATTGATTCTATGAGAATCTTGTTTATCTTTCTTTTTAGAAGCTTGTACATATGTGAATTGATTTAATGTTTTTACATTGCTATGAGTTCTTTTTAAAAATAGATTATAGTCTACAATAACCAACTAATATACTTAAAGGCAATTAATCATAAGACAAACCTTTTTGGGAACCTGAGTGGACATTATTTTAAAAAAAAAGCTCATTCTTATTAACAATATAATATTTCATTCTTATTAACAATATCATTCTTTAAAGGCTTTAGCTTAGTCTTACCAAGTTCCTTGGTGAGACATTAAAGTTGCTTAGATATTTAAGATATTGAAATATTCTTATAAGAAAATTAAAATTCTCATCAACAACAAGTTGGAGAGTACCTTAGAGGAAAAGGCCATTGTCAATATTTTAGATGATAAGGAGGAGCAAGTTAATAGTTAGGATGGTTTGGGTAAGAGAACCATATCGAACACTAGGAAGATGGCTTCTGCTACCAGTATAGAGATAAAGAGAATAAAGCAGGCAATTGGGAGGATGGACAAGCTCAAGTTGGAGGCTACTAAGCTTCTAAATAATTTGGGTTAGTGGGCATGTATTTTTTGGGGTTTGTTCTTTCTTTAGGGTTCTCTATCTATTGGGTATTATCCTTGTTGATGTCTCTTTCACGAAGGCTTTTTTATTCTTGGCTCACCCTATTTTGTTTTAGTCCTATCTCTCCCTTTGGGATGTAGTGTTATAAATATTTAGTCCTCTTTTGTATAGGGTTTAAGGGCCCCTTCAAAACCTATTTTATCTTAATAAAAAATATCACAATTAAGTGAAATAACATAATATGGAAAGTATTTCTTTGAGTATTCATCTTGAAAAGGGTCTTAGATTTAGCATTATCATCCCTTACATTATCCTTGGATTGTGTTGATCTAGTCTAAGCCCTTTGAAGGGTTATGCTTAAGGGTCCCTCTTTCACTTCCCTAATGTGACATTTAATAAGGGTACTAACAAATATTCACACCCTAATTCATATCCCTCTATATCCATCCACCACCCCACCATTTTTATTTTTGGTGTTAGATTTCCTTGCTTAGATAGATCTACTTGGTTTCATTATATGGATCTAATTATTTTTATTTGGCATTGCATTTACATCATTTCATGCATTGGTTCACTTACATTCTAGTGAACCCTGTTTATTATACATCATTGCATAATGCCTTCTTGATTTGTTAGTTATATCTTGTATACATATCAATTATATCAAAATAAAAAAAATAATAATAATTTACTGGTTAGATTTATTTTCATCTTTAGCATTATCTTGAATTTTATATTTCCAATTACATTTTTCATCATAAAAGAGAAAAATCACAAAATAATTGCATCTCATTTATAGATAGATCTCACTTTACATTGATCTTTCTAGGTCTAATTTGTATGCATTGTGATCCTTTATTTTTTCATTTCATTATAACTTTTCCTCTTTGTGCATGAGCTTTATCACTTTGATCCCACTGATAGCATTCTAGTTAGAAGAAGTCATAGACTCATGGGTTATTTTGTTCCTAAAACTTCTTTCTTTCCTAGAAATCTTGATGATATCACCATGCTTTCTTGTTATCCTTATCCTAGCATGGAACAAATCTCATCTCATTCTTCCACTAAAACTAATGATACCTTAAATCTTCCTCCCACCCAAGTCCAAAATCTTACCCATGAATTGGATAAATTAGAAAATTGGTTAGTTCAAGAGAAACCACAATCCTAATGTCATGTCAACTATATAAGCCTTCACAAAATGCATCCAAAATGATGAATTTAGCATTACCCTCTTGCACATGATTTTCTATGTTGTGGATTACAATGTTAAACATTTAACAAATAGTGCTCAAGAGATAGGATATGTCCTTCCATCTATGAGTGTTGATACTTCCCTACCCATTTCCACTTTTATGTTGAGTGTTCCTACTTATGTGTTGCCTCTTGTTACCACTTTAATTAATGTTTCCAATCATACCTCTATGAGTCTCCCTAATTCCATTCTTTATACAAGTGTCCAAATTATTTCAATTCCTTCATCTACACCTTCCTATCATAATGTTCCCTTTACATATTCTAATCCTCTTCTAACCACTTATACCATGCTTCATACCTTCTCCAACATTCCTTTTGTGTCCCATAACTTTCCTAAAACTTCCAATGTATCTCTTATTATAATTTTATCTATTGATTCCACTATTAAGAGCATAGCTCAAATGGGATCTATTTTGCAATAAAAAATGACTTCATTCACTCAATCTAAGTCCAACATTCCCACATTTGGAAATCACACTCCTTTTTCTTTTGACATTATTTGAGTGATTATTCATCCAAACACTGTGATTCCCATCTTGAGACTTATAATGGCAAGGGTGATCTTGTGACTCATGTTAAGAAATTTCAAACCTTGCATAGTTATATCACTTATGATTATAGTTTCATGGATAATTTTTTACTAGGAACTTTTGAGACAAAGAATTGCAATCATATTTCTCCTTGTCTACTTATTCAATTGATTCTTTTCAAAAATATTCTAGTGCTTTCATTGAAATTTTTTAAAGCAATATTGGTCCTCAAATTTCTTTGATCAACTTAATGCATAGTAAACAAGGGCTTAAAGAAAGGGTTAGTAATTTTATTGGTAGATTCAAACATTTGCATTCTCAGATTTATTATCTTGTGCCTAGTATTAATATACAATGCTTATTTATTTCTATTTTACAAAAAAAACATCAGGGATAAGATTAGTCTTCTTGAACTTACTTCTTTTTTCATACTTATGAGTAGTCCTTCATAATTATCAACTACAAGTCAGTTACTTTGAGGGAAGAACTCCAATAGCTCATGTTATTGTTGATAATAATGATGCCACATCTCACCCTAACAAGCTTCATAAATAGAACAACTACATCAAGATCAATAAATCAAAAAATATAGTAGGTGATCAAGTGGCAAAAAAACTAAAAGGTGTGCCTCCCTTGTTCTCTATTTTTAGACCTAATCATATTTATACTCCATTATGTGAATATTTGCATAATGTGATGAAAAATTTACCTAATGCTAACATAATTAAGCTTCCCATAATTATACCATTAGATACTAGTGATTCCAATGCTTATTGTCACTATCACTGTCAATTTGGTCATGACATTGAAAGGTGCTACTCCTTGAATTTTTTATCCAAGATCTCATTAATTCTAATGATATATCTATTAATGCTAACATTAATCATCAAAACAAGTCTAGTTCACTTCCTAATCAAAACATGCAAATATATGTTAATCATTTACCTTCTCACTCCACAAATATTGTTACCCAACCATTTGCTACACATATTATTTATTATGATAAATTTAAAGAATTTGACAATGTTGTTAACCATGTTGAGTATGAGAAACCTAATCCTAAGCCTCATCCTCCACTTAAACCTTAATTTCAACCCACACCTAAAAGTTTCATTACCTCAGATCATGCATAAACAATTAAATATCCTGACTATCCTCTTTACATTACACCTAGAGTAGCTCATATTCCTTACTATGGTGCCCTCATTAATCTATCTTCTATGGTAAATGTTATAAATGAAGAACATATCTTTCATAAATAACTACACAAGGACTTCTACGATGTCCCTAATGTGTGGGTCCAAACTTGTATTAATTTTCTCTATCATTCTCATGGTTCTATCTCTCTTCATGTAGAGATTTGTAGTATAGTTATGCATACTAGCTTTATGATATAGAGTATCCCCTATTTATAAATGTCTTAAGTTTCCTTGTTATGGTGAAATCAAGACCATTAACCATAGCCTTTATCATCCTTATAGGCCTCAATTCTTTTTTGACCTTGATTACTTTTGGCCTTTTGAAAATCAGTCAATATCACCACATCTTGATTATCTCTTTCATTCTTATCAAGCTTTTAAAATTGAAAATATTGGTAAAATTAGTAAACCCAATATTGATCCTAGTTGTAGTATTCTTCCTATACTGCTAGTTCTTCCTTTTCCAACCTCTCCACCTTCTTCTTTTGTTTCTACCTCCCAATCTAGTGTCATTTCTTTTTGTTCTTCTATTACAAGGAGAAAGGGATTGGATGTTTATTGACCCTACCCCACCTTAAGTATTCTCCAAGACTAAACATAATTGATGTACTTTTGATCACCATAAAAATTATCAAGCCAAAGATAAGGCCCACACTCAGTTTTTCCAAAAGGCTTCACCATCTCATACACCTCCTTCTTTGCATTCATTTGATCATAATATGATTGATATTGTAGGAGAAGTGAATTTGGATGATAGTAATATTCATATCTTGGATTCTACTATTATTAATTTAGATGAAGAAAATATTCTTTATGAGATTGTTGATGCTAACCATGATATACATGCTAGTGATTATGATGATTTAGATGAGATTGTTGATCTTGATCATGATTTGCACAGATGATTTCTTAACAAGTATCAATCACACCTAATACCAAACATAGTAACATAGATTCTCAACATAGTCCTTGTCCAAATTGGCTATTGTTCCTTTTGTTGTATTGGACATCACTATTTTAAAGAGTTTCCCCTCTTTCCTAAGTTTTATGGAACAATATGGAGGGTAGGAAATATGCTTGATTAGATCCTCTTGCATACTGATATTTATATGTTTTCCTATTGTAATGTGCTTCTTCCATGATGTGTTGCTTGTTATATGTTTTGTTTATATTTCTTTAGATAATCCTTGTTGTTCCATTGGCACAAGGTGACAAAGGAATCAAGTATTTAATACTCATTCTTCTATGCATACCCACTTATATATGTTGTTACATGTTGTGTTTTACATGTGCCATTGTTCATAAATATGACTTTGTGTAGTCCGATTGGAATGTTGAAACATTGTAGCACCACATTCTTTTTGGTTTTTATTTTTCTAGCAAGCCAAAAATTATCTTCTTTGTAACACTTACGTGCCTTTCCTCCATTATTTTGTAGTTATTCCTTTGGGAAATGATGAGATTTTATATATAACATAATATTTCATACATTATTATATGGTCATGATGACCCCAGAGTTTGTAGATCTCTCTTATGCTCTATTTTTGTCAAGTGTTTGCTTCCTTCATGTGTCCTTAATTGGTGGAATTACATAGTAGAAATGTATCTAGTGGATACATGTATTATTATACTAAATCCATTTCTTCCATTAAGGTGTTAAAAATCACTTTAACATGGGAGTATACACTTTGATCACATTGTGAACACACACACTATGATTTTTCCTATTGGAATTTACAAGTGGGAAGATTTTACTTCTGAGAGGGGGGGTGAATCAAAAGTAACTAACTTTAACCTTTCCAAAACCTCTTAGCTGAAATCATTCACATGCATCTAATTCATCTAATAAACATAAAAGTAAAGATATGCATGAAAACAGATAACACAAGAATTTGGTAACCCAAAAACTCTCCAAAATGAGAAGGTAAAACTAGGGTGGGGATGACACTAAAAAAGTATCACTGCAACAATATGTAATTGTTTAAGGTTACAAAGTTTGACCACTTCCAATGGTCTGCCCTGTGAAACACGTATCCTGTTAAAGACTTTACACCCTGTTAAAAGTGACCTAATTAAAGGATTTACTAACAGTCAGTTGGAATGTTACCCTATTAAAGGATTTATCACCTTATTGAAAGGCTTACAACATGGCTATTTAACCAACCTATCATCATAGGATTTTCATTCCTACTACAATTTCCAGAGAGTATTAGAAAGTCTTGACCTAATAACTTGCAATCTTCAATTGATGATTCTAGATCCTCGTTTTGCTCTATCTGTTCTGATCCTTGCTTGATCTGATATATCTCTCTTTGAAACTCTAATAATCTATTCTTGATCAACTAAATTTTGTAATGTTGTTCTGTTCTATCTAAGTCTTTACACCCCTCTGAACTCTGCTATAATTCACCCATACACTTCTCACATCCATACATAGAATGGGGTTTCGTCCTCCTTTTAAAGGCTTCAAAGACTTAAGGTTAGGTATGAATCTACAAACAATATTCATTCTCTTTTTCCCACTCAATTCTTTCACTTTTTCTATTGGTTGCATGCCTTCTCCATTTTTCTTGTTGGCTACATGCTGATTACATAGGTAATGCAAAAGTTTTGATCTTATCTTCAAGATCCTTTGAGATTCATCCTAAGTCAGCTCAAAAAATGGTTTACATCATATGCTAATTTTGCATTACTCAACACTTACTAATTAATGATGTCAACACATATAGGAATCCTATCTCCCTCAACTCCTATAATGATTCTGTTTCTCTTGAGATCTATACTCTGCTTGGCATGTATAGTGACTCAGCATCACTTATCAGTCGACACCTGAACTTCACTCAACACCTAAAGTTCACTCGACACCTATTGAATTCTATAGCTTGACACTCATTGTAGCTTGACTTTTGTATTATACTCAACATCAACTTAAGAATTGGTTAAGTGTGTTGACACTCAATTGTCAAAACCAATCTGAGACCAACAATCTCCCCCTTTGACATGAGTGGCAAAAACACTTAACTAAACATTATGAATCTAATCTCTATGAGTATACTATACATTATGTTTAGCATATGTACAAAACTTCAAAGACTTGTTCAAATTTTTTGTAGAAGACTATATACCTCAATAATTTTTAACTCCCCCTGAGTTGATGTGCCAATTTGTAACCAAAATTCCACTGTTGTAACCAAAGACTCTTGTGCTGAATTTGTCTCATGCTGATGTGTCTGATACTCTTTGCCTTGTTTGTACTCTATATCTATTTGTTTGTACTCTCCCTTTGTTTCTGCTTTCCTTTTCACAACTTGTAATTTTTGCATCTTTTTGGCTTTATTCCCTTATTTCTTCTTCAAAATTGTGTTACATGAATATCTCCCCCTTTGGATATTCTTTATTATTCTTTATTACCTCCATCAAAGAATGCATTATCTCCCCCATTCTTATTATATGCATAATGAATATCTCCAAAAATGTAATTTCTTACCCTTTTTGACACTTATGTCAAAGGGTCCTAAGAATGAATAGAATATTTAGCCAAAAATGTTTTATTTACCTCCATTATCATCTTCAGAGAAGCATCCCAATTGTCTAAGGTAATTTCTAGTTCTTTGTGTTGGATGGTTGTCTCTGCTCCAAGATGTACTAGGCCTTCTAAGGTAGAAAGATTAGGGTCTTTCTTTAGAACATTTTCTACATAGGACATTTCCTTATGCAATACTTCCAAATGTGAAGTAATAGTAGATTGAATCTATATCAAATTGGCCTTGTCATTAGCCTCTTCTACAATCAATATAGCTAACTCCTTCTAAGTGTGAAGCATTATTGCAAAATACTTCTCACTTTGAGCTAGATCTTTTGGCAGCAGTGTGCTAGAAATCTTAAGATTGCATTCCAAGCTCAATATTCTTTGGCTAGTTTCTTGTGTGAAGTATGATGAGTCATACAATTTGGAGTACAATGAGAATATGTTCTTAAGTACTGCTTTCACTTTTTCAATTTCTTAGCTAGGTCAACTTGTGATAGTGCTATCTCACTTGATATCTTCTCATTAACTTTCATTTGAAATTTCTTTTCAGACCATTCTAATAATTTGACATTAGTGTGAAAGTCTTCGTTTTGTACTTGGTCCACTATGTTGGATAATTGCTCCATGATGGGCTTTGTTTCATTAGGTACAAGCAAGCTGAATACATCAAGGAAGATGTCTTTGATTTCAACCAATGCTTGCTTTTTTCAATACTCATTTTTGAGTATCTCCTACTTTTTCTTTCTTTCAAGTGCCTCTTGCATTTCATTTATCTATGCCAAGTTCATTGTTTTGTAGTCATAACTAGGTATGACTATTTCCACATCAAGTGCAGGGTCTCCATAGTGAAGTACCCTTGATACCTTGGTGGAGCTCGAGCTTGGTGCTGAGATTTTCAGTGGTACTGCATCAGTGCTCAACTACTTGGTAGGATTCCCTAACGTAGACAAGTTTACCGATGATTGTATTTCCTCTTTTTCTCTTTCCTTTGGGGGTTTTCTCCTTTTCTTGGTCTTCTTCGCTATTGCATTGATCAATAACAATGATTTGAGGAGGTGCACCTTGGCTTTGTGCTATAGGAACATCTTGTCCTATCTGCTCTTTGTTGGCTCCTTGGTAGTTGGTGTTGTTATTATTATGGGATCAACCTTAGCCGTTGTATCTTGTGCTACTTGCTCTTTTGGTTGATTTTCTATAGCTGTTGAAGGTTGTGAAGGTGGTTCTTGTGTGTTCAACTTCTCCTTAGTAATCTCTGCTATAGCTTTTTGCAATTCTTTCACACTCACCAAAATAGGACTTGTGCACAATTATGATTGCAATGTGGTTTGGTGAAGGATCTTTTTGAGATCTTCTACAGTTAGTGGATTGATGTTCTAACCTAAGGTCCTAGGAACATCCTTGATAATTATAGTTTATGTAGGTGTTGTATGTGGAGGACTTGGTGGTGGCTATTGGGTGTCTTGGACACTCTATTCTAGCTACTGCTCCTCAGTTGTTACCTCTTCACCTTATTGTGTCTTCTCCACTATTACCTCTTCTTTCTCTTTCTCTCCATCCTTATCCTCTTGATTCTCTTCTTATTCCTCATCATTTCTTTCCTCAAAGGGATCTTCTAGCCCTTCCTTGATAGTAGTCAATCCATAAATTAATTTTCACATTTGTGTGGATTTCTTTATAACATCCTCTATTTTATTCTATAAAATACCAAAGGCTTTATATTTGGGTGCAAATTTTCTCCCAAGTTTCTTACTAGCCTTGTTTATTTGACCTTTTGTAAGATCTAGCATTACATGAACCAATGTTGACTCCCTTATTCATTTCTCCATATTAAGACAGTAATGCCATTTATTCTCTACAATGGAGCTTAGCTCATTAGGCATAGAATTGTCTAGTTCAAGTGGGGTGGTCTTGAACTTAGCCATCATAATTTAGATATACTCTTCCACTATGTTCTGTTCTTCTCTTGAAAATTTGTTAAAATCAATGGTCTTTAAAACAGTTAAATTTGCATTATCTTTAATGTTATCACAAACATTTTCCAAATTAGACTTGGTAGAATGTCTTACCAATATGAATTGATCATTGTCAGATTCTATCTTTTCTTCATCTAACTCTAGGGGTGAAACATTTTTTCTTTTTTTTTCTTTTGTTCTCCAGGCCCTCCTTGCTCTATGGATTTTTTCTTCCCCTATTCCTTTGCCACTTGTGTTGTTGCCCTTGTATTTTCCCTTGTAGTTGGCTTGGTTGGGCTTGGCTTTGTTGCTTTCTTCTTCCCCTTGGGTTCTGCAACTGGTTGTTTCAGTGCTTTTCTCTTCTTAGGTTCAGCCTTGGGTGCTTCTTGCTTGGCACCTTCCTCTTCTTTTGCATACTCCTCGTGCCTTGGGTCAAAGCAAGTGTTTCCTATCCTTCTTCTTCTTCTTCATCTTCTACTTCTTCACCTTCTTCTTCTTCTTATGTTGTGTCCTCACCAAATTTGGCCTTTAACTTCTTAACCAATTTGTCCTTCTTCTCTAGTGTGAAGGCAATCTTTAACTCCATGTCCACCTTTGATCTTACCACATCAAAAGTACCAAAATGTGGTGCACTTTTGTCCACTTCCTTAGCTAATAGTGTAGTTATAGTTGTTGATGCCTCATCTATATTTGTTTCATAGCCAAGAGGTCTTAACCATCTAACTCTTGGTATAGCAACTTGAATATTGGTGTAGTCAATATCTACAAGAAAACATACATCATTTACATGCTTCTCTACCAATGAAACTGGTATTCTTAGCCTCTACTTCATGGTCTTCTTGAAGTCTTCAAAATAGCTAGTCATAAGAGCCTCAAAATTAGCTCCCATCTATTCTATATATTCATTAACTTGAGCTATGATAGACCTATTTGCATTCTAGACAACTTTACCAAAAGAAGGAAATTCATTATGTACATAGAAGAATATGCAAATCAAAATAGCACCAAACTTGCATTGGGCTCCCTTGGTTCTTCTTATTGCTTCTAAATTCTCATTGATTTGTTGTAGTTGTAGTTCTGCAAGATCATAAGTATGATCCTTTTTTCACTAATTTGTAACCCACATCCACTGCAATGCATGGCACACTGTTAAGTCCACTAGATTGGTAAAATTTGTGTGCAATAAACCTAACAACAAAGTCAACAACATGGTCTTGAATGGTGTCTATTATCATTCCTCTCTTGTTGCACTTGGCACCGATGTTCTTTTCAATTGCCTCCTTAGAATCGCTCCTAAGGGCCTTTGGCCGATCTAGGGTTAGGTACCCTATCACTCTATGTACAATTCTCTTTGTTATTTTTACTAGAAAATCCTCCAAACATAAAATTTCATCATGTATCCTGCTAAGTACTGTCCTGATCCATTTAGTTTTGAAAATTTTGGGGAATTCTAGAGCACGTGTCAAACCCTTCTTCTCAACAATTTGATATTCTTCTTTCAAAAATCCATTTTCACACAATCTCTCATAAGCTTCCCTCATCTCCATGTCTCCTATGGCTCTAATTTTGCAATTGTAACATCTTCTAACATCTTCGACCATAACTACCTTAGGTGATATATAGGGCTCTGGCTGGGTCATTTTTATATGCCACATCAAGGATTGGCTAGAAATCTAGTTGTTTCACTTTGTTTGATACTAGTTGTACCTCAAATGGTTCTTTCTCTTGTGGTTTCCTAGAATTAGAACCCATTTGTGTGATCTAGGGTTTGAACACAAAGAGAATGTAAAATTGGGTAACTTGGCACAAATGTAAATACCTCAAATTCAATAATATTATGTTCAATCACTGTTGAAATCAGCTCAAATGCTTGATTATCTACTTTGGAGTCATTCTTCACTCTTCTTTGTCTTTGCTCTTCATTTGCAATGAGGAAAAAATGATTGAAAATGCAATAATATACCCTATTTTCATAGCATTTAATGCTTAGTGTGTTTATAGCTATCTACTTGGCTTCTTAAGGATTTCTACATTCTTCAGCTTCCATTGTATTTTAAACCACTCAAAATCCACAAAAGTATTGCTCACTCAACTTCAACTGCAATTTCTCTTTACTTAGCTTCCTCTAACAACTCAGCTACAACTAATCATTCGACTTCTACTGATTTTGACAATCAACTCGGCTTGTACTAGAATTTTACTTGGCATTTGAGGGAAACTCAAAAACACTTATGAAATCTTGAAATTTTAACTGTGTATCTCTATTCATGCTAATCTCTTCTTTTTAGTACTTGTTTTTTTAGGAACTAATGTATGATAAAGCTTTGTAAATCAGTCCCTCATGCCTTCTCTTTGCTTAGTTTGATGAAGTGTGACCACTTGACCTTTTAGGTGAAGTGATCCCTTCATTTGATGTGCTACTCCCATATTTCTTCTTCCATGTCTTATTCATTTCTCCTCTAATGTGTTCAACATCCATTTTCCCTTTTCCTTTGTTGATCTCTAATTTGGGTGCCTTTGACCTTGTTGGGCAATTCCTGCTGATATAAGTAATCTTCAAACAATTGAAACATGTGATTTGACTCAACCATCTACTATAGTTTCCACTAAAATCTGTTCTTATGCAATTTTCAAGAATGTGTCCATATTCCTAACAGTAATGATAGCTATACCTAGTGTTGTAATTCCAATTGTAGTGATGTCCATGGTTGTTTCCCCTTGCTGACTGATTAGGTGTCCACATAGGCTTTGATTTGCACTCAAAAGCTCTATGTCCATACTTTTTGCAATTGTAGCAGTGACCTTCAAATCTTGTTGTTTTGATATTCCTAGTCCTATAGTCATGTGCTTGATGTCCTTGCTTGTTACACTTATGATAGTGTCTCATATTCTTAGGTTTGTCATGCTGATGAGCATTCTTGCTTCTGCATACATTAGAGGTATGTGCCTTTTCACCATAGAAAGGACAAGTAGGTTTAGTATTCTTGCCTTTGTTACTCCTTTCTTTGATAATCTTGGATGACTCTCCTTGTTCAATGCTGGTGTATCCTAGTCTTGAAGTATCATTGCTAGCCCTCGGTGATTTCAGTAGCTTCTTAAAGTACTTAATGGCCTCATTAGGTTTTTTGAATCTCTCTACAATCTCCTTTTCTCTTTTTAGGTCATTTTGCATCTTTAGTGTAAAGATCTTAATATCCTTGACATTTAGTTCATGATTTGCATTCATCATCTAGTTTAGGGTGTCTAGCTACATGTTTGAAATTCTTGCAAGCTCAATTGACTTTTCTTCCAATCTGTTGGCAAGGTTTCTCTTGTCTTCTTCTAGCATAACCTTATCTTCAATGGCTCTTTTCTTCTGTTCACTTACCTCACAAAGCATCATGGCTTGTGATTCTTATTCAAGCTTAAGTGTTCTAATTTCTTCTATTTGGGCTCTATTCTTCTCCATTAGGTCTACTATTGCTACATCAAACTCTTTGGAGTCTCCATTTGCAAACAATTTTGAGGTGTCAATCTCCTCATATTGTGTATCATTCTCAGCTATGACAATCTCTCTTCTTCTCTTTAAGGATTTTCTCAGTTCCTCTCTGGCTTCTTCCAAAGTGTGTAGAGCAAGTTGTATATCAATTGCCTGATTCTTTATGATCTTCCCAAGTTTTTAGACATCCATTTCTAGATATTTTCTCCAAGCTATAATACTCCTCCTTGTGAGAACTTGGTTATGATACCAATTGTTGGAATTTACAAGTGGGAAGATTTTACTTCTGAGTCAGGGGTGCGGGGGGGGGGGGGGGGGGGAGGGGTGAATTAAAATTAACTAACTTTAACCTTTTCAAAACCTTTTAGCTGAAATCATTCACATGCATCTAATTCATCTAATAAACATAAAAGTAAAGACATGCATGAAAATAGATAACACAAGAATTTGGTAACCCAGAAACCCTCCAAAATTAGAAGGTAAAACTGGGGTAGGGATGACACCCATAAAATATCACTACAACAATATGTAACTATTTAAGGTTATAAAGTTTGACCACTTCCAATGGTTTTCCCTATGAAAGGCCTATCTTATTAAAGACTTCACACCCTATTAAAAGTGACTTGGTTAAAGGATTTACAAATGCTCACTTGGAATGTTACCCTGTTAAAGGATTTAGAACCTTGTTGAAAGGCTTACAACATGGCTATTAAACCAACCTATCATCATAGGATTTTGATTCCTAATATAATTACTAGAGAGTATTAGAAAATCTTGACCTAATGACTTGCAATCTTCAATTACTGATTCTAGATCCTCATTCTGTTCTATCTATTCTGATCCTTGCTTGATCTGATATGTCTCTCTTCAAAACTCTAATTATCTGTTCTTGATCAACTAAATTCTACAATGTTGTTTTGTTCTATCTAAGTCTTTACACCCCTATGAACTTTTCTATAATTCACCCATACACTTCTCACATCCATACATAGAATGGTGTTTCATCCTCCTTTTAAAGGCTTCAAAGACTTAGGGTTAGGTATGAATCTAAAATCAATATTCATTCTCTTTTTCCCACTCAATTCTTTCACTTTTCCTATTGGTTGCATGCCTTCTCCATTTTTCTTATTGGCTACATGTTGATTACATAGGCAATGCAAAAGATTCAATCTTATCTTCAAGATCCTTCGAGATTCCTCCTAAGTCAACTCAAAAAATGGTTTATATCTAAGTTTGTGAAGATACAAACTCATATGTTGATTCTATGTTACTCAACACTTACTAATTGTTGATGCTTGATACATATAGGAATTTTGTATCACTTGGCTCATGTAGTGATTCTTTTTCACTTGACATCTATACTCTACTTGACACCTATAGTGACTCAACATCACTTATCACTCGACATCTAAACTTCACTTGGCACCTGAAGTTCACTCGACACCCATTGAATTCTCTAGCTTGACACTCATTGTAGCTTAGCTTCTGTATTATACTCGAAATAAACTTAAGAATTGGTTAAGTGTGTTGACACTCAATTGTCAAAACCAATTTGAGACCAACATTTTCCCATATTTGGGTCCCTTTTTGGATTACTAACAAACAATAAGGATTGATAACTATATTTTATTGGATATATTATTTTATTAATAACAATCCATAAGGCCCAATCCCTACATTTTTGGGTCCCTCTTTGGATTATTAATAGTCCTAGAGGACTCATCCTTGTATTTTCAAAATTTGACCCCCCAGGGATACACACATCCTTATTATTAGATAATCTTTTGTTGGATTTCCCTTTTGGTGATACGAATCTCTGAGGGTGTATCAATTTCATATCTTTTGTGGCATGCCTTTTCATTGGATTCACAATAAGATACACAAATATTATTGGGCGAGTTAATTAGACTTTTTTTTTTTCATTAGTGATATCTCTTTTTCCTTGATTTTTCCCTCAACAAGGACTCAAGTATGTTGAGGGCTTTATTGTTTCCTTATATCCTTAGTGTTTATAAGGTCATCTTATGCTTTTAATCCACTTTATTGTGAGTTTGAGTTCATGTCATATTTTCGCTAAAGTGGGGATAAATGTATCACCTTAAAAAGTGCACAATTGATTTATAAGACATTTTTTCTCTCTGTTTAATGATATCCAAGGTCCATGAATGCACTATTCTCAAATTGATTCATATTCTCAAGTTTCTACCCATTTTTGGTTATTCCTTTTGCATCCCTTAGGTCTTGATATGCATTATGAGGTCCAAAACCCCTAAGGTCATGATTGAGGTCATCCCTAACCCCTGGGTTAGGGAAAATATCATCCCTAACCCCTTGGCAAGGGATTTTTTCATCTCCTACTAGAGATATTTTTCCTTGGGTCACAATCCCATTTTGGGGATTTTGTTTTTTTCCTACTTTATTGAGTCAACACTTCTTAGTTTTTATTTTGATATTGATATAAAACAAGGACTCCTCCCTTAATTTTTAATGTCTCATGAGTGCAATAAATATATTACCATATACAAGTATCCATTATTTCTCATTGATTATCCATTTGAGAGAAATAATCACCCAAGGCATCTTTCATTGAAGCAAGTTTTTAAGGAGCATTCAAGAGTTCAATTGGTCAAGCATTCAAGAGAATACCTACATTCATGGATCCATGATTTGGAATTTTTGGATGGATTGACATTTATGGAGATATCCTACATCATCATCTATATACAAGCATTGATACATGTTTATGTATAGAAAATTCAAATCCAACCATGGATATTTGACAAGCAAGGTTAATATTTACATTTGTCCTTTGTTTTACATGATTTTGTTAGCCCCAACTAATGATGTAACTGAGAATGTTATGAATTTATGTGAAAGATTCATATCAATTTTTATGTTTTCATTGATGTCAAGTCTTAGTTGATTAGGCATTATGCCAATTTATTAGAGTGTCACATCATTTGATTGATTAAGATGATTTGAAGAAAGTATGTTGATGATAGAGTATTGAGTTTTATGGTATACAATGGGAACTTGAATGAGTTGGAATGTGATAATGTAAAGTTGGTTTTGTTGTTTTAAAATAATGTAATCTTGTAATATAATGCTATATACAAGCTACACTGAGTGGCAAGGTGAAAGAAGGAAGACAATGTTCATCGAGTGACTACAATTGTTATCAAGCAGTTGGCAATTCAAGTTTAGTATTAACAAAGTGATGTATTGCCTAAGTGAAATATTATGTTCACTAAGAAATAGATGGAAGAACAAGTTTATAAAGATGGAATCCAAGGGAAAATTTTGATGAAAATTAAGAATTTTCAAGAAGTTCAAAGGCCAAAGTTAAAGTTTGTTACAAGGTCTGTGATTGGAAAAATACAATGAAGATCTAATGGTGGAGATTGAAAAATGATAAGGATGAGCACAAAGTTCAATGAAAGTTAAATTGTTTAAGTTTATAGATTCATTGTATTTGGTATGAATTTAAGATCGACAATTGTGGTTAAGTGGTAAAATTTGGAAGAATCTAGAAGCAGAGATACTACTATTTAAGGAGATGATTGAGAAAGTTTTTGGTTGTTAATTAAGTTTTTGATCATTTGTGGAATTTTTGGTGAAAGAATATCAAAGTAAAAATTTGTTGAATTTGAAAGAAGTAAGGTGGACCAAGTAGAGTAGAAGGAAGATCAAGAAGAGTTAAGTGCAAAGTGAAAGAGTAAAGGAGTGAATCATTCTAAAGGAAGAGATCAAAAATAGACTGAGCATAACAAAAATTTGAACAAGCAAGGTAGTGTTAAACCTAATAGATCATTTGACTATTAATTTTTAACAATTATAGTAGAAAAATATTTTAACCAAGTGGACCTAACAAGTTTGTGAAATCCTATATGGTAACATTGATTAGTGATTCTTGTAAGTCCTTTATAGAAGACCACTCTTTAGGTAGGATCAAGGAGTGATAAGGTCTAGATGATATTTTGGTGTAAATCCTCTAACTAGATCAAATTAATAATGTGTATGTAAACCTTTAAAAAGGTTAGCTCCTAATAGAGCTCACTTTAGAAAGGTGAAATTTTTGGGTTTTTCATCCCATGTGGTTTTTCCCTTTATGGGCTTCCACGTTAAAAATCTTGGTGTCAAATGTGTGAATGTTGTTATGTTGTAAGTTGATTTTTATGATATTTTTTTTTATTGCAACTTGATAACAACAAGTTTACATTTTGGTGTAAATTGATTAGAAGAGTTAATTGTGAATTTGAATGAGATCGCCAAGTTATTGATATTGAAATTTATGAAGTTTAATTGGTATTGAAATGTTTGAAGGGATTCTATGATAACTTGACATAATTAATTCACTCCCCCCTCTCAGTCATCTAACAATTTTATCATTGTAAGGTCAATTCCTCACTTATGTATTGACCAAAGAAATCCCCCCCCTCCCCCTCCCCCCAACCCAAAAAAAAGAAAAAAAACCCTTTCCCTTGTTAGTAGGTCTAAGTTTACAAATTTTTGAAGCAACATCCCCAAATCTTAGAATTAGGCTTTTAGGTTACAAGTGGAGCTCTCAATCCCAATATCTAGTTCAAATTAGGCCAAAGATAACCTTGGCCTTGACCAAGGTCATTCCTAACCTCTAGGTTATCCTTGTCTAGGACCTTCAAATTTTTAGAATTTATAAATACCAATTCCTAAGTCCCAGATCTAGAACAATTTTTTGATTTTGATAGAATCTAACATATTTCTTTTAGATTTGAGTTTACTACCCTCATTGGATTCTAAGGTGATTTATGTACTTCATTTTTTCATTCCATAACATCTATCTTAATTTTTTTGATCTAATCCTTTCATGCACTTAGTCATCATATATGTTCTTTCATTATTTGCATCCCATTTAATTAATTTGTTTGCACTTACTAAACACTTAATAAAATCAATGACTAAAATTACAATTATGGGAAAGAGTATCATATGTAAAGTAGTCCTTTGAGTATGAATCTTTAAAATGGTCTTGGGTCTAGCATTGTCATCCCTTACATTTAGCTTGGGTTGTAGCAATCTAGTTTGAATCCTTTAAATGATTATGCTTAAGGGTCCCCCTTTCACCCTCCCTAACATGACACATAAAAGGGGAAATAAATATACACATCCTAATTTATATCCTTCTATATCCATCCATCATCCCCCCATACCCCTTTATTTTTATATTATAGGTCCTTACATTTTGTAGCAAGAGTTATAACTAGAGGTTTTCTTCACCTAGTTATTTCTTGTTGGTATGGTTCCCTAAAATGATTACATTGTATACTCTAAATTTCCAATTAATAAATTGAATATACATTTTTATCATAAAAATTATAGTTGATTACTTTAGAACTCTTATTATTTTTTATCAAACATTGATTACTATAATTATTTCTTCAATTTAATCAATGATGAAGGCTTTCCTTTTTGAATATTTTTTGATATGTACAATGGGAATTTTAATCATTTATTAGAAAATCTCTTTTTCCATATGATTCTAAAAGGGCTTTGATACATTATTAGAGATCAAGATTCTTGGTATTATTTATTTTAGTGTGATAATCTTTTAATGTATTAGATTTTTGTAGAAAGTTTATTTAATATTTCATCTCATATATACACAAGAGCTATGATGTAGGAAATCTTTGGATATGCCCAAAGAAGAAACTATCCAAGAAAGATTCAATAAAAAAAGACTTGCAATGTTAAACCACAACCTTTCAAATTGCACTTAGTTCTTTATTTCCTAGTAAACAAATTACACATTGCAATACATGCCTCAAATTTACATCTAAGTAAATCAGGATCCTTTTCTTTGTCATCTTCAAAGCCCAAACTCATCCCAATACTATCCTTAATTTATAATCACATTCTTCACTCTCATTGTCTTTTATGTTTTCTTCTTCTATTTAAATATGGAACTATATACCTTTACCATGTTTTAGCTATATACTTGGATTTATATATTTTAAAATATATTTTCTTCTATAATTTAGGAAATATAATCTCAGAAAAGAAAAATTATGTTCCTTTGAGGAAAAATTGCACTTTATACATTCAAATGTATTTAAGTAGTTAAATTGGTGAAGGTATCTCATTATAGATGAGTAAAATGAAGTTTGTGATTACATGAATAAAATTTAGATATGATAGAGAGTTTTGATCCAAATATAAGTGTATTAGCTAAGGGAAGCATGCCACATAAACAATTACATGACACATTTGTGTCTTATTCAAACTACAATAAGGAAAACTTAAAAAGTGGTAAAAACCCAACTCTATAAGCTTCAACAATTGAGTTATGAGGAACATGATAACATAGATAAAAGTATTAAAATAATAATAATATCAGAGATTAAATGAAAGAAATTAAATAGATAACAACTGTAACATAAAAAATTGTAAGTTCTTAGATATACCACTCATCAATGTATGTTTGAAACGTGTATGAAGAGTACCAAGATTATATGGCAATTGAAATCCAAGTAGCATGACAGAAGTACTAATACATGATCTTCTTAATGTAGGGGTCCCTTTGGTTTTGTTCCTCCCTTCCTTAAGAGAAGGAATCATAAATGATGTACACTATAATCTATGAAAGAAGTCCTATGAAATGAAAAAGAAGGGAATGTACTCACCTTGAGAACTGGTAGAGTGTCCAAGTTCATATCTAAAAAACAAACTATTAAAATGTACAAGAAACTAAAATTGATTAGTATCCAAAATTTGCATAATAGAATCTACTAAACATGAAAAATTGGAAGCAGATGGAAAAGATCAACTTCTAAATTATAGGTTGTAGGGTTATGAGGTATAGGTTGACTTGGGTATAGGTCAGGTTGACCTATAACTACACTACACAATAATTTGAGATCCAAAAGTCTATTAGAAGATGTAACCCTATATTTTCCAATTCTAATCCTGAAAACTTGTAAATCTTCTCTTGCACAAATAGAAGGGGAATTTCTTTTGGATGGGAGGGGCTTTCCTTGGTCAAGCTCGAGTTCAGGAATAAACTTGAATTGAAATGTATGTAAATGACGAAAATGCTAACATGTAGTAGAGATAAATCTAATAATAGAGTATATCATGCCAATACAAATGTAATTGTGCTTGATATGTGATCAAATATGTTATTGCAATATCCTTGAATCAATGAAAAATCAAAAGGAAACCATGTACGTGTTGAAAAGAGATTGTTTGAAGTGTAGAATCTATCATGGAACAATCATTGTTTTGTCAATGATATCAAAACTGCTACTTGTTGTTGAGACAATTGCTTTTTGGTCTAAATGCTATCATTTGGTTGATTGATGAAGAGGATTTGAAAAGAGAAGATAATGAGAGAACCTAGAGAAAGGTTGAGTTATTTGGTGTATAAAAGGAGAACTAAGACCAAGTAAGACATTGATACTATAGTGTATTATTTATCTACTTAAAGTCTGTAATGAAAGATTACTCAAGCACAAACTACAAGAAGATCAAGTAAAGTGTCTACCAAGCCTTGCTGAGTAAATAGTGCAAACCAAGTAGAAAATAATAGAAACTGAGTGAAAATAAATGGGTGCCAAGAAAAGAAGAGAAGCAATAGAAGCCGAGTGAAAGTTAGTATATGCCGAGTGAAGTTTAGTGAATGCTGAGCATCAGTAAACTTTAGTATGTGCCAAGTGAACTAGTGTTGGCTGAGTGACAGAACAATGTAAATGACTAGTGATAGAAAAAAGTGTTAAATAAAATATTAGAAAAATTTGAGCCAACTAATTTGATTTCTTGAATTATGTGAAGCATGTAGAAGATAAGCTTAATGAGTTGGTGGCAAAAAATTCAAGGTAAACCATTTTGAGGTGAATTCAAGGAAGATTGTAGAAGAAGTTTCTAAAGGGACTCAAATGGAAAAGTGGGTAGATTCATTAAATCTCACCTAACCCTAGAATGGATGATTGTGGTTAAGCGGAAAAAGATATAAATTCACTATTTATAGAGATAATAGGCCAGAAGCAAAGGTTGTAATGTGTGAGAACCTAAGGAAGACAATAAGTCTAGGGTGTTGCTTCATCTAGTGGCCAAACAGAAGAGATTGTAGTTGGCATACAAAACAAGAAGGCTTAAGAGAATGAATGCTTGAAGGGTGAACAAGCTATCAGAGCTAAAGAGTATGAATGCCAAGAGGAATGGAGGACTAAACTAGAGATCTGTAATCTACAAATGAGTTGTAAGTTTTATCAGATCAAGTTCTATTGTTACTTTCTAACAATTGTACTAGTGTCGATAAATCCTTTGGATTAAGATTGACCTAACAGTCATTTGCAAATCCTTTAACCAAGTGAAATTCTAATGGAATGTTCTAAAGTCCTCTAACAAGGTTCACTCCTAATAGGGTGATTGAAATCCTTTAACTAGGTTACATTTAATAGTGTGTATTGTAACCTTTAACAGTGTTGGCCTTTCATAGGGCATCACTTCAGAAGAGAGAAATTGGGTAGCATGTTATTGGTGGTTTTTTCCAAATTGTGTTTCCATGTAAAATCCTTGTGTCAAATTGTGTGAATGAGTTTGTAGAATTTCATGTTTACACTTTTGCAAAGTTATTTTGACCTAGGATAGTGACATACTAAGTTAAGGTATTTTATGATCTAATGAATGCATGCATGTGATGATTTTATGGATATGAATATATTAAGAACTAAAAAGTTTTATTTGTACATTTGGACCTGGGATAACTGATTCATCCCCATCTTAGTTATTCTAAAGAATTCCAACAGTAAGAAAATTGCTCATGAATGGATGCTTGTGATCCTCCTTATTTGATGAATGAAAGAAGAAAACTTGTTTGAATTTAGATCTCCTCCTTGTTGGCCAACTCCTTTTTATCTAATAATTAAAGAAGGTAGATCTAGCAAAAGAAATGCATTATGAATGATGAAGATCTTGAATACTTGAATGTTGGAGATCGATGTCTTGATTGCTTACTTGAAAAATCCTTCGATGCACTTTCTTGATTGCTTGGATGTTATTGTGACTTCAAGTTCATGTATTGAGTGAATGATAAAATTAAGTGAGTAAGCCTCCTTTTATATCAATTTTGGCCTTCAAAATTGAAAGGCCCACTACACTAGGCAGGGAAGGCCAATATTTTTCATTAAGCCTAGGAGCCAATTATAATTTACCTCGTCGGGTATAGGTTGACCTAGATCTAATACCATGTATGGGTTGAGGTTGACCTATATTAAGAGGTGCAAAGTTTAGTGAAAAGAGTTATGGATCCAAAAAATAGTAAGAGGCTTGGAAGAAATATGGTGAAATATGTAGGAAAATTAGTTGGAAATGCATTTAAATCTTGAATTTTGTGATTATAAGGATAAATGGAGAGTCATGCATAGAAATTACAACTAACTTATAGTTTTTAGTAAGATTCAAAAAGAAAAAAGGATCGTTATTTAAGAAATTAAATACAATAGGAGTTCTTAATATACCAAACCACACTAAGGAGGGATAAAATAGTCTCACAAGAAGAAGACATATAGACATTTGATAAGGGAGGAGGGGATGGAGAGAAAGGAGAAAGTGTGTAACCTAAACCTACTACAAAAGAGAATGATTTTGGTTCTAAATGGACCTAGATTTCTTACTTTGAGTATCTAAGACCATTTATTTTTTAATCTACGATCAAGAAAAATATTGAATCTCAAACCAAAACATGATTTCAACTCCTCAATAGGAAGAGGATCACCATAAATGACAAAGTAAATAATGTTCACACGATCTTGTGATATAGAAGAATAATAATCTTTGACATCATCTTGTGAAATAAAACAATAATAATATATAGCATTATGTGTGGATGACATTTTTTGTGTTTTAAGGTAGATAGGATCAGCTTTATTTTCACCAATGAAGGAATTTTTAAAAGCCAAGCATCCCAATCATCACCAAGAAATACATTTGATTGAGAAGAAAAATGATTTAAGGAATTCCTTTTTAGAAGGAGCATTGTTCTTGGAAGGAATAAGATCATCATTCAAAGAAGTATTAGATGATGAAAAATAATATAAGAATTTATAAAAGGAATAATATTGTTAAGAGTTTGAGGAATCAAAGGTTAACCACTTGCAACTGCTTATAACAAATTTATGGCATCATGGTTAGTCTTGATTGCAACTAGTTGATTATCATGAGAAAATTTAATATATTGTTGGAAGGTAGACAATGTTACACCTACGATGTGAATATACAGTCCTCCTAGGAGAAGATTATATTTGAAAGGTCTTAGCATTTCATACACTACAGTGATAATGGTGACAATTACAAGCCTCAAAGGTAGTATTAATGTACCTAGAACTTGGCAGACATTATTATCATACCCAAAAATTAATAAAGATGAAGCTACTAGGGAGCTAGAATATATTTCAATCTTTTGTAATAGATAAATACTACAAACATTGAGTATTGAGCCAATATCAATGAGAGTACATCTAAAATCAATGTCATTAACATAGACTATGATCATGAGTGGATCAACATTGCTTTTTTACTACAAATGGAAAATAAGATTGTACAGTGAGTGGATGACTATGATCTTGAAGCATACCATCAAGAGTTCATATTGAAAATATATGAGAAAGAAATTAGCATGAGTAACATAATTTATAAAATAAGATTGTACTCTTCTTAATATCTTGAAATAGGATTACTTGACTATATGTTATAATAGGTTGAGTTTCTAGAGGAGAAATTGAATTATTAATATTTGGTTTATTTCCCGATCATTGTAAGCATGGGCTAGCCCATGTTGTAAGGAGCCTTATATTTTGTGTATTTTGTAAACTTTTTGGGTGAGACACTTTTAAAAATAACACCAAAACTATATTGGATTCTCTTTGGAGAAGGACTACCTTGAGTCATGTAAATGATTGGCTTTCTTGGCTTGCTAGAGGCAATATGGATAATAATCAAATTTACCAACTCATTACAACTTACATACGAATCAGTTGAATGAACTTACCATTGACCCATGAGGATTATATGTGAGATGAGATTCATCATTGACTAATAGATCATATCTAGAACATAGTGCATTAGAATGAAGAGAAGGTAGACTAACATTAAGAAAAAAGACAATCATTTATTTCTCTTTTAATAAAAAATCTTTAGAAATATGAGGAATTTAATGAGGGGGATTAGGCATTTGTTTTCTACCTCTTAAATAATGGCTTTTCCTTTAAGTTTTTAATGTTTCACCCCTCATCAAAAAGCGTCACTTAGTATTATTCTTAGGCACACTAACTTGTCTCTAGATCAAAATGGATATATTATTACAAAAGGGTTGCTAGTAAAAGATGTGCATTAGTGTTCTATTCATAAGTAAAATTATAAAGAGTAAGTTGTGGTACTTTGCCATAAAAGATTTACATGTTGAAGAAGGAAGAATATTCATGTGATGTAGGGAGAGTAAATTAATCTTTTTTCTCTTTACATTACCTCACCTACCATTTTTATTTATAGAGCCCTTAGCTTCTCCTCTTTGGACTTATTGCATCCTTGAATTTTTGTTTCCTTTTGAACACAAGTTTATAAAAAGGGTAATCTTTCTCTAGAGGTCACTTATTAAATTTTAAATCTACAATAGCAATAAGAAAATGACAGCTACAAGAATATAGCAAGAACTATAGAAGTAAAAATTAACATTATCTTCTTTCTTGTAGGAACAAGAAGCTCCAACAACTTGCATAGATCAAATCAACCTCAACAAGCATATGCACTATTGTCACCAAACTTGACAATCAATATTGTCTTCAAAATTGGGCTTATGCAATTCTCTTGATACTTCTCAATTTGAACTTGATAATTATGTACAATTTCAAAATAGTGTGAGTTTAATGAAGGAACATTTTGTAGAATGCTAATATAAGGGTCAAGCTTGAAAAAATCATTTAGATTTCAACTTGAAGGAGAAAAAAAGGCTAAGAAAAAATATCTATACATCTAAACCTTTAGATGAAGTTAATAATGACTTGTCTCAAAGTTTGAGAAATGACATTATGATGAGAGGGAAGCCTAATAAGTGTAATTTCTAAGACCATGTTTGAGGAAAGAGAACTACTAGGATGACAAATTGAAATCACCATAATTGATGAACATGTAAACAAACCAAAAATTGTGTTAAATCATATAGGCTCCATTTTTTAAGTAGAAGGGACAAACCAGAGTTAGGAAAATGAAGGAGATACACTATTGATTTACATCTTGATATGGAGTGTTTTCCAAGCTAATAATTATGACCGGACTCCAGCTTTTGATTTCCTAATTTGATGACTTATCTTGTTCCATTTTGTACAATAGAGGTCACATTTCTATTTAGTGTTGAGTCAAGTGCCAAAAAGATAGTTGTAAAGAGCTATATATAAATGATTTAAGAGGAAATGATCAAATACTTCTAATGTTGGGTCATTTCCAATCTTTTAACAAGTTGTCCTAGTAAGGGGTAGAGAAGAAATAATAAAGATCGAGAGTCACCAATTGTTAGATTTTTTTGAAGATTTTTTGGTTGAAAAGAAATAAGTTGAATTGTGATGTGAGCTATTGCAAGACAACCACTTAAAATTACAACTAATTTATGTTATCCTGCTAATTATTTCACATTTTATAATGTCTCATTATCATCTTAAAAAACATAATATTTTTTTAATCATATACAACTTGTAAACAATTATTTTGTAAAATCAAAGATCAATTAATAAGAATAATGAGATATTTGTTAATTACAACACCCACCAAAATTTAAATTCTTAAAAACATCAAATTAACTTAAACCCTACATAGTAATTCCCTTTATAACAACCCAACTTAAATGGATTCCTAATCCAAACATATACTTACATATTCAATTATAATCCACTTATTGTACAACCCAAACAATGACACCTATGAAATCCATTATGTTTAAAAATAGAGACATCAAGCACCCATAAAGGTTCAAACAAGAATTGATAGATTTGCATGCTTTGAAGTGGCATCTCATAGAGCTCTTGCCACCCAAATTAATCCATATTTTACCATCATCCTCATCACTTTCCTTTTATTCACTTATCACACTTGTACAAACCATATAATTCCCAAATTGTAAAGCAATGTCCTTGAGATTTTCATGTACTTTCAAGGGGGAACTTTCCAAGCATGATTATCACCGTCATGAAAGGCCAATAACACTAACACTAAGGTTTCTTTTTCAACTAGTATATATCTAAAGCAAATGATCTCTCACCAACAAAAATGTAAGGAGTCCCACAAATTCGGTACCTTGTTTTGAGGATTGACTTACGGAAAGTGAAGAGCCTAATAATGACCCAAAACAATTGTAACCGTCCCCCCACTAGTACAAAAGACACATCTTATCTAACAACTTTTCCATTGAAAAAAAACCATGGGTTCACACCTATAATACTAGGTGGGCTTTTGGGATAAGTCACCACTTCATTTCTTTGCCAACTCATTGAAAACAACAACAACAAATAAATAAAAAATATTTTTCAATAGAAATATATAGAAAATAAAATAATAATAATTCCTTGTGGGTTTATATACTTAGTCTCTAAAGTATAGGGCCGTTGCTTAAGGCTTAAGCCATATTGTTGTTCAAATTGTTCAAACACCGTAGCTAATACTTGTTTTCCTATTTTATAGCGCATGCTTACTGTGTTAAATCAAAAGAAAATACAAGTCTAATTTAGTAGGTTGGGTGGTTATTTTTATATTATTCTTTGGTTTACTTTTTATTAATTTTTTATCAATTTGAGTTTTTATTGGTGACTTTCAAAAGTTTGGTTGAGTCATTTATTTATATACAAAGCATTCAGTCAATAAATTATTTTATATTACTTTTCTAATTGTTTTTTTTTTGACAATTTCTCAAATTTAAATTTATTTTATTTTTATATCAATTATTTAACTAGTAAAATATAATGAAATTATCCTATTTTGTAGTTTCTAAAGTTTTGGTCATTCATTTTTAAATATAATTTATACAAATTATAAAATACAACAATCTAATCAACATGCCTTATGAATTAATACTATACCATATGTCAAAGGTTGATGCATTAGTACATTATCTTTTAGAAACAAATGAAGTTTTGTTTAATTTTTTCTATTTACTTTAACTTAAAACTCCTTTCAACAAATATCATTATTATATCCCACCTAAATAATGATGTAACAAGCTAATGGCCATGACTTACTACCAATGGATACCCTTAGGTGCAAAAAATCCTTTACATTATAAGAATATCTAGAATTACTTGTAATGTTGTAAAGTTTGTATGAAATCAATAGAATGTTTTGTGTAATGCCCCGCCAAGGAATCCAAAGAATTTCACTAAGTTTTCCAAACAATTGTTTTTTTTAAAACATGAAAGTAAAACCATACACAATACTTGCGGAAGCAATAGTAGCATCCAACTGAAAATAACATAACATAACAGATTACATTCTTTAAAGATCCCTTAATGTTGAATTACTTCTAATCATAACTTATTCATCTAACATTCATCCTTAACAATGAAATAATAATGATGCATCCAATGTACTTAAACCATATACAAGTGTACATTTTAGAATTGCTCAATCATCCACTGTACATGTCACAGGGTATAAAAAGCTTAAAAGAGTAATCATCCATGTAAATAAAGTACAACATCACATATCATACATGATACATCATCATCATAAAGATATAAACATCCATCATAAAAGATAACCATACATCACAAACATAACTAACTAAGTGCACGGTTCCTCCCAACCGTTAATAGCATCATTAGACCATCATGGATCCTAGCCATCCCTCCGTGCGTAACATTCCAAAGCACTGAAGAGATCATCGACTCTTAACATAGTAGGAATGTCACTCCTAAAAACATCCTACTAACATGAAAAGTAAAGCATAAGATATCATCATCTAACATATGCAAACCATCAATATAAGAAACATACTAGCAAATACATCCATCATAAGGTATATCATCTACCATAATGATCCAAGAATAGAATGAAGATAAGTACAAACCAATAATACTCCATCCACGGTGTCTCGGACGGATCTCAAATGATAAGAGTGATAAAACACTATCACCCGACCGCGTGGAACCTAAATGGTCCACTCCCACCGTGCTGAGGAGATAATCTCAAGTCCCAAACAGGATATCAAAACCACAAAGCATAAATCTCTTTAAGTCTAGGAATCCTAAAAGTATACTAACTCAAAGGTTCCAACACACACAAAACTGACATCTAATTCCCAGAGGCACACAATAACATGTAGGAAACCTACTCTGCAAGCGAGAAAGTGTCATCGCATTTATCTCGTACAAGTTACCTTGGCAGTTAGCTAAACTCCACGGGTCCATACAGATCTCATGCGGCCACTAGTATCCTCTCATACTGACGAGGCATACTATGGAATGCAAGGTCGCAACCATGCATCTCACTACTCCCATCCTAGCCTGTACAAGCACTCAAGGCATGGGCAAGAATATCATAACTCTTATCTTTTTAGGTTCATTTAATCCCCATTTAGTGTGTAAATGTTATCACTTATTAACCAAACTTACAATGAGTTATCCTGGCAGCCACTTAGGGCCCCGGCCCCCATTGCAAGCCACTTCCTGACACTACAAGTAGATTACCTACCCTAATGCTCATGGAATCATAAATAACCACAGTCTTGTACAAGCGACTGTAAAGAAAATTCAAAAGATAATCCATAAAAAGAATCATCAAATATCCACAATAAGAATCATCAAAATCTCCATGAGCATCTGAAAAAGCATCCATAGAAAATCATGACCACAACAGTTCTCTATTGGCAACTGAAGGCATCACTGATAATCATAAGTATCCATTGGTTCTCAATAACCAAAATAAATCATCACATCCATTGGTTCTCAACAAGCAACCAAGAATATCTCAAAATCATACTGATCGAAGACTCCAAAATGGTTGAGTCAAAACATGTCACAACATGACATCATCAAGAAATAAATCAACATTTCAGTCCCATCATGGCGACTAGAAAAAAAACCAAGGATAACTGATCGATGACTCAAAAATAATGGTTAGCTCAAGTGTCTCATACACATATACATCTCAGCTTCACACATGAAGACTGATGAACAAATACAAACATTTCATAGAGCATACGATCACATAACCATGGTTGGGCTTATAAAGATCGAGACCAAAAAGATCAACATGCCATCACATCTCATAACCCCCGAGCCTCTGGTAACAACCTAGGACTGGTCAACCCTAGTTAACCCAAAAAACCAAAACAAGAAGCATATAGAATACACGATGCAAACACATGTTTTGGTTTACTAAAATCTCATAGTTGAATAATGTGTAGAGTTTCGGTTTTCATTTCAAATGTCTAAGTTTCATCATTTGACCTACAAGTCAACCCAATTGTTCCCTGATAGCATTATCCTAAGAATAACTTAAGGATAAATATTCACTAAACTGATCATCATTGACCTTAATTAAATTGTTCTCTATTTTAACCATGATCCATATTCAAATTGATTAACTCTTCTTTTAGGGTTACTTCAACTTCCAAAATAAATCAAGGATCATTAATCGATAAATTATAAGAGAACCAATTATCATTCTTCGAATAAGATATCTTAACTTAATTAGAATGATCAATTTAATCCATCAATTAACATAGGCACACCATCCATGACCTATTATCATTCTAATAATTCTTAATTAAGACTAAATCAAATATTATTAAAATTTAAGCCTCTAAATAAAGTTATCACTAATAACTCAATAGAATAACTAAAGTCTTTATTCAAGTCATAAGACTTATCAACTTCGATGTAGAATCGATAATTGCATATCAATTAGAACTTTATTAAACAACTTAATTATTAATTAAATCTGATTAACTCTAATTGATTTAATTAATAATTATATAACCATATCTATGACCTAATGAATATCAGTTGGTTTAAAATCAATTTTACTCTAATCCCAATATTATTTGAATTAAAACTTATTAATAACTTGTTGATAATAACAAATTATTATAAAAATCTTGTTAATAAATCAACCATAATATTCTACCTATTAATTAAATATTCTCCCTCAACCATTATCCAATTGTAATCAGATCTAGTTTAATTAGATCAACCATATAAAACCAATTAAAAGTCATCTACACTTTGAAATGCTAACAAATAGTTAACATATTAATAAGATTATCTTAATAGTAATCGTACTAACAATGATTACCACTGTTTAATTTTTATATACACCCATATTATAATCATTTTAGAACATCTTCCTTAATAGTATTTAATTAAAATAATCAATATGATACATACAAGATTCACAGTCTATACCTCTAAAACGTAATAATGATAACTTAAAATATAACTGAATATTACTAAAGATTAAACCCCTCAATTATCAATTGGGTAACACACCATTTAATCCTACTTTATAAATTCTAAACTCTTAAAGTGCTTTGCAATGATTAAACATTTTACATAAACTTAAATTTATTATGAATCGGAATTCATAAACTCTACACATAATAGACAATTAAGGGATATCTCACCTCTCCCTAATTAAATGTTATATATATCCACTTTTCTAATGATAAATTTCAAAGTAAGCTTTACAAACTGCGGCATTAGGGCATTGACCGAGCGGTTGCATCTAACTCAATACTAACTAAATAAAACTGCGTCCCAATTAATATTAAAACTACGCATAGATATAACCTACGATTAAACTTATCATAAAACTATTACAAATGAAGTGATTATTAATCGTTGAGTCCCTTCAAAGCTGTCCATAAGTGTGGCAGGTCGTACGATAGTTCAAGTACAACATTTTTTGTTAATATTTTTGCTCTATGGCCACGTACTCTGACGAAAATGAAGAGATGGAAGCGACTTAGGTCGTGCCTGCTACATGATGCAGGGTCCGCACGACATTCAGAGGTGGTCGGGGTGCGGTGGGTATAAATCCCGCCCACACCAGATTATATATAAATTTTATTATCAAAATTTATCATATGTTTACAAACGAATTTATCAAGGCATGAAACATGGAGGAAGCGATGATTAAATCGCTGTAGTTTACATCAGTCGCAGACAGATACCCTACACTCTGTGTCCACGCAGAAGAGTTAAATACGCCTTCGTGAGAAAATAAAATGGGATGGAGCGGGGGGTTGGGATGGTGTAACCATCACCCTATAAATATGTTTTACTAACTTTTAAAAAGAACCTCTCTACGTGCAATTTAATTCACAAACCAAACATTGTATATATATTTTTAAAGGCTCACAAGTTTTATAGATGTTTCATTATATCATTCTCAATTTATATAACAATATAATGCATTGCATCCCAATATATAATCAATTTAAATAAAACTCCCTTTCCAACGTAGGGTTAATATAGATGTATTGTTTGGTGATAACTACCGATCCAAATCTGACTTGGAATTTTCTATTTTCTATTTCAAGCTTCTATTAAATTAAAATCTCCATTTCAATCTTCTATTCATTCCTTGCTAATCCAAAATTCACAATTTTAATTCGAACCCCAAACCCGATTTAGATCTAGTTTTCTTCCTATGTTGAAACTAGGGTTTTCTAAATAGAATATCTAGATACCAATTTCAATTATAGATTCAATCACAAGAGTATTCAGACACATAGACATGATGAAGACAGGAAGAAAAATAGTGCAAATAAAGTATGAGATCATCACGAGTGCACCTGGACACTGATGCTAATCCACCATGCCTCAGAAGTCCATAAAGAATCCCTTCCTTCTCTATCATTCGCAATTCCTCCAAGATCCAGCCAATCAAATCCTCCAAGTGACTAGAAGTGCTAGAAGAAGCCTAGAAGCATATAGAACATATGAGCATATGAGCCTCTCCAATGCATGTAAGCTTGAAGCTTCCATTCAGCTTCTACTTCAGCTTTCCTTTAAGCTTGTAGCTTGTAGCTTCCATTCCGCTTGTCTAAACATACTAGGAGAGCCTCAACTTAAAGGCCTCTAAGATGCATCTAGAGTGTCTCTAAAGACAACTAGAAGATAAGCATGACAACCAAGCATGAGCCTTCTCCAACCTTCTAGATGAGTCTTAAGGTTGTAGACACCATGTGCTCAAATAAAAATGCTAACTCCTAAGTGTAGACAACTAGTGCATTCTTAGAGTGCAAACTCCAGTGTTATCTACATGACAACTCCCGAGAATTTGACAACTCCTATGTGATCAAATATTAATATAATATTTAATTTACTTTTCCCAATTTAATTTATTTATTTATTAAATCTCATGCACTAACTTTAATGATTCCACTTTTCAATCTTAATATATTTATATTTTAATCACATGAGATTTAGAATCTTTTATTAATTTTAAATATATTTTCTACTTTTAAATTTCATTTTCCAAAACTTAATTGCTAAAATATTTATTAGCTTTAATAATATTATTATTTAGTCATTTATTTAAAAATGAACTCCAAATATATTATTATTAAAATAAATATTGTCACATTCCAAATTTAAACTTTTAACTTTTATCTTCAAATTTAATTATTTTATTTAATTAATTTCCCAATTAATTAAATAAAATAAATATTAAAATATCATATTAATTTTCCATTTAAATTAAACCATTAATTAAATCTTTTAATTAGGCTTAATTAATAGAAAATACACCAAAGACTCACAAGGTAAAAATATGAAACCCATCATAGCCAAAAATACATACAAAATCAAACCAAGGGTTAATATCACGAATTACGTCATCCAACGTATTCAAAGGGTACTCAACTCAAATACTTGTCCTAATTTTCCAATTAGAACAAATGGCTTAAAAGGTTGGGATTTGGACTTGAGAATTTATCTCCCCTCTCTTATCATTGAGATAGTGTGATAGGGTACGCTCATCTTGGCAATTCAGGGAAGTCGATACCCGGTACCTGCAACCTACATAAAAACCATGCATGTACAAGCACAATATATACTAAACTAAACAGGCAATGGCAAGAAGTGGTACATCGTGTAGATCCCAACTAGCAGGTGACTACGACTCCCTTCCTTAACCACATCAGACAGGCCATACAAAAGCAAACACGCAAAGCAAACACGCACACCATACACATGCAAGTATGGGGTAAGTATCCATAAGAAAACACATATGATAATAAATCATCTTACTAATCATCATTAATAACTGAAAGCAATGTAATAATCATCATCAATAATTGCAAACACTAGAAATAATCATCATACATACATGAAATGTAGAGTCTAAGTAATCTCATCACATAATAAGATGAATCCATAGCACAATATCTGTTAATCTCATAACAACGCTGCTAACCATCAACATGAAACTAGCTCTAAAAGAGTTCAACAATGTTAGCACAAATGTGAACTAGGGGCAGACACTACATTTTGAAACCAAAATCTTTGTTCTTTTTTATGTTATATGTATGCAGAGAAGTATTAATTGATGCTAATTATCCATAATAACTCAATGCTTCCATGAAATAGTTTAGGATTAGAAAACAAATTAGAATAACATTTTTTTCTTTCTAATAAATTAATTGAGACACACTATGCTCCCTTAAGAAAATTGGTGGCATTAGCCTTTGAAAGATTACCAAATTGAATAAGGCTCTAATGAGAAAGATGGCTTGGAAGCTTATCAATGGTTCTGTGATACAACCATTCCACTTGGCCTTAGTGTTTGCCTCAATAGCATATTTTCTCTGGCATCTCATGGTCTTCTTCTTCTCAAATGTAGGATATCCTATGACTATATGTATACTCTTCTTTGTGATTTTCACTGGCCCATTCTCTAGCCATAACTCCATATCATGAATTTGGCTCAACACCGCTTTAATCCATTCAAATTTGAAATTTATCATAAAATATAGGGTGAGTGTTAACCCTTTCTTCTCCACAATATTGAATTCATCTTTCAAAACTCCTTCATCACACAATTTCTGATATGCCATTTGAATCTCGTAGTCTTCAACTTCACTAATCTTACACATATAACAACTATGTGCATTATGTATCATAATAACCCTAGGCGGTATTGATGATAGCACACCCATTGAATCTCCTTTCTTAGCAATATCTAGATCAAGTCAGTATTTAGGTGGAGGACAAGTGTCACTCTTTACCAATTGAACATTACTAACCCCTTCATCTTGATTCTTTGCCATTGATGTCAATCCAAATGCCATTTCTTTGTTTAGGGTTTGAGATTCACTTTTTGAGTAACTCGACACTTCTAACAATCAATGCTTGATCACACTTTACCAAAATATTTTCTCACAATTGCCTTTAGAATCACTTCACAATTCACTCAAATCGCTCAGGCTCTTGAAATTTGAATGTAAGGTGTGTGAAATACATTCAAATTTTCACTATATAGCTTCATTCATTCAAATTAGGGAACTCCTAAATACAATGTACTTCATTAGGTGGAATCCATCTACATCAGTTGTTATTACACCTTTGTTAACTCGGCCTCCACTACACAACTTAGTCAATACTATTCAACTTAGCCAACACACTAGCTCAATCATTGAAGGCATTTGGTCCATATTGCAATGCTTGGTTAATACAAATAGTTTAATTGATGTTTGACACTAATAGTGTAGTTGATTTCATTGCTTGATTCTTTCCACAAATTTTTCCTAATGCATATTATCTTATGCAAATATGAGCTTTGCAATGGGAACTGGTGTATTATATAGATTTTGAATATGTAGTTCCTTACATACCTTTCTTGATCCGTTTGAGGTAGTGTGATCACCTTCTCCATTGGATTGGGTGATCTCGACTTCACTTATTCCATTGCTTCCAGCTTCTATCTTCTTCTTCCAAGTTTGATGCATCTCTTTTTTTGTTTGTTCTACTTTCACTTTACCTTTTCCCTCAATGTATTCCATTGCTTGGTGTTGGTGCTTGGGTCTTGTAGTTCTTGCTTACATGTCTAGTCTTGTGACAACTAAAACAAACTAAGCTTCCATTTAACCATTTCTTGTAATTTCCTCTAAAGTGTGTTCTTATGTAGTTTTCTGGAATGTGACCATATTCTCCACAATCATGACAACTATACCATGTGTTGTAATCCCAATTGTAGGAGTTACCTTTCTTTGGTACATTTTCTTTCCTTTTGGGCCTCTAGTCAGATTTTTCCTTTGATCTGCATTCGTGTGCTCTATGTCCATACTTTTGAAAATTGTAGCAATATCCCTCAAATCTAGGTACAATAGGTGTATTACTAACCTTTGATCTACATTCATGTACTTGGCAAGCTTGTTTCTTGTAATTAAAATAGTTACCAATAAACTTAGGCTTAATATTTTGCTTACCATTCTTACTTCTATAGATGTTTTCGGTGTGTCCAAGTTTTCCACAATGATATAATGTAGGTTGGTTCCTTGGCTTTGCGTTTCTTTTCTCTCCACTCTTGGATGATTCTTCTTCTTCAATAGATGAAGAGTGCCTATTATGTCCTAAACTAGAGGTATCACTAGATGACTTTGGTGATCTCATTAGCTCTTCAAAATATCTTATAGCTGTAGACACCTAAATTTGATTACACCACTTTGGTAATCCTATTTAGTTATCTCTAAAGGAATCATTAATTAAATTCCTATTTATTTAATCGTTTGCCATCCCCTAGCTGATTAATTTAATTAATCATCTATAGTCCTAATTGACAAAGCAAATAACCTATTATTTATCAATTAAATCCTATTCTCCTATCTAATTCCAAATCCTAAATTTATTAAAATCACTTTAATAAATAAAAGCCCTCAAATCTAATAGCCCCTAACTTATCCCTAACCCTCCATTTAGCCTAATCCACCCCATCCACCCATACTAACCTAGCTTAGCCACTAACTCACCCACCCTCATGAATGCCATCCACTTGCACATCTCTAACATCCCTAATCTAATCCTAAACCCAAGCCTAATCCCCCCACTAACCTTGTCACATTCCCTAAGTGAGCTTAAGACTTTCCTAAGCCAAATCAAAGTCTCCTCCTCAAAATATCCCAACCATAAAACTTTATCCCAACCATAAGCCTTCAATGCTCTTACAAACCCAATGAATTCTCTTACAAGCACTTATGAGGGCCATTTAAGGCCTTGAGCCACCTTTGTTGACTCTTCCTTGCCCTTTCCTCTACCCATTGACCATGTGACATGTGTCACTCCCTGATTGGTGCTAAACAAGCACAATCCATGTGCTCCCCTTTGAGTGCATCTTAGCCTTCCATAAGCTTTCATCTCTCCTTGCATCTTAGCCATCCATCCCTCAAGCCCTTAGCCTATAAATTGAACCCCCTCCCTTCACAAAATGATCCATCTTCCATTGCAAAGTTATAATGCTATTTTGAGAGCACAAACACTATCAAAATACCATTATAATGGCAAAATCACTTCATGACTCCATTGTTGAAACTTTGTTTCACTTACTCCACCCATCCATTTGAAGTTTGAAGCATAACTTGTGAGCATACATTCCTACAATCAAGGACAAATCCATTGCATCATTGTGTTATGACCTTTAGGAGCCTACCATTCTTGGTTTGCTTCCTTTTTGTGGTGATAACCCTAGGTCCTATCTTAAGTGTTAGCTTGCTTAGTATTGTTGGTGCTTCTATTTAATTAGTTAGTATTCAATTTGCACTACTAATCTAGGTGATACAATAGCTTTACTAGGTTTGTTCATCCTCTCCAAGAGTTCCTTCTCAGATTTAAGCTCATTCCTTAGTTGGTCACTTTGTGATCTCAAATTTGCAATCTCTATGTCTTTTATGTTCAACTCCTGATTTGTAAGTAGCAATTGATTCATCATTTCTAGTTGATTGTTTGTAATCTTTTGTACATGTGATAATCTTTTGTCAAGTCTTGTAGCCATTTATCTGTTTTCTTCTTTTTCCAAAACTTCTGTTGATCTCAAATTGGTTTTGACAAATGAGTGTCTACACACTTAAGTCATTTAGTTAGTTCATTTAGAACAAGTAGTACATATCGAGCACAACATGTATATATTAGAGCATGTTGAGTCCATAGTGAGTGCCTAGCCACTCATGTGCCAAGTCACTCAAGTGCTAAGCAGATAGTGTATGCCAAGTAATTTAAGAGTCGAGAAAGCAGTGCATGCCAAGTGACACAGATGTTGAGTCTCAGTGAAGAATTCAATATATGCCAAGCATCAGAGACTTGAGATGCTGACTGAGATAGTTTTGTTATAGTTGTTTGTAATGGTACAAATAACTATGTAGACCATTTTTTAGCCAACTAAAGATTGAATTACGATATTTTGGAGATAAGAATGAATCTTATGTTGGATTCCTAGTGCAATTACATGCAACCAATCAAAAAAAGGGAAGGTTTAAGCAAAAAAAAGGATGAACCACAACCATTGATTCATACCTAACCCTAAGTCACCTAAGTCTTCTTAAGGAGGAAAAAACCTAAATTTTTTAGAGTGTGTAGAAGGTGAATGAAGGAGAGTATAGAAAAGTTTGCATGCACAAATAGAGCATCCATGGTGACTAAGGAGTTATGATCTGGATTACATTATAGAATCAGTTAAAGGAGAACAGAGGAAGAGAAGAGCATACATCAAAGAGACATCTGATCAGGAAGGATCTAGATTACATTAGTTTAGAGGTGATCTATTATCAAGAAATCAAGTGCTAACTATAGGATCATTGCTAAATCATTCTAGCAGGTGAATCAGTTAAATCTCTTAACAGAGTAGTCCTAACATGCTATATTGAAATCCTCTAACAAGGTGCTTACTTAATTGAGTGTTAAATTCCTTTAGCGAGGCACACTTCTAATAGGGTATTGAAATCCTTTAATAGGGTGAGACCTAACAACCTTTATAAGCCTTTAACAAGGCATACCTTTCACAGGGTAGATCATGACTCATGATCAAAACATTGTAACCTTCATTAGATATCTTTTATTACTACAATAGTGAATATTTGTGGGTGTCATCCCCACCCTAGTTTTACCTTCTCATTGGAGGGTTTCTAGGTAATCATATCTGGTGTCATATGTGTGTGAATGATTATATGTTTACATGATTTAGATGTACATGCTTTACATGTTATTTTAGTTTACTTATTGAATGTATGAGATGGATGTGTGGTGAAAAGTTTTATTGGTCAAAGTTAAAACTACTGATTCAAACACCCCCCCCTTTCTAAAGTTTACCTTTCCTATTATAATTCCAACAATTAGTATAAGAGCTTTGTTCTTTGAAAGAGAAGCTTTGCAGCTTTGAGGAAAGATCTTGAAATGGAAGTCTACAAGTTGGGAAAGACTATTGAGAATTAGGGAATTGAAATACAACTCATTCTACATCAAATAAATGAAGCAAGGGAAGAACTAAAGAAATCCTTGAAGAGAAGGAAGGAAATTTCTATTGAGGAGAATGACACACAATACAAAGAGATAGACACTACTAAGCTATTTACTAATGGAGACTCCAATGAGTTTGATGTAGCAATTGTAGATATAATGGAGAAAAATAGAGCCCAAGCAGAGGAAATAAAAAATCTCAAGAGCAAGAATCACAAGCCATACTACTATGTGAGGTGACTGAATAGAAGAAGAAAGCAATGGAAGACAAAGCCATGATTAAAGAAGACAAAAGAATTTTGAGTAATAGACTAGAAGAGAATCATTAGAGCTAACCAAGATTTCCAATATGCAATTGGATACTTTGAGTCAAATGATGAATGTAGATAACAACATTGAAGTTGCAATTGAAGAGGATGTGGTGATTGAAATTACTTTCAGTAGCCTGGATCAAGAAGCCCAGAAGAGTTAGGAGCAGATTGCTAAGGAGATTCACAAAGTCTATGAAGTAGCTCAGATGATGTAGGAGCTCAAGTGAAAGATAGAAGAGTAATCATGTTTTATTTATTCCTATCTTTAGCTATTAGTTTACTGCTATTTTTTGTCTAGATGGATTTTTCTTGTTCTGGCTTTTTCAATGTAAGTTGAACTAGCCTTTTCTTTGGCCTTTTTATTTGGCTGGGCTTTAATGCATATTATCAGCCGTGTGACTTGACTATGTTGGTTGGGTTTTATATGCTTATTATCAGCCTTGGATATTGTTTTAACATTTGGGTTTTAGGATCCTTGTAAAACCTATTTTTCTTATAAAAAATATTGAAGTTACAGAATGAAAAATTGCAAAGTGACCTAAAAAGGGAAGATGAATTTTTTGAAAGTTTCAATTAGCCTAATGAAGCCATCAAATACTTTGAGCAATTATTGAGATCCCCTAGATCCAATAATGACACATTTGGACTAGGATACACAAGAATTGAAGGAGAGTCATCCAAAAGTGCTGAAGAAAGGAACAACAAAGGTAATGATTCTGAACCTAGTTGTCACAGTTGTGGTAAGAAAGGACATACTAATAACGTGTGCAGGAGCAGAGCTACAAATCAGAATGTCAAGGAAAAAATCATGGTTCATTGTCATAAGTGCAACAAACAAGGTTATCAAGCACATGAATGCAGAACCAAGACCATGCACACCCAAATATTTGAAGGGTATTGCTACAATTGTAAAAAGTATGGACATAGAACTTTTGAGTGCAAATCCAAACCCATGTGGTCATCAAATAGGAAAACAAAGGTAAGGAACAATGGAAACTCTCATAACTAGGATAATAATCAAGATATAACTACCATTGTTGTCAAGAATATGGACATGTTCCTAAGAATTGTATTAGGACACACTTTAGAGGTGACTACAAGAGGTGGTTGAGTCAAACCACATGTTTTAGCTGTTTGAAGACTGGTCACATCAATAGCTATTGCCCAACAAAGTCAAAGGCACCAAGTTGTGAGTTTGATAAAGACAAAGGCAAGATAGATGTTGAAAATGTTAGAAATAAAATGAACAAGACATGGAAGAAAAAAGATGATTGCAACACATCAAATGGAGAAGGGATCACTTCATCTATGGGTTAGGTGATCACACCTCATCAAACTAAGAAATCAAGAGGTATGTGGGACTGATATTCAAAAGTTATATCATTCATCAAGTCCAAAAGGATTTAGTCTTGAAAAGATTGCATTAGCATGAATAAAGATGTAAGATGTTATTAGGAATCCAAGATAAATCTTTAAGTTTTTCATGTTACTGCTGAGCATGAAAATTTTCTTGTATGTGCGAAGTGAAATGCTAGAAGATGTCGAGTTGATTGTAACGCCCCGCCAAGGGATCCAAAATTATTAATAAATTATTATTTACAAACTATGTTAAATGCATTTAATATTTATTTATTAAATATTAATAAAGATAAAACTATTATTAATTAAAATATATCATAATTTTATTAATTTAAAATTCTAAATAATAATAAAATTTGTTTTGTAAATAATATATATATTTTTTAAAAAATGAATTAACAAAAATATGTTTAAAAAAAAAAAAAAATCAGTAATATATAACTGTCGGCTTATATAAGCCGACGGCCTGCCGTAGTCCTGCGACAGCAGGTATGTTGTACCTGCTGTCGTAGTACCTACGACGCAGGTACTGTCGGTACGCCGACAGTGGGGTGGGCACGGGGTAAATCCCTCCCCCCCACACCATTACATTATATATTTTTTTATATATTATTTTTTTCAAAAAAAAAAAACGAATTTGTTTTTTTTTTAATTTTTTAAACAATTTCTTTTTTTTTTAAAATATAAATTTATTTATTTTATGAAATTGTTAAGAATTTATAATTCATTTAAACTATATATATATATATATAAAATTTAATCTCCACATTACTTGATAGAGGAACCATTCCAACTATCCAAATTTTCAATTTAGAATTTCGTTTCTAAATTCGAACCCTTCCCAATTCAGTCATGTCTTCTTTAAGCTAGAAGATGAGGATTCCTAATTAAATTTTATTTTTCTTCTAAACATAATTTAACAATACCCTATCGTAGATACAAAACCAAAGAATAAGAGATTCATGCAATGAAACCCATAGACTTGATTTTAACACTCACGAAGAAGACAGGAATCTCAAATTGCATAATTTTACCAGTAGTCAAAGCACAAGACCCTACCTAGTCCTGATGCTAATATGCAATCTCCAGGAATAGTAAGAGAATTTTCTCCTCTCAGTAACCTTCTTCTAGAAAACTTTCTTGATATCAGCCTTTTGAAATTCGCTTCCAAAAGTAGTCTCCTAAAAATTCTTGTCCAAAAACCCGTCCCAATTCGTGTCCCTCAAAAATGAACCCCCAACGTTGTGATAAGAAAATTCCTCCTCAAACCGGGGCACTTAATTGTGTGTTCACTCGAGAAGACTCTTTGCACAACTGAGTTAACTCCAATTAACCTTTCTTATCTTTTATTTTATTTTGCATTCCTCTTTTATGCACATTAAGTTGATTTATTAAATAACTTTATTTAAAATTCCACTTGACTTCTATTCTTAATTAATTTATTACTTAAATCTTATGTGCACTTTTAAGAAATTAAAATAACATTATTAATTTCTATAATTTAATCTTTTAATTTAATTCTCATATTTAAACTCATGCTTAGATCATGCGATCTAGAATTCTTAATAATTTAATATCTTTCAACTTTTAATTTATTTTAGAACTTAATTGATAACATATTTAATTAATTTAAATAATAATAATATTTAGCATTTATTTAAAAATGAACTCCAAATATATTATTATTAAATTAAATAAATATTACTCTGTTCTAAATTCATCTTTGAATTTTAATCTCCAAATTTAATTCTTTTAATTAATTAATTAATTAATTAAATATAAAGATATCATAATAATTCTCTATTAAATTAAATCATTAATTAATCTTTTTAATTAGACTTAATTAATAGAAAATACACCAAGGACTCATAAAGCAACATACAAAAACCCATCATAGAAAAATACATACCAAATCAAACAAAAGGGTTATAATCACGAAATTACATCATTTGATGCATTCGGAGGGTACTTAACTCAAATACTTATCCTAATTATCAATTAGGACAATTGGCTAAAGGGTTTAGGATTTGGACTTAAGAGTTTATCTCCCCTCTCTTACCATTGAGATAGTGCGATAGGGTACGTTCATCCTGACAATTCAGGGAAGTCGATACCTGGTACTTGCAACCTGCATAAAATCTACGCATGTACAAACACAATATTCTAAGCTAAACAGACAATGGCAGGAAGTGGTGCATCGTGTAGATCCCGACTAGCAGGTGACTACGACTCCCTTCCTTAACCATATCAGAAACACCATACATAAATAAAACAACATGCACACCATACACATGCAGTATGGGGTAAGTATCCATAAGAAGCACATGGAATAATAAACCATCTAACTAATCATCATCGATATCTAAAACTATTGAATAATCATCATACATGCATGAAATATAGAGTACCAAGTAATCTCATCATATAATAAACTGAGTGTAAACATCATCTGATAATCTCTAAAATAATAATACTAATCATCAAACATAAATTGGCCTAAAAGAGTTTGGCAATGATGTCAGAAATGTAACTCGAAAATGTAAACTAGGGGCAGGCACTACATCCACCCCCCCTAGACTTAGGCTTACTCCTGGAAGCCTATAAACAAATAGGGATATAAATCCCGTAATCTAGATGCATCCTCCCATGTAGCTGAAGAGTCATCAGTAGGGTCCCATTGGACCCTTACCTGCTCTATGGTTCGACCCCTGAGGGTCAACTCCCGCTGCTCCAGAATACGAATTGGCTCCAAAGCCAGCTGCCCGTCCTCTACCTGCAATGCATTCCAATCAAGAATATGTACAACATCAGGGATATACTGTCTAAGTACTGAAACATGGAAAACATCGTGAATGCGAGCAAGGCTGGGCGATAAAGCAAGACAATAGGCAACTGGACCAATCCTCTCAAGAATATCGAATGGTCCCACAAAGCGAGGTGCTAGCTTTGAGCCCTTTCCATAATGGATCAGACTCTTCCACGAACGCACTCTCAAGAAAACCTTCTCTCCCACAACAAACTGCTTATCTGACCTATGTGCATCAGCATACTTCTTCTGCCTATCGTGTGCCATTGTCAAGTGCTCTCGGATACGCACAACCTGTTGCTTCATGTCACGAAGCATCTCTGGACCCAACAGGATGCGATCCTCAAGACTATCCCAACTCAAAGGTGTACGACAAGGGCGTCCATATAAGGCTTGGAAAGGTGCCATGCCAATAGAACTGTGATACCCATTGTTGTAAGAAAACTCCACTAGATAGAGATAGTCCTCCCAATGGGTCTGCCTATCCATTATGTACATCCTCAACATATCTTCGAGAACCTGATTCACTCTCTCTGTCTGCCCATCTGTCTCTGGGTGATATGCTAAACTGAAATTCAGCTGCGCTCCAAGATCATGTTGTAGTGATGTCCAAAATGCAGAAGTGAAAACATGATCCCTATCCGAAATGATCTTTCGGGGAATACCATGTAGTCTCACAATGTCACGCATGAAGACATTAGCTACTGAAGCTGCAGTGTAGGAAGACCTGATTGGTACAAAATGTGCCACCTTAGTCAACCGGTCAACAGTGACCATGATAGCATCATGACGACGAGGAGTCATAGGTAATCCTACTATGAAATCCATAGAGATGATGTCCCACTTCCATGAAGGAACGAGATTCGGTTGCAAAAGTCCTACCGGATGTTGGTGTTCTGCCTTGACTCTCTGACACTCAAGACATCTAGCCACAAAATCAGCAATGTTGCGCTTCATCCCGGACCAATAGAATAAATGTCGCAAATTTGCATGCATCTTCTTGACACCTAGATGTGCCGAGTAAGGTGCACGATGGGCCTCTGATAGGATCAATATGCGAAGCTCATCCAGTAGCGGCACATAGATCCTTCTTGAATGTCTCAAAAGGCCATCCGACTCTAGGACATAGCCTAAAAACTTACTCTCCAAGGGTCTCCCTGAATTGATCTCACTGCACACCTCCAGATACCATGAATCAGTGGGGAGTGCCTGAAGTATCTGACACCTCAAATCAACACTAAGAGTCATAGATGATATCACATGTTTCCTGTGACTCAAAGCATCAGCTACAACATTCTCCTTCCCCTGGATATACTTTACCTCAAAGTCATACTCGCACAAAAACTCCATCCACCGCCTTTGCCTAGCATTCAGATTAGGCTGCGTGAATATGTACTGAAGACTACGGTGATCGCTATGTAGTTTAAATCTGTGTCCCAACAAGAAATGTCTCCATCTCACTAAGGCATGAACTACTACGGCTAACTCAAGGTCATGTGTAGGATAATTCAACTCATGATCCTTGAGTTTGCGTGATTCATATGCAATCACTAGACCATTCTGCATTAGAACTGCTCCAATACCCTCAAGGGAAGCATCTGTACACACCATGAAATCACCTTCTGGATCATGTACTGCTAAGATCGGTGCACTGGTTAGAAGCTCTTTGAGTTTTTGAAATGCTTCTACACATTTTTCTGTCCACATAAACTTCTTTCCTTTCCTTTGAAGGGAGGTAATAGGGTGTGCTATTCTAGAGAAGTTTTGAACAAATCTGCAATAATACCCAGCTAGACCCATGAAGTTACGAATCTCTGACACAGTAGTGGGTGCAGGCCAATCTACTATTGCCTGGATCTTCATAGGGTCTACAGAGATACCTTCGCCTGAAATAACGTGTCCCAAATACTGTATCTCTGTTTGAAAGAAATCACACTTTGCCGCATTGGCATAAAGTTGATTATCTCTCAAGCACTGCAAAACTAAACTCAAATGTTCCTCATGTTCCTTTTGGGACCTAGAATATATCAGAATATCATCGAGGAACACAAGAACAAATCTATCAAGATAGGAACGGAACACCCCATTCATTAAGCACATGAAAACTGATGGAGCGTTCATCAGTCCAAAGGGTACCACTGTGAACTCATAATGCCCGTAGCGAGTTCGAAAGGCGGTCTTATGAATATCAGCCTCCTTGATGCGAAGTTGATGGTATCCTGACTTAAGATCAATCTTAGAGAACACTGTAGCCCCCTTGATCTGATCAAATAAATCATCAATCCTTGGTAAAGGATACCTGTTCTTTATTTTCACCTTATTCAGTTGTCTGTAATCAATGCAAAGGCGCAAAGAACCATCCTTCTTCTTCACGAAGAGCACTGGAGCTCCCCATGGTGATACACTAGGTCGAATACTACCCTTGGCCAAAAGTTCCTCTAACTGCAAACGCAACTCACTTAACTCTTGTGTGGTCATATGGTATGGAGCTCTAGAGATAGGTTCCACTCCTGGAGTGAGCTCAATGCTAAAATCAATGTCTCTCTTCGGAGGCATGCCTGGAATCTCACTCGAAAAGACATCTGCATACTCTTGTAAAATAGGGTGATCTAGGGTCTTCCTCGTAGAGTCTTCCTTATCAAGCTCATATACCGTAATGGCAAATACCTAACATCCATTACGAAAGCTTCGCTTTAGTTGCATAGCAGAGATCATCCGTAGGGATATAGGCCTCGGTATCCCCACAATCTCAACATCCTTCCCTTGGTCATCCTGACACATAATGGTCTTCTTTTTGCAGTCTATACTATCCATATGAGAGCCAAGCCAATCCATAGCTAAGACCACATCGTAGGAGCCAAGAGGAATAACTTGAAAATCGACTGAAGTCTCAAACCCTCCTATGCTAAGTCCACACTTATGAACTACAGAATTTGTGGAAACTTTAGCACCTGAGGCTAGTTCCACTTGCCGACCATGATCTTGCTTAACCGACTCCAGCTTACACTTATCAACTAGAGATGGAGAAATGAAAGAATCTGTAGCACCTGAATCAAATAATACAGAGAGAGGTGTACCTCGGATAGCTCCTGTAGTCTCAACTACTGTCCCCTGATGGTCTGCCTGACGGTGATCCACCGCTGCAAATACTCTATGAGATCCACCTGCATTTTCGACTGTAGGCTCAGATGCTGCTGGCCTAGGTCCTGAATACTGAGATGCTCGCTGTGGGAAGTACACTACAATATGACCAATCTGTCCATACGAATAAAATCCTGTGCCTCTACCAGATCCTCTCCCTATAGGTGGTGCATTCGACCGCTGGTGGCTACCCCTGCTAGCAAAAGACTGGCTGCTCTATGCAGGCCGAGATTGCTGATTCTGTCTATTACGTTGAGCATTGCAATTGATTCTAGAGTTGGATCCACCGCCATCACTCTGTGCTTGAGGGTAAAATCCCTTATGCTGCTGAGAATGCTGATTTCTCCTAGGGAAGGGAGGCTTCCTGATTCAACCAGAGTTGTGGTTTCCCTTAGATCTTGCTATAGTAGGCGCTTCCACAAATCCCCCTTGCCCAAAGTTGACACTCTGCTCTACCAGGATAGCTCGATGCATCGCATCCTTGAGGGTCTTAGGCTCAAATACCTTAACACCCCCAATAAAATGGTTGTTCAAGCCTCGAATGAAATGTTGTGCCAACTACGCTGGGTTGTCACTGAATCTCGAAAAAGGCATGAGCTCATAGAATTTGCGCTCATACTCTACAACGGTCATAGTGAATTGTCTCAGGTTATGGAACTCATCTACTCTATGCTGCTTCCATTCCTCTGGTAGAAATCGCTCATGAAAACTCTCCAGGAAAATCTCCCAAGTGACACTACCCATGTTAATGCCCAACTTCTTCTCCTCAATAGTCCACCAGGTGGCCCCAAATAACTCTAGATTGGTAATGGAAAATCTCGCTTTGACATTACTGTCAAAGTCCTGCATAGCAAAAATCCTATCAAGGGCAATAAGCCACTGCTCAGCTACATACCCAAAACCTTGCCCATTAAAGGGCTTGATCTTGGACCTCTAAAGATCCTTCATCTGAGAAGATACTATGGATCTATGTCGATCCCTCTGAGGACTCCTAGACCTGTGTCTATGCTCATGTCCTGCTTGGTGTGCTCTATCTTGCTCAAGAACAAGAGGTAAGCGATCAATAAGGGTTCACATCATTTGCCTCAGATCAACCTCCTTAGAGTCAGCATGTCCCTCTTCGTGGTTCTCTTCCTGATGTTCATTGACATGCTCTTCCCTATTCTCTTCCTGAATGGGGCTCTCGTGGATAGACTCATGAACACTAATATCTCTGCCTCGTCCACGGCCTCTGCCACGACCAAGACTACGGCCTCTAACAGAAGATCTCATCCCAGATACCATCCTACAATAATATCCAAGACACAAGATGCTAAAATAACCATGAGACATACTACCGAAACACATAGATAAAAGACACATGTTTTGCAAACAAGATATTTTCAATTTTCAGTTTACCTATAATTTTAGTTTAAGTATAATTTCAGTTTTGAAGACTTAAGTGTTGAAGTATGAAAAAAAATAGGTAACTAAAAGTTTACATAATGTTTCAGTTCAACTAGTTTCAAGTTTCAGTTTAAGGTTTGCATTTTTATTCAACTAGTTAACACTCGCGGCGTTCCAATATACCCAGAGCTCCCAATGTAGAAGCCAGGCTCTGATACCAGATGTAACACCCCGCCAAGGGATCCAAAATTATTAATAAATTATTATTTACAAACTATGTTAAATGCATTTAATATTTATTTATTAAATATTAATAAAGATAAAACTATTATTAATTAAAATATATTATAATTTTATTAATTTAAAATTCTAAATAATAATAAAATTTGTTTTGTAAATAATATATATATTTTTTAAAAAATGAATTAACAAAAATATGTTTAAAAAAAAAATAAAATCAGTAATATATAACCGTCGGCTTATATAAGCCGATGGCCTGCCGCAGTCCTGCGGACGCAGGGCCTACGGTAGCAGGTACGCTGTACCTGCTGTCGTAGGTACGCTGTACCTGTTGTCGCAGGTACTGTCGATACGCCGACAGTGGGGTGGGCAAGGGGTAAATCCCTCCCCCCCACACCATTACATTATATTTTTTTAATATATTATTTTTTTCAAAAAAAAATAACGAATTTGTTTTTTTTAAAAATTTTTTAAACAATTTCTTTTTAAAAAAAAAATATAAATTTATTTATTTAATGAAATTGTTAAGAATTTATAATTCATTTAAACTATATATGTATATATATATATATATATATATATATATATATATATATATATATATATATAATTTAATCTCCACATTACTTGATAGAGGAACCATTCCAACTATCCAAATTTTCAATTTAGAATTTCGTTTCTAAATTCGAACCCTTCCCAATTCAGTCATGTCTTCTTTAAGCTAGAAGATGAGGATTCCTAATTAAATTTTATTTTTCTTCTAAACATAATTTAACAATACCCTATGGTAGATACAGAACCAAAGAACAAGAGATTCATGCAATGAAACCCATAGACTTGATTTTAACACTCACGAAGAAGACAAGAATCTCAAATTGCATAATTTTACCAGTAGTCAAAGTACAAGACCCTACCTAGTCCTGATGCTAATATGCAATCTCTAGGAATAGTAAGAGAATTCGCTCCTCTCAATAACCTTCTTCTGGAAAACTTTCTTGATATCAACCTTCTAAAATTCGCTTCCAAAAGTAGTCTCCTAAAAATTCTTGTCCAAAAACCCGTCCCAATTTGTGTCCCTCAAAAATGAACCCCCAACGTTGTGATAAGCAAATTCCTCCTCAAATCGGGGCACTTAATTGTGTGTTCACCCGAGAAGACTCTTTGCACAACTGAGTTAACTCCAATTAACCTTTCTTATCTTTTATTTTATTTTGCATTCCTCTTTTATGCACATTAAGTTGATTTATTAAATAACTTTATTTAAAATTCCACTTGACTTCTATTCTTAATTAATTTATTACTTAAATCTTATGTGCACTTTTAAGAAATTAAAATAACATTATTAATTTCTATAATTTAATCTTTTAATTTAATTCTCATATTTAAACTCATGCTTAGATCATGCGATCTAGAATTCTTAATAATTTAATATCTTTCAACTTTTAATTTATTTTAGAACTTAATTGATAACATATTTAATTAATTTAAATAACAATAATATTTAGCATTTATTTAAAAATGAACTCCAAATATATTATTATTAAATTAAATAAATATTACTCTGTTCTAAATTCATCTTTGAATTTTAATCTCCAAATTTAATTCTTTTATTTAATTAATTAATTAATTAAATATAAAGATATCATAATAATTCTCTATTAAATTAAATCATTAATTAATCTTTTTAATTAGACTTAATTAATAGAAAATACACCAAGGACTCATAAAGCAACATACGAAAACCCATCATAGAAAAATACATACCAAATCAAACAAAAGGGTTATAATCACGAAATTACATCATTTGATGCATTTAGAGGGTACTTAACTCAGATACTTATCGTAATTATCAATTAGGACAATTGGCTAAAGGGTTTAGGATTTGGACTTAAGAGTTTATCTCCCCTCTCTTACCATTGAGATAGTGCGATAGGGTACGCTCATCCTGACAATTCAGGGAAGTCGATACCTGGTACCTGCAACCTGCATAAAATCCACGCATGTACAAACACAATATTCTAAGCTAAACAGACAATGGAAGGAAGTGGTGCATCGTGTAGATCCTGACTAGCAAGTGACTACGACTCCCTTCCTTAACCATATCAGAAACACCATACATAAATAAAACAACACGCACACCATACACATGCAGTATGGGGTAAGTATCCATAAGAAGCACATGGAATAATAAACCATCTAACTAATCATCATCGATATCTGAAACCATTGAATAATCATCATACATGCATGAAATATAGAGTACCAAGTAATCTCATCATTTAATAAACTGAGTGTAAACATCATCTGATAATGTCTAAAATAATAATACTAATCATCAAACATAAATTGGCCTAAAAGAGTTTGGCAATGATGTCAGAAATGTAGCTCGAAAATGTAAACTAGGGGCAGGCACTACATTGATAAACTAGTTAGCTGATGCTGAGCTCATAATGGTTGTTGAGTGAATGAAATTTTAGTGGATGTTGAGTGAGTCTATAATTGGTTGATATCGAGCTTAGAGCTATGTAAGAACTCAACATTAATTGCAAGGTTTCAAAAGGGTATTTGATCGATTTAAACTCATTTTTCATCATTTTGAAATCAAGTAAGAGTGAGAAGAGAAAGAGGCGATTTGGAAATCCATCAGAGCTGATTTTTGCAATGATTAAACACCATTTCATTTGATCTTGTAAGGCATTTATCAAGAGTTGAGTTACACTATTTATATTATTGTAAACCCTAGTTTCATATTATGGCATCTAGTTCAAAGAATGTAGAGGGTAAGGAGGTTTTGAATGTCCAATTGGTTAGTAATGAGGTCAAGCAACCTATATTCAAAGCCATTCTTGATATTGCCTACAAACAAGACCCCTCCGGTGTGTTATCCATGATACCGCCAAATGTTTTAATAGTGCAAGATGTTAGGAAACGCTATAACTATAAAATTGGTAGCATTGGTGATATGGAGATTAGGAAAGCATATTGTAGACTATTTTAGAATGGTGTGTTGAAGGAAGAATATGAAATTGTAGAGAGGAAAGGGTTAAATCATGCCCTAGATTTCTTGAATGTGTTCAAAATAGAATGGATTAGGATAGTATTAAGCAGGATGCATGATAGTTTGCTATGGTTGGATAATGGACCCATCAAGATAACCAAAAGGATAATCCATAGAGTAATAGGATATCCAACCCTAGATCGGCCTAAGATTCTAAGGAGTGATTTGAAAGAGGTCATTGAGAAGAATATAGGTTCAATGTAGAATAAGAGAGGAATGACTATTGACACCATTACTAATCCTTTGATCAACTTTGCTGTAAGGGTCATTTCACACAAATTCTACAATTCCAACATATTAAACAGTGTGCCCTGTATTGTAGTGGATGTTGGTTATAATTTTTTAAGAAAGATCACACATATGATCTTGCAGAGCTACAATTACAATAATTGATGGAGAACCTAGGAGAAATAAGAAAGATAAAGAATGCACAATGAAAATTTGGTTCTATCCTAATATATATATTCTTTTATGTTCAAAACACTTTTCCTACATTTGGCACAATTTCATGGAAAAAAAATAGGTCAATAGTAGTGTAGATTGGTGAGTTACATTGAACAATTGGATGAGAATTTTGAGTCTATGATGACAAGTTATTTTGAAGACTTTAAGAAGACAATGAAGAAAAGACTGAGAATTCTAGTGTCACTAGTAGAAAAACATTATGATGATATTTGTTTTCTAGTTGATGCTGACTATACTTTTGTACAAGTTGCTACACTAAGGGTAAGATGGTTGAGACCCTTAGGATATGAAATAAATGTGCATGAAGCATTTGCAGCTATCATAGCTTTACTAAAAGAAGAGGTAGACAAAAATGCCAAGGCATTTAAAAATTATGAATTGGCAAAGTCTAAAATTTCTATGGAACTCAAGACTACCTCTTTCATTAAGAAGAAAGATAAATTGGTGAAGAAGCTAAAAACCAAGTTTGGTGAAGGTGCCGAGTAGGAAGAGGAAGAGGAAGAAGAGGATAAAAATGAAGAAGACTCTCAAACCCAAGCACCACTTGCATTAACAACAAGAATGGGAGAAGATCAGAAAGAGGAGGAGACAAAAGTCACTAAAGGTGCTAAAGGAGAAGAAGCCACAGAAGCACCTACTTCCACTAAAAAAAAGAAGAGAAAGTCCAAGGCACAACCTGTGGCAAAGGCTAAGAAAACTATCAAACCAAGCTAAGCCAATCCTACAACACCTACCACAAGGGTTAGTGCATGTGCCACTGCTCTAAAGGCCAAGGAGAAAGAAAAACTAGAAGAGTAGGAAGAGGAGTGTAGAAAAAGCCAAGAAGCAATATATGTTGCACAAGATGAATCAGATGAGGAGAAAACTAAATCAGATGACAATACCCAATTTTTAGAATTCTTTAGAATAACTGAGAGGGGGGGTGAATCAGTTATTCAAGGTCCAATAATGTCCAATACAACTTTTTCTTCTAATCCTTAATGGCACATAACTGAAATCATCATGCATGCAATTAAACATTAAACAACCATGAAAGATAACATGCATCACACCATAACACTAAGGATTTTGATGACCCAAAAACCCTCTAGGAATAAGAAGGTAAAATTGGGGTGGGGATGATACCCACAAAATAACTATGCAATTGATTCAACCACTTCTGATGGTCTGTCCTGTTAAAGGCCAACCCTTTTAAAGGCTACAACACATTGTTAAATGTGACCCTGTTAAAGGATTTCTATACCTTGTTAGGAGTGTGCCCTATTAGAGGACTTAAGAACATTCAACTTGGAATGTTACCCTGTAAAAGGATTTACATAGAGCTATTAGGCTCACCCAAGTCCATGGGATTTACAATCACCTTCTCAAAAGAATCTTTCATCCCTCTCTAAGGATCTCCTATCCTCCTCCTAAGGGTCTCTTTATCCTTCTCTTGGGGATATCTTTATCCTTCTCCTAGGGATCTCTTTATCCTTCTCCTGGGGCTTATCCACCTAGCTATTAAGCTAGCCTAGCAATGTAGGATTTCAATATCTAATACAATGGTAAGAGAGTATTAGAAGGGTTTTGACCTAATAAAGATTGCAACCTTAACCTTGCAGATTTTAAATCACTCTTCAGTTCATTTTTCTTTTTGCTTGGCTTTCCTCCCTTGCAGTGCTGACAGCTTGTTCACCCTTCAAGATTTGTCTCCTTGAGTTCTTCTAGTCCTTATGCAAATGCACTCCATGATCACTTGATCAACTCAGAGTCTTGATGCTCTATACTTACACCCCTTGGCTTCTTCACACGACCATACTTATGACCAACTCCCTCTCATACATGCGCACTTGATCTTTGACCTGTAACTTCTTATAAAGAATTTCTGTTCTTCATTTCCCACTCAAATCTTGATTTGATCTTGAGAAAACGGTATTGTTTTCCCTCCAAATTGCTTCTTCTAGAAACTTCATGATAAATCCATTAGCATTCACCTTGAATTGGTTTGTATGGTTTACCTAAAATTCTATGACATCTACTCATCATCCTTATCATCCAACTAATTCACAAAATTTGATGTAACAAACTTATTGCTACTGATCTGGCAAATCTTTGACTTAACAAATAATACAGCAACTTGGCATCATTGGTTTACTGATGCTTGACACCTAACCAATTTTGTGTTACTTGGCACCTAAATATCACTCGGCTCCTATATCATGCTCAACACCCAAAGTCACTTGGCACTTGATCTTCACTCAACACCTAAAGGCTGCTCGGCACCTGAAGATCACTCGGCACTTGATCTTCACTCAGCACTTGAAGGCTACTCGGCTTCAACTAAGAATCTGTTCAGCTCTAACTAGCTTGCTCGGCTCTCTCCAATGAACTTAGTTAGGCTTTACAAATGACTTAGTTAAACCTTACATCTTTGATGTGTCTTAGTGTGTCCAACCTCTTAGAGTATGTCATCAATACACTGTCTCATCAATGGCTTAGCTAATCCTTATACTTCATTACAACATCATAACTTCAACCTTTCTCTAGGTGCTCTAGTTACATCTTATTGATTGCCACCTCCTTGGCAATCAACCAATTGATAGTACTTGGACCACTTTAGTAATTTTCATTCCTGCACGTAGCAAGTTTGACATCAATGAAAAAATAATGATTGAAAACATTCTTTACCAGTTCCATTATTCTTCATTCATGATCTTTTGAATCATTTCCAACAATCTCCCTCTTTGGCATTGATGGCAAACCAAACTGATCAATTGATCAACTTAGTTACCACCAAAATTACATATGTTTTTTTCTTGGTATATAACTCCTTCTTTTGTTGATACAAACTAATACAAACTGAATCCTTTGTTCTACTTCTCCCTCTAGACTACTGCATCCTTACTTTGTATTCCTGATCCTTCATAACTGCTTGCTGATTCTTATCTCTTCTGAATCTCCCTCTTTCATATACATCTCTCATATATATATATCTCCCTCTTACTTTGTATTGATTAGTTTCTCATATATCTCCCTCTTTGACATAAATGCCAAAGATGTAGCATCTTCAATATGCTCAATATAAGATTTGCATCTCATGTTTTCTCCCTCGATCACTGTGCTTGTGACTGATCTCAAATTTCTGTTCTTGTTAATATCCTCTGCATCACTCTTCTGATATTTCAATGATTTGTTTCTGTTGATGTAGGGTGGCTTCTATGTTGCTTTAGACAGCTTGAGTTAGGGTATTACCCCCAACTTTCCTTTAAGATATTCATAAGCATCCTTGGGCAATGGTTTGGTGAAGATATCTGCAGTTTGTTCCTTTGTGTGAATGTACTCCATCTTCACTTGTTTGTCTTCCACCAATTCTCTGACATAGTGATAGTTGATTGCAATATGCTTGGTTTTTGCATGCATTACTGGGTTCTTGGATATGTTTATAGCACTTGTATTATCACAATATAGTATCACAGGTTTGGTTACCTCTTCTTTCATTCCTTTCAATAGATGTTTGAGCCACACAATGTTTGTGCAATTGACTGCTACTGCCACATATTCTGCTTCTATAGTGGATTGAGATGTGCATGTTTGTTTCTTGCTAGTCCAAGTAACCAACCTTTTACCTAAGAATAATGCTCCTCCACTTGTACTTTTCCTATCATCAATGTTGCCTCCCCAATCTACATCTGTGTATGCATTGAGCTCAAACTTCTCATTCTTTTTGTAATATAGGCCAAAATCATCAGTTCCTTTGAGATAACTCATTATCCTCTTTACTTCCATGAGATGATTTTCTCTAGGATTAGTAGAGAATCTAGCCACTATTCCAACTGCTAGTGCTATGTCTGGTCTGCTATGTAGAACATATTGTAGTTTTTCAATCATGGATCTATACATTATTTGATTGACTTTAGCTAATTCATCATTTTTAGATAGCTTATGTCCTATTGCCATTGGTGTGCTGACTAGTTTGGAGTCTTCCAATCCAAACTTCTTGAGTATCTCCTTGATGTATTTTGATTGTGTCACAAATATGCCATGTTTTAGTTGATGTACTTGCAATCCTACAAAGAACTTGATTTCTCCAAACATTGACATCTCAAACTCATGTTTCATTTTGTCAGCAAAACTTTTGCAAAGCGCTTCCTTTCCTCCAAAAACTATATCATCCACAAAGATTTTAGATACAATGATATCCTTACCTTCTTCTAATTTGATGTACATGTTGCTATTATCATCAGTTCTTTCAAATCCTATTTGTACTAGATACTTGTGAAGTCTCTCATACCAAGCTCTAAGGGCTTGCTTTAATCCATATAGAGCCTTATGCAATTTGCATACTTTGTTTTTGTTATTTTCATCAACAAAACCTTCTGGTTGTTCTATGTAGACTTTTTCTTCAAGTAAACCATTCAGAAATGTAGACTTAACATCCATTTGATAGACTTTAAATCCTTTGAAGGCTGCATATGCCAATAAGGTCCTTACTCCTTCCATTCTGGCAACTGGAGCAAAAGTTTCTCCATAGTCTAGCCCTTCTTCTTGTACATACCTTTTACAAACTAGTCTTGCCTTGTTCCTTGTGATTTCACCATTCTCATATAACTTGTTTCTAAACACCCACTTGGTTCCAATTACATTCTTATCAGCTGGTCTTGAGACTAAGGTCCATGTCTTGTTTTTCTCAATTTGTTCTATTTCTTCTTTCATAACATTGTACCAATCATCATCTGTTATGGCTTCACTTACTGTCTTTGGTTCCATTTTGCTGAGCAGACATGTTTCACTTCTAAGTCTATTCCTTGTCATTGGTCATGCCTCTTTGTTTCCAATAATTTGATTTGTAGGATGATTTCTTCTTACATACTTTGCCAATACTGGTTCTTTCCTTGTTTGCATGTTGTCTCTTTCAGAATCTGAACCCTCATGCATATTTTCATTAGGTATTTGTTCATTTCCTTCATGTTGGCTATTTTCAAAATCTGAATGAACATTTTCTATATTCTACAGCTCGACTTCTAAATGTGTCTGCTGTTCAACATTCACTGTCTATGACTTGGCAGATGCTAGATTTTGTTGATGATTGTCATTCTGAGTTGCAACTTCACCATTATTAGGTATACCTTCATAAAAGTACACAAAGGTCTTGTATTCTTCTTCTTTCTTGGTGTTCTCAACTCTTTGAACTTTTGCAAGCTCATCAAATTTCACATTTATGCTTTCTACTATTTTGTTAGTGTTAACATTCAAGCACTTATAAGCTTTGCTTCTAGTAGAATAACCAAAAAATGTGCCTTCCTCATTCTTTGAATCAAACTTTCCATTTCTAGACTCTTTATATATATATATAGCATTTGCATCCAAATATTTTGAAATGTTTTACATTAGGAGAATGCCCATACCATAATTCAAAAGGTGTTGCATTAATACCTTTCTTGACTTGAACTTTGTCGAGTGTGTAGACTGTAGTACTTACAGCTTCTCTCTAGTACTTGAGTGCAACATTTTTCTCCATCATCAAGGTCCTGGCACAATAAATAACTAATCTATTCCTTCTTTTTGCTATACCATTCTGAGGTGGAGTCCTAGGTGCTGATGTTTGCCTTTTGATTCCTCTTTCATTGCAGAATTCTTCAAATTCTCTTGATGTGAATTCACCTCCTCTATCAGATTTGAGACATTTTAGACTCTTCCCGGTCTCTTTCTCAACTCTGGCCAAGTACCATTTGAAAATTTGAAATGCATCTAATTTTAGTTTCAGGAATATGACTATCATCATCCTTGAATAGTCATCTACAAATAGCATTATGTATTTGTCACCTTTGTAGATTTGTACTTCAATAGGACCACACAAGTCAGTATGAACTAGCTTTAATACTTCATTAGAAGTATAAGTCTTGGTTTTGAAAGTTGACTTGGTCATCTTCCCTAGTTGGCATTGTTTGCACATGGTGTTATTAGGTTTTTTCAACTTTAGTAGACCTCTGACTTTCTTCATTTTGCTGATGCTTATCAGATTGTCAAAATTTACATGACATAGCCTCTTGTGCGATAACCATACATCATCAATTTGAATAATGAGGCAAGAAGCATCTTCCATGTCTAGGTAGAACAAATTACTCCTAGTCTGATCACTTTTTCCTATTAGACTTCCTTGAGAATCATAGATCTTGGCAATTCCATTTCCAAATTCAACCTTGTATCCTATGTTGCATAACTGTGAGACATTTAATAGGTTATAATTCAGGCCTTCAACATAGTATGCATTATCACATGATAACCTTTCAGTAAGCTTGATACTACCTTTCCCTTTGATCTGACATGGTGCATTGTTACCAAATCTAACACTATTTCCTTCATATTGAGTAAAGGAAATGAACTTACTTTTATCTCCAGTCATGTGATGAGAGCATCCACTATCTATGATCCATTTGTCATTCTTGTTCATGCAGGTTACCAGGGCAGTTGCTTCATCTTCATTTGATTCATCTTTCATAGCCACATAGACTACTTCATCATCATTCTCGTTAGAGTCTCCTTCAACAATGTAGCATATTTTGCCTTTACCTCTGTAGTCCTTCTTGTCCTCTTTCTTGTTCTTGAAGTTGCCTCCATCCTTGTAATTTTTCTTTTGTGAGCATCTGGCTACAATGTGACCAACTTCATTATAGTTGAAACAAATGATTGGCAGCTTACCTTTGAATTTTCCTCTTCCTCTATAAAATCTTCTTGCTAGGAATGCCTCTAATTGATCTACATCATCTTCATCAGTGCTGCTGTCACTAGATACATACTTTCCTTTTCCACTCTTTTTCTTTGTCTGCACCTCATCATTGTCTTTTATTGTCATCTTGGCTTTGAATGCAGATTCAAAGTTTTCTAGCTTGTAGTTGTCAAAGTTGGATAGCTCAAAGGTAGTGAGTCTTCCAATTATTCCTTCAAATGACAATGCATTGCCTGGTATACACCTTAGCTCTTGGATGGCTGATACTCTTATAGCATAGATAGGAAGAAAAGTTCTCAAGTATTTGCTACATACTATTTCTTCTACTAATTGTCCTCCTAGGCTTCTTATGGCACTTACTACTTCCTTCATCCTTGCACCATATTGAGCATCATTCTCTCCTTCTTTCATTTTCATGTCATCAAACTTTCCTCTTAGGCTCTCTCTTTTGGCTCTCTTGACATTATCATCTCCTCCATAGATTCTTGATAATGTTTCCCACATATGATGTGCACTACCACATTCTTTGATGTCATCATACTGGGCATAGCTTAGTGCTGAAGCAATATCTAACATCACTTGATTGTGCTCCTTCTTCTTGCTCATCTCATCTGTAGTGAGGGGTCCTGCAAGGTCTACATGATCAATTGTGATTGAGGTTTGTGCATAGTCACCTATTGATCCAAGGTGTAGCTTCATCAGACTTTGCCATGCAGCAAAGTTGTCTTTGTTTAGCTTGGGAACTTCTCTCTTGGACGTCTTGATCTTTCTGCTACTAGTATCTTGAAACAAATCAGCAGTGGGCTCTGATACCAATTGTTAAAATTCTTTAGAATAACTGAGAGGGGGGGTGAATCAGTTATTCGAGGTCCAATAATGTCCAATACAACTTTTTCTTCTAATCCTTAATGGCACATAACTAAAATTATCATGCATGCAATTAAACATTTAAACAACCATGAAAGATAACATGCATCACACCATAAAACTAAGGATTTTGATGACCTAGAAACCCTCCAAGAACAAGAAGGTAAAATTGGGGTGGGGATGATACCCACAAAATAACTGTGCAATTGATTTCAACGACTTCTGATGGTCTGCCCTGTTAAAGGCCTACCCTGTTAAAGGCTACAACACATTGTTAAATGTGACCCTATTAAAGGATTCTACACCCTATTAGGAGTGTGCCCTATTAGAGGACTTAAGAACATTCAACTTGGAATGTCACCCTGTTAAAGGATTTACATAGAGCTGTTAGGCTCACCCAAGTCCATGGGATTTACAGTCACCATCTCAAAAGAATCTTTCATCCCTCTCTAAGGATCTTCTATCCTCCTCCTAAGGATCTCTTTATCCTTCTCTTGGGGATCTCTTTATCCTTCTCCTGGGGATCTCTTTATCCTTTTCCTGAGGCTTATCCACCTAGCTGTTAAGCTAACCTAGCAATGTAGGATTTCAATATCTAATACAATGGTAAGAGAGTATTAGAAGGGTTTTGACCTGATAAAGATTGCAACCCTAACCTTGCAGATTTTAGATCACTCTTCAGTTCCTTTTTCTTTTTTCTTGGCTTTCCTCCCTTGCAGTGTTGATAGCTTGTTCACCCTTCAAGATCTGTCTCCTTGAGTTCTTCCACTCGTTATGCCAATGCAATCCATGATCACTTGATCAACTCATAGTCTTGATGCTTTGTACTTACACCCCTTGGCTTCTTCGTACGACCATACTTATGACCAACTCCCTCTCATACATGCACACTTGATCTCTGACCTATAACTTCTTATAAAGAAGTTTTGTTCTTCATTTCCTGCTCAAATCTTGATTTGATCTTGAGAAAATGATATTGTTTTCCCTCCAAATTGCTTCTTCTAGAAACTTCATGATAAATCCATTAGCGTTTGCCTTGAATTGGTTTGCATGGTTTACCTAAAATTTTGTGACATCTACTCATCATCCTTACCATCCAACTAATTCACAAAATTTGATGTTACAAACTTATCGCTACTGATTTGGTGAATCTTCGACTTAACAAATAATGCAGCAACTCGGCATCATTGGTTTATTGATGCTCAACACCTGACCAATTCTATGTTACTCAACACCTGAATATCACTCGGCTCCTGTATCATGCTGGGCACCCAAAGTCACTTGGCACTTAATCTTCACTCGACACTTGAAGGCTACTCGACACTTGAAGGTCATTCGGCACTTGATCTTCACTCGGCACCTAAAGACTACTCAACTTCAACTGAGAATCTGTTTGGCTCTAACTAGGTTACTCGACTCTCTCCAATTAAATTAGTTGGGCTTTACAAATGACTTAGTTAAACCTTACATCTTTGATGTGTCTTAGTGTGTCAAACCTCTTAGAGTATGTCATCAATACACTATTTCATCAATGGCTTAGCTGATCCTTATACTTAATTACAACATCATAACTTCAACCTTTCTCTAGGTGCTCTAGTTACATCTTATTGATTGCCACCTCCTTGTCAATCAACCAATTGATAGTACTTGGATCACTTAAGCAATTGTCATTCCTGCAAGTAGCAAGTTTGACATCAATGACAAAACAATATTTGAAAACATTGTTTACTAGTTCCATTATTCTTCATTCATGATCTTTTCAATCATTTCCAACACCAATTCAAAGTTGCGAGTCATAATCCTCTTTCAGACTTAGAAAATCTATGTTAGAATGTTAAGACTAATGCAAATTTGTCAGGATTTTCACATGTTGATTTTGATAATCTTGGCAAAGTAGAAAGACATCAAGTGGAGGAAGCCATATATGCCATGATGACAAACTTTAAGAAAGCCCCACTGGAAATTGCTAACTCTATGCCAAAAATCTTATATGAGAGAGTTGAGCAGAAGTGGCATTATTGTTTGAACTTGGAGATACAAATAAGGGAGACTTCACTAGCCCAAGTCATGCCTGAACTAAATAAGGTGCAAATTGATAAGGCTATGAAGAAATATGCAGTTAGGTTTGTACCTAAATATAGAGCCTTTAGCATTTTACAAAAAAATATTGAAGATGTTGTTAGGAAGTCCACACAAATGTGGAAAGTAACATATGGGCTTGCTACAGTAAAGGAAGGTGAAAAAGAGCCTATTAAGGTGAAAAATGATAAGGAATATGATAACAATATTGTTGAGGGAGGGAAAAAAATGCAAACAGATGACAAGGCAATAGCTGAGGTAGAGAAACAAGAGGAACATAATGTACTAGATACACAATTTCCTAATGTTAGTCCTCAACATGTAACAAGTGAGAATACTAAAACAGTAATAGTGAAGGATGTTTTTGATATCACAATATAGAACATCAATCCCTTACAGAGGAAGATCTCAAGAAGATACTAGATTAGTCTACACTACAGGCCAAATTATGTGATAATCTTTTTTAGGTGAGTGTAGATGAACTACAAAAAATAGTGACTAATACTCCAAGGGAAGAGATGATACACAAGAACCACCTACTATCATCCCTCAAGTCACTCATGTACAACCTTTGGATAAAGTACCCAAACCTACAAATGAAAAAGTTGCTACGATTAAGAAGGATACAATGGAAACCCAAGCTACTACAATAGAACAGAGTGAAATAGGTTAGATAATATTATTTTCACCTTCAACACAAACACAAGGTGCATCACAAGGCATTGTGGAACAAAAGGACAAGCTTGAAGAGATTGAGTTGACAATGAAGGTGAAGGAGAAAGTTTCTATTCAAGCCCTGGTAACCTTATCAGTATCTGGCACAACTTCAAGTCAAACTCTTCAAAATCCAAGCATAAATGCAATGCCATTGTAGATTCTAGTGTCATGTCCAAGCTCATGAAAGGCATAAAAAGTGATCTAATATGGAGATGTGAGTCTTGATGAAGAAATTGTGTTACCAAAATTTGATTATGATGCAATGACCATAGAGCAGATGGGTATATTGCAAAAAACCATAGCAAGAAAGAAGCATCAAGAATTTCTTAGAAGGGAGCACAGGTAGAAGCAAGCATTGTTGGACATTAAAGAAATATTTTTAGATGCATTCAGTCTACCAACTCTATATGAGACCAAGCCACTCATTGAAAAATTGACATACATAGTGGAGAAGGTTAGTGATGCAAACCTTGACACAAATGTAGAATTGTTAGAATCATCAGAAAATAAATTTCAGCATAAAGTAAATGAGAAAATATTAGGTGATATAGCAGTCACACAAGTCGCATTGGCAACTAAGGTTGAGGATGTGAAGAAAGTACTTGAGAACATTTTCTCATTATACACTAAACTATGCAATCCAACACTCTTCATCCAAGAAACCAAAAGTCACATTTTGAGCTTGGAGATCCAAATTAATGCATCAGGTGCATAGTTGCCTATGAATCTAGCTCAAAGTGAGAAGCACTTCAGTACTTTGCTACAAACCTAGAGTTAGTTAGCTACATTGTTAGTAGATGAAGCCAATATATGGGCAAAACTAATTAGCATCCAAGCAAAACTCACTCCACACATGAAAATTTTGTACAAGAAGTCAGGTTACACTAAAACACTCATGAAGAAAGACCCAAAATTTTCAACATTAGACAACCTAGTCCACCTTGCTACTGAGCTAGCCAAATAAATCAAGTCTTTGGATGTAGCATGTGAAAATTGGGATGCAACTCTCAAGATATTATTAGATGTCCATAAATATTAGATGTCCATAAATATTTTTTGGACAAACACACTATTAGTGTATATCCCATTGACAAAAGTGTCAAAAAGGGGGAGATATAACAAGAGTGTAAAAGGGGGAGATATGTGCAAAAGGGGGAGATATAGCTAAGGGGGAGCAAGTAGAGAAATAATATGAAGTCAAAAGAATATCAGTTGAAACATATTTACTCAGTAGGAGTATAAAATTTTGGATACATAACAAAGCTATCAACTTAGGGGGGGTTATCAAATCTTGAGGTATCTAAGTTGTTACAAAATTTTGAAATTTTGAAGTTTTGTAGATAAGACAAATAAGAGATATAAGAGATATGTTATGCTCATAAGATCAAGGATGTTAATTCATGACCAAGTTTTGTTGACACTCATGTCAAAGAGGGAGATTGTTGATCTCAGATTGGTTTTGACAAATGAGTGTCTACAAACTTAAGTCATTTACTTAGTTCATGCCCAACAAGTAGTACAAGCTGAGCACAACATGTATATATTAGTGCATGTTGAGTCCATAGTGAGTGTCGAGCCACTCATGTGCCAAGTCACTCAAGTGTTGAGTAGAAAGTGTATGCCAAGTGATTTAGGAGCCAAGAAAGTAGAGCATGTTGAGTGACATAGATGCCAAGTCTTAGTGAAGAATTTAGTATATTCTAAGCATAAGAGACTTCAGATGTTGAGTGAGATAGTTTTGTTATAGTTTGTAATGGCACAAACAACTATGTAAACCATTTTTGAGCTGACTAAAGATTGAATTATGATATTTTGGGGATAAGAATGAATCTTATGTTAGATTCCCAATGCAATTACATGTAGTCAATAAGAAAAAGTGAAGGTTTAAGCGGCAAAATGGATGAATCATAGCTATTGATTCATACCTAACCCTAAGTCACCTAAGTATTCTTAAGGAGGACAAACCCTAAACCCTCTAGAGTGCATAGAAGGTGAATGAAGGAGAGTATAGAGAAGGTTTCATGTGCAAAAATTGAGATATTTTATTGAACTCATTTTTACCTATCTATTTGGAAACATTGGGATATAAAAATAAATATTATATTTCTTGCCAGAACATCAAATGGTATGCATACTTTCTAAAAAAAAAGAAACATGCTACCACCAAAAACTATCCCATGTAAGAATGTCTCTTATTATTACCATCATCTAACATCAAACATCTTTTTTTTGTTATCTCCATTTGGTCAATCTCCATTTTTCACCCCATAATTTTCTCTTCAATTGTGGTGCTTAGTTCCAATGATTTATCTATACGCTATGAAAACTAAGTTTATACACTATGAAAACTGAGTTTATACACTATGAAAACTGAGTTTATATGCCATGAAAATTGAGTTTATACACTATGAAAATCAATTTTTCATAAGAAAATAAGGATGCACAAAAACTTTCATAAATTTCCTCCCACTTTGAATTCAAGAGATAGAGAACTTATTGATTTTCTCAAGGAATTATCCATTATGAAAATTAAAAGATCAACAAAATATCATATTTAAAATAATATCATATTTGAATCAAGTAATTATTATTCTCTATACATGGACTCATATTCCATACTCTATTCAACTTGCTATCAATTTTTCCATGATGACTAAAATTTTGAAGTGACATAAAAGAAAACATGAGTGTGCAATCTATACCTTAGAATATTAATTATGATTTCATCCTCTCTTGAAACTCAAAACATTTCCATCGAATGAAATTCCATCCCTAATGTTACTATGAAAATAAATTACTGGATCACCCTTTAAGATTTTAGAGGATATTGAATGCTACTTCATCGTTAAATCATCATAGCCAAAAAAGTAAAACTCTTTCTTCTTTGACTTTATCATATTTTTGCTAAAATATTCCATAATAAAGAAATCAATAAATATTTTCTATCACCAAATGATTACTATTGTAACTTGTAAGTTTGATTTAGTTAAAATATGATGACCACATAAAATTGCCCATGAGATTTTTGAAGTTGATAGAAGTTATTTCTCTTCTACTTTGTACTCTTCATATTATTTTCATTATTAGAAAGCATGTGCAAAGATATGAAACCAAGTTGTTGTAATACCTCATCTCTATCATAATTAAGAAATAACTAATGCACTTACCTTTTTACTTTGAATGTAATATCCTCAAAATATTTTTAGCAATATAATATCATCCGTGAAATGATATTTATTAGTCATAGTCCTTTGCACTAGTGGGGAAGCAAATTAAATTATTTTACTACTCACATGCCAATACTTGATTATCTTTATGAGAATTTTTAGAAGCAACATTTATAAGTTCATGTTATTTTGTTACTATTTTAAATTCATCTCTACAATATTAAAGATAGAATCAATCATTGAAGGAGTTTAGCATTGAAAGTGGGATCTATGATCGAGTTCTTATAGTCCTTCCATGAATGAAAACATATAAGAGATTTTTGTCTAGCATCCATTAACTTCCATGAAGGATTCAAAAAAAAAGAAAAAATCATTAGAGAATGTATATCATTGTGATTTATTATTCTTTATTTCAGATTTCATGGAACTATTTCAAACATTATTGTTGTAGGGAAGGTTGAATCCTCGGTTAGAACGGTCAGGGTTTCCTTTGCATTAAAAAATTGACTTGTCATTTCCTGATACAACCAATACTCTAATAAAACCATGAGAGACAATTAATCCATGTTGTCAACCAACCGAGGGATGTTGATCCATTGTGAAAAATCCCCCTCCCAACATCACTCATCATGACTTGTGTGAATTCAAACTTGTGACCAAGCTTTGATACTACTTGTTAGAATGGTTAGAGTTGTTGTTACACCAAAATATCAACCTATCAATTCCCAATACAACCAATAGTCTTATAGAACCATAGAAGGCAGTTAAGCAATTTCATGAACCCTGTGAGGGACGCTAACCCATTGGCAACATCCTCACAAGGCTTAATCTAGAGGTGAATTTTTGGAGATCTAAAGAATGTAGATTCATAACCTGAAACTAGGATTGATATTTAGCTCAACATTTTTGAGAGACTTTTCAAAGGATGAATCAAAGGAAAATTCTAGTTTTGCATCTGCAAATGATATCATTTTTGGGTCTACTAGGACAATGATGGTAAGTAAATTAATCCTAACGGCTTTGAGCCTAATTTTTTTGATGGGGCCTTCTCTAAATATCCTTTCCATATTTATGTTTGATTGTGCTCTGTTAGACCTATAACTCTCTATTTACATTTATTTATTTATTATCAAATTCACGTCTTTTAGCTAGTCTTTATTCATAATCATAAATAAAATAAAATTCAATAAAATGGAGTGTATCCTTCCAAACCAGTTTTTATTCAACTCTTCCTTGTATCTGTTGGGTTGAGGTTGAATCAAGTGTTGATTTCCCTAATGAAATTAAGTGGTACAGGAGTAGGATTGAACTCTAAAGAACATAATTAGAAGATTAGCCTTTTTTAGCATACTACCAATGTCTCACTCTAATCTCGACTACTCAAAAAAATAGATAGTGATTATTAATTTCTCTTTCATTCAATAAAACAATAACCTATTCATCATTAATATTAATTAAATAAAAATAATCATTAGCAACTTATAGTGAATGTGATTAATTATAGTAAAAAATACATTCAATGGTCTAATCAATAATTAGAAGTGCATTTAGAAATTGTAGTACCAAAGTACCTTCAATGTATTATCTATTAGATATAATAAACTACTAATAAATCTATGAATTTTAATAGCATACCCTCTAAATTTACAATCCCTTACAAGTGCATAAATTTTTAACAAATTTCAAGATATCTTATGAGAGACTCAAGGTATCCCATGCTAGAATGAGTATGTACTTGTCATGCAAAGTCATATCAATATCAAATTTAAGTCTTGTAATAATTCTTGTAGATAATATGACATGAAACAACTTTCACTTGAACACATACAATAGACTTATCATTTATTAAAAAAAATACAAGTATTTTAATATAATTGTTATGTTACAAAATATAAACCATACAATAATTATTTATCACTATATTATAAATTCATTTTGATTAAATTAGATTGAACTAGACAACACTAATCATATCCAATGAGAAGGAAGACATATAAAAGTCCCTTTTTGAACATCCTTAAATTAGAAAATCAGTAACTTTTCCATCTTCAAAAAAAATTTAAAAAATTCCTTTTGTATTAAAATCTCCAATTTACAATGCACTAAATATAAATGTTCCTCACAATATGTATGTGTCCCATTATTTTGCTGCTAGGAATGCAATCTTGAAGTCTAGAGCTAGAAAATAACCTAAGAAGTCTTACATGTGTTATAAGAAACAAAATTCTCACATGGTAAGTATTTAATACACATCATATATCTAAGAAAAATAAAAACTCAATTAACTAAGTTATTGTAGAGTTTTCAAGGAAATGATACTTACCCTAATCTCTACTATATAGTTAAAGAATTTTATCCACAAGACGTGAAAAGATTTTAGACATGACTTTAAGCAAAAGGATTTTATGAATGACACGCCAAGGCCATGCTTTGTCGTATTGAAGTTCAATCCAATTTAAAAGTGTAATGTGGGTTGCTTATTCGATGTCCTCGAATGTGGGATGAGAAAGATGAAAAGACAAATGATATAATCCGATTCCCAAAAAAAATCAAAGAGGAGCCCTTTACAAAGGATAAAAAATAATGGTTTCTTAGGAAACTAGGGCATGTTATGACTCTTGTGAGCGAGAATTTATATGATGATTGTAATTTTCAATCATTATTATCAAGATGGAGTAGGCTGTTGTGTGAGAGAGAATTTATATGATGATTGTAATTTTCAATCAATTAAAATATTGTTAAAATATAGATTTTTCACAATATACATAGTTTCTTTTTTTGAATTAGATTGTACATGCTTTTCTGCATCAATGTTGTGTATCACAATTTGTAATCTATGATCAAGATGATAGAGAGCTTGTAGACTAGAAAGATTCATGATAAATTATTATTTCATGTTTGTTTAGTATGCTACTTTTGTAACTTGGTATAAGATTCAATAGGCCCTTATATGAAGGTTCAATCTTTGAAATTAGAAAACCAACACTTGCTAAATTTGCTCATGTTCAATTTATAGATGACTTTAGGGCTCGTTTGGTGAGCGAAATAGGAATACGTATTCTGGAATAGAACGTATTCCTGTTCTCCGTTTGGTTCAGCCAATATTTGATGGGAATTCACGGACCCAAAAATTTATGTTTTCTAAAATAAAAAAAATGGAATAGGAATACGTATTCCAATAACACCTATTTTGGTGGAATTGCAAAACCCCATTTTTGGGCCAAAAATGGAATACATATTCCATTTTTGCTTCGTATTCCAATTCCGTTTTGGTGCATCCAAAGAAGGAATTCAAAATTTTTGGAATACGTATTCCAGAGTACGCATTCTTATTCTGCTCACCAAACGAGCCCTTAACTAATGATCAATTGGACATTCCCAATGAAGTTGTTGAGAGTAACATAGAGGGTAGTGTCTCTTTTGAAGGCTACAACCCTCAAGAATGGGAGCACCCTCCTATGCAATAATTGACTATCGTGAGAGGTCAAAATTGTTGTGGCACATTGAATAAAAGCTCTCTAAATTTATCTCCTGTTGGGCCTGATGCAAGAGCATCTTGGGTTTCCTTGTAATCCTGCACTTTTGTTCATTCTGCTAGTTGATGCCGAGTTGCTAGTTTCCAGTTGATGCCGAGTTGCTAGTTTCTAGTTGATGTCAACTTTCTAGTTTCCAGTTGATGCCGAGTTGCTAGTTTCCAGTTGATGCCAAGTTGCTAGTTTCCAATTGATGTTGAGTTGCCAATGTGTGCTGAGTTACCAAGTGTATGCCAAGTGACTCTTCATGTGATGAGTTACCTAGTGAATGCTGAGTGTTAGCATTTGGACGTGATTTCTTTGAGCCAACTTGCAATATTTATTTCGATTGCGACATTTGATGTTAAGATCTTTTCTTGGGATGTGTCTAGACTATTGTTGGGTCAACCTTCCTATTATGTAATGTTCTAAAATCTTTTGTAAGCCATTTTGGTAAGTATAAATAGAGTGCTTAGGCTTAGATTAAAGGTAGAACTTAGAGGATGGAAAAGGGAATGCATATGTGTCTGGAAATGTGAATTTAGAGCTGGATCGTGGATCTAGAAGTTGTATTTTGTACTTGGACGTAACCCAGAAGGCCTTACAGCTGGGCATGTATGAAGATGTTTTGATGAATTAATAAAAGTATTTCTCTCTTCTTCCTCCTTTGATTGTTGTTCCTTGTGTTTGCTTTTGTTGTGTTAACTCTTGTAGGGTGGTTTGGATAGCTGGGTGAGCCTTTGGCCCTAGTTATTCTCCCCTTGCTTGCATCAGGGCCTTTACATTTAACAACTAGAACTTCTCCTCTTACATCTCACCCATCATTCTACAATTCCTTAAACATTGTCGGACACGTGTGAGATGAAAATCTTGCCACTTTCATGTATGAAAAATTCAAGTATAAAAGGTTGTAAAGGCATGACATTAGGAGTACTAGGTTGTTTCTACATTGACATGGTGACATAAATTGAGGCAAAAATGAGATAGTGACTAGGATTGTGCTAGCAAGATTTTTAATAAAGTTCCTAATGAGAAGCCTCATATATAATTTTTAAGGAAACAAGATGTTTTCTTCTAATATCTTTAGCTATTATGTTATTTATAGTCTTTTTTAGCCAAATAGAGAATTACATTGTATTTCTACTCATCATAGGAATGTGTTTTCATTGTATCTTAGATTGGTGTTGGTATAAATTATAGTAACTTTAATGAATGGCCACTCCATGCAATGAAAACAATAATACAACAACACATATAAAATGAAGAAGAAAATTCACTTTCTTATAAATCCAACCAAATAAGGAAATAAATATTCAAAAGTTTATAAAACATTTTTTACACTTTATTTATATATCTACAAGCCATATTTATAAGCCTTGATAATTAAGTTACATATTGAAGGATTGAACTCTAAAAAGGTACTATACCAAGCCCATCTTTTATAGCACTCTTGTGCAACTTGGAAATCTCTCATCACTTCTTGGAGAGAAATACATGAAAATAAATAAATGCAACACACAACACATAAAAGTCTGTAGAATATTTCCAAAGGGTCCCCACAGATACAATTGTCAAAATTATTCAAAATGTCCACCTGGAAGGTGTGCATTCCACTACACCTGATCTATTGGAAACTTACAATTGGAACAATTGTTGTTTTTTCATTGATCTCAAATCTATGGATGAGACATATTGCTACCTAGTGTAAATGTCATATCTATTTGATTGATGAAGAGGATTTGAGAAGTTACTCATAACTATAGCACCTAGAGGAAAGGCTAAAGTTATGAAAAGAAAGCTACAATGGACATTTGATTAGATAGACTTTCTTAAAGAAAAGTAATTTTTTATGTCAAGAAAGCTAAGCTAAGCAGAGCAAAAGAGTAAAATACTAAGGAGTGTCAAGTAATGCTAGTGCCAAGCGAGCTATAGTTAGTGTCAATAAAATCTAGTGTTGACCGAGAATTAGTATCGACCAAGAAAGTTAATTGATGTTGAGCCAAGAAAGCTTTACAATGATCGAGTATTTCAATGTTGACCAAGTATCAAAATTTAGAGATTGTCAAGTGATTGTAAGAGAACAAAATTCAAAGAAATCATAAGATTAAGCCAACTCAATTGATTTCTCGGGAGATGTAAAACATGTTAAAGATAAGATTGATGAGTTGGATCATTATATTCAAGGAGGTAATTAGGTAAGGACCTAATAGAAACATTCTAGAGAAGCTTCTAGAGGATGATGAAGAAGATGAACATATACAACGCTACTACATTTAGGCCTAAATTGCAACGACACGCTGTTGCAATTGTGATGGCCACTTGTTGCCCAAGTGATAAAACTAGGAATTGGCTCTCATCCAATAGGTGTAAAACTTTTGCTGACAAGGTGTTCCATCTCAATTACGATGGATAACATTGTCATAACTTGGAAGAAGGAAGGGGAAAGAGTTCACGTTGACTCTATCACAATTGTGATAGTAGACCATCGCAATTATGACATCTTAATATTCCAATCTACTATCACAATTGGGACATCCATGGGATAGCTATGCTATAGAAGAAATGTCGAACTGTCAAAACTAGTCATCATAATTGTGATGGTTTTGTGACAATTGTGTTGTGGGAGAGACAACTATCTGTCAGAGCATGTCATCGCAATTACGACGGATAATTAATTAAATTTTTTTTTTTTTTTTCTACTTGTATCACCTAATTTTGCATTTTCTTGTTTAATGTTCACTTCTGTAGTTGTACTAGTGTTACCTATAACCAACAAACAATAGGGTACAACTGCTTGAGCTGAAAGATATGCAATTAAAGGATTCCATTTCCCCTTCAATTGGTAATCTCTCATTCCTCACACAACTTGATCTTTGGAAAACAACAGTTTTCTAGGTTCAATTATGTGGGAGATGGGGAGACTTCAAAGCTTCAAGGTTTTTTAAAACTTTACACCAATCTATTATAGGGCTACATTCAAATGAATTTTATTTCTTGCAAAAAGAAGAATTGTTATAAGGCTATTTCTTGTGAACTAATTCTCCACTCGGATTAAGAAAGTTCAAATACTAAAGAACAAGACCACTATGCTATTCAAATTAAGTTTGCTTTATTGTCAAGAAAGAAAGAAAGAAATTATTCAATGCCCATAGATGACCAAAATAAAATCAATGGGACTAGAAGAGACAATAATTGATAGTAAAAAGTTCTACGAAGAGAGATTTCTCAAAATAAAATCATATAAGACAAAATAAAGCATTTCACCACTAAAAAATTTGCAATACAAATAGCAATGAAGTGGCAACAAGATCACCAAAATCATATGGTAATGAAGACTCGGGGGTACTCATAAAATATTTTTGACTTTGTAATGTAATCTAGGTTGCATTTATTTCAAAACAATGATGGCATTCAACACCTACAAAAACTAACTGGTCCAATGAAGTTTTGTCCTGAGTTTGAACTATTTTTATATAGAGTGAGTATAATCCACAAGTTAATCATTATGTTGCTTCTAAATTCAATTGTGTTCACATCAATGTTTTAGATCACACTTTGTGATCCATCAAAAGGACGATAGAGAGCATAGGAGAAAACTGGTTCATGTTACATAAACAACCAACTAAAAAAAGTGAGAAAGGATTGAGGGGAGAGAGGGAGGAATCTCTATAGTTGGATACATATTTTTAGTTTGTCTAGTGGACTTTCTATAACTAGAATCAAAATTACATGAATTTATTTTCCATCTCTTATTCATCAGAAATGCAAAACATATTGTTGGGTAAGTCATCACTGTAAGGTAAATGAACTATTTGCACACTAAGGCCTTCATGCCAAATTCAAGCATAGATTTTGAAACCTTACTATTATGTAGTATTAATTCTTTACTATTATTTATTATTAATTATGGTTTAAGATCATTCTTGCCTTTGATCCATAGACTTTGACCCATTTAGCCATACATGGAAAAATTTTCAAGTAATTGAAAACTTTGAAGAAAAGAAAGACAACAAAAGCCTTTGGGTGTATTTTTTTGTTTATTTATTCACAATTTGCTAGCCAATTTCAAGTCTTTGTATTTTGTTGTTGTGTGTAGGGATCATGATGCAACAAAGAGAAAAACCAAATAGATATACATGTATCAAGGTGTTATGTATGCATCTAAATGCCCTCAATATATATACATTTATTTCCAATTCTTATTTATCAAATCAAGTCTAGGCACTTTAGAAGTTCCCAACAGATGTCCAAACCCTAAATATAATTTATATTTATTAACATATTGGATTGGAAATATTTTAGAAAGCTTGGTATTTTACCTTAAGTTCAAGATATGCCACATGTTTTTATTCTCCAAATAGTTAAAATCATTTTTGATAAAGGTAATAATGCATGCACCATGTACACCAATTTTCCTCAAGTAACCATGATATGCATTCAAAGGCTACCTCATGCATAACAAACAACTGAGTCCATTGAACATAAAATATTTGAAATGAACGATACCAAAAATGTTTGGATGTAGATTGATCACATAGGCTATAATATATGAAAGAAAAATGTACAAGATTTTGAAGAGGAGAGAAGTACTTGCTCAAATTCCTAATCATCTTCATTTAGATCTAATCTATTTGTTGCACTTCTTGGAGACCACATGATTCCATCCAAAAAAACACTAATTTTATTTTTCTTGTCTCCTAATATGGCTAACTCTCTCCACGCTCTTTCTCCACACATCATCTCATCCATCCTATATACATATCATAAACTAAGAAATGACTAAATCCTACACAACCACAAACTATATACAGTACAAATAGTATGGTGCATCAACAAAAAAAAAAATTAATTTAGAAAAAATAATTTTATAGAATTATTAGTATACTTGATAAACATAATAATAATCTTGAAGTAAAGTTTCTGGAGAAAAGAAAAGGGAAAAATGAAAACTAGAAATGCAGGGTCAAGACTCAAAATGCTCAATGTGTGAAAAGACTTCCTCCCTATGCATCACATTTCAAATAAAATGAGGAATTTCAAATTTGACAAAGAAAAATTTTAGGTTTTAAATACAAAATAATTTTTAAGCAACCTACACCCAGGGTATAATGTTTTTTTTTTAGGCCAACCTCTAAGAATGCTATTACTCCATTGCAACTACAAATCTACTTTAACAAACCAAACCAATGGAGAAATTATCCAATTCACAATCCAGAATTATTTTGCAAATTCATCTTTATCAAGAATCACTTTATGTTTACTTTCTTAATATACACAAAAGGTAAACAAGAAAATGTAATTTCTAAGGTATATGTTCATTTCATAACAGAAGGTTTCATAACACTAGAAGAGCTAGGACAACGACATTGCAAAACAACTCTCACTGACCATAATTACATGTGATAAAAATAGAGCATTCGAAACAAATTTAATGTTAATCAGGTAATAAAAATTATAGCAATATATTAATAAATAAGATGACACCCTAATAAAACTATCTCATAGTTCAACTCTTTAATGATATGTAAATCCAAATGAGTAGAGTCCAAGAGTCACATGTTCAAACCACAAATAATTAGTCCCCATATCTAGTCTTCTAAGATTAACAATATTTTTAGGGAAATGGCCCAAAATAATAGGTAAATACTACATTGTTGACCTATTAAAAAGTACTTAATATTTGAAGAGAAATTTTATCTCTAGGTGAAATAGCTTACTAATTCAAAATTTTACATGAATAATTATGATCAAGACTTACATATTAACCTTGGCCCACCAGAAATATGTGCATAGTGTTTCATGAATATTATTGTGGAAACATAATTCAAGCGTAAAAAATTTATAGTCTTAACCAAATAGAGAATAACAGGACCCATCTGCTAATAAGATATTGTTGTTTCTAGACACAGAGTTTCAAATCACTTAATCTACCAAGACATTAGTTGTATTTCTTAATGTTAAAAGATATTAATATTTGAGTGCTCAAATTTAAAGTAGATGACTAGATTCCCTACCCATTTACTTTCCCTTCACACCATGGATACAATTAAAGAAGGGGCTAGTTTCACTTGTTATGCATCCTTAATGGGTCTTGTCACATGGCAATCGATAGGAAGAGAAGGATTTGGTAGATCACCTATCAACTCTACACCACATTTGTTATATTAATTATTTGACATAGTAGAACTTATTGTATTTCTTGGATGATGTCAAGCTCATCCAACTTCCATACCATTTGAAACTTGCTAAACAATTGCTAGCCATTAACAATGTGCACACAAGGACTAAATCCTTTCATTCAAGGTTCTAGATCCATAAGTGGACTTACTGAGAATGTGATGAGACAAGTATTATGGTGAAAAGTTGTTGATAAAAGAAGATTCAAAAGTACAGTTAAACCCAAATAGGTGAATTATAATTCATGGGTAGCATCAATGGAAACTTTAATTCAGTCCCCTATTATTGATGTTGTTCCTAGGTAGAACTTGGCATTGTAAGCATGAATTTGCAGCAAAGGGTTAACTACTAAATATAAAAAGCACAAATAATTTAACCAAAATAACCCAACTCATTTTCACCCACTTTATTTAACTCCTTTTAGTTGATATCAATACATGAAATATATTAGTATTTTTTAGTGATGCAATAGCTCATCGAGGCTGACATGCAATCTTGCATCACCGAAAAACAATTTTCTTCTCATGTTCATGTTTTGAATCTTTTGTATAGATTGTGATTTCAAGAGCATCTTGTGGAGTGTCGTAAGGAAAAAATATTATTTTTAACAAAACTAGGCTTCCATCTCAAAATTCAAAGGCAACTAGGTTGTTTAATGTGGTTATATTACACAATTTTAAGATTTGAAAGGTTGAAGGCATCAATTGGCAAGTTAGAGGAAACTTGCAAAGAAGACTTAATATTTATTTTTATGATTCTATCAATTTTGATGCCTCTAAAAGTGTTCATAAGACAAGTGAATTTTGATATTCCATTCTTGACTTATTCATTCAATTTGGATACTTAAAAAGGAAGGAAAAGATACTAACTTTAGGCAAAATAATTGATGACTCCTCCATTACCAAAGTAGCTCAACTTGGTCTAGTATTTTGTTCATTTTCTAAAGGCATCTGAAATGGAAAGACATTTGATATGAAGCAACATAACACACATTTTGGAAGAAAACTATATTTTTATTTCATTTTTTTGAAGGAATTTCAAAGGTCATATCATGGGAAATGAAAGAGCAGATTGTCATCTCTTTTTGTCTCACAAACATTTTAACCTCTATAAAATGTAGCCTTTCATGGTGTTAAGAACCAACAATCATAGGTTAATGTTTAGCTTCACTTGGTTTTGAGAACAATTTAATATTCTCTACTAATCAAGGTCAACCATGTGAAGGTGGAAGCTCATTCCCCCTTGAACATTGTAGCACTCTTTACCTTGTCCAATCACATCATCTTGCCCATTGACTTGGACTTCAACATGATCATTAGGAATAACCTTTGCATCCCCTCATAAATACAATAAATATATTAATTAACATAAATATAAATAAATATCAATATATTCACTTTAAAGTTTTAAATAAATATGTAAGCATTATTTCCTTAAAGAAAATAGAATGACTTATATTTTTGGAACTTAATATCAAATACAGTTATTGCTATAGCATTCAATTTGAAATAAAAATCAATTGACTTATTTACCTCATCAATAGATCCAACATAGGAACCTTGCACAGTTATTTCTTGGAGTGGTTCAACCATGACTATATAGCCTTGTCTATAGGCTATTTTCTTGTCCTCTTCAAAAGTTGTTTTTTAAAACTCCGTGGCCTACATTTTTGCTTGGTATCATGAATTTTTTTTGTAATCAATTTCATCAAAGACCAATTTTTTTACAATTTATAAATATGCGCATATAATTTGTCATTTACTTATACTTAAAATTCATGCAACAAGTTTTGAATATCCATTCGAGCTAAGCTTGTGTTGCCCATACTTATGTTTTCTTTCTTTGTTTGCCTTTGATGTGTTAGGAAACTTATGTGATAAGTATTAAGAGTAATTATTACATAATTTTATTCTTAATATTATGACATACCTTCTTGCCTTGGGTGGTACCATTTGTCCACTATCTCTTGTTTTTTTCTTAGTGGAATCCTTTTCAAGATTCTCCCACTCAATAATAGGAATATAGGGGGGGTCGCTCATAAAAAAAGGTTATTTTTGATTTGGGTCTTATAGTTGTACCAATATACTTCAAATCTTGGCCCACTTTCTCAGGAAGCCTAAGACTTTGAAAGATGTTGGGTCCAAAAGGTGTTGTCATGGCATCAATGAGTTTATCCTTTAACTCTTTAGTTTGTAAATTTGACCTTCTAAGAAAAGAAAAGAAAAGAAATATTTGATTCATAAATGAATTGAAGCTACCTTTTAATTTACTTGAAGAAATTGATCAAAGGAAACATGATCTAGTAATGAAATCAAAATAAGATACCCTATGCATATGGTCGACTGAAATATATGCAAACATTCATCATTAAGTTGTTCATAAAATAGATTATTCCCAAGAAAATAATAATGGGATTAGTAGTTATTGCAAGGGTCTACATGGGAGGTTAGTGCATTTAATTATGAGTATAAGATTATATAGTAAAAGAAAGGATCAATCTTTAAAGTACCTAGAAGTTGGGCTACTCTCAAGGGAAGACCATCTTCATTGCTCACGAGTAATTGATCACAATTATTTAGTGTTCCTATACATCTAACATGGGTACACCCAAGAATATCCTCGTTGCCTTTTGCATAAAATGAATCCAATATTAGAAAATTCCCCCTAAGAAATAATAGTTCAAGTGAAATAAACACATGAAAAATGTGAGAGAAAAAGAGGAATTTACTTACCAATAAGCACTACCTTTGCATCTGTGGCTATGCTATGCGTTGCCAAATTTGCAATTGACATTACCTCTTTGGTTATGTTCCTCGTAGTAGGTGGTTTAGTGAACATAGGATCAATGGTAGGAGCTAAAAAATGAGATTTTTAGAGCTATAAAAAAATATTGTTTAAGCAAAACACAATTGTAGGATAGAACATGTGATTTACTTGAACCACCTAAAGTATCATCCTCTAGGGCATTTCCCTTCTACCTCCTTAGCATCCTCTATAAAAATAACACATATGAACTTTATTTAATGACATAAATAAAAGAGTATACTATAAAAATTGTTATTGAACTTTTGTTATAATTAAAAAATTCATTAATAATTACTATATATGTCTAAACTAGGTGCATCAACTCATCCTCTGTCTGTTGTATTTGAAGAGCTTGAGGTCTAGTTGATTCCAATTGCTTTAACCTTGTTGCTAAATCATGAAGAACCTTTTGCACTACAACTACAGGATCAGTAACTAACACAAAATAAATATTGAATTCATTCTGCTCATCGTGTGGCTCCTCATGGACTACTTTTTCATTTCCCTTTTCCTGATGAACACTCATTTGCAAGAATAATATTATTGGTGCTATATTTAAAATCAATCCAAAATAGGTGTGAAGAATAAAACATAATAAAAAATGTACATTAACATATTTCTTGTATCTAATTTGTACAACAACAATGAGTTTTAGCTATCGAGAAGAAGTCCCATGAGAACCATCACTATTGTGTGTATCCTGTGGTTGTTGATCCATATTGTAGCCCTATATTTCAAAAAAAAATTATTCAGCCATGTTAAAACACATGTGTTAATATCTTGAGATAGAAAAAAATAAATTTTTTGGTGTGTCAGTTTCATTGATTTAAGTTGATTTTACAACCACCTCGCCCATGATAGTGGATTTGTTTGTATCTATGAGATTCAAATTGTAACCAATAAGAAGCTCTTTGCCTCCATGTATTGCTTTTGTCACACATACAAATATGTGATTTCCCTTGTGCACCTCAAATATGCAATTGGGTCATTTCTTAGTTGATGTAGGTCATGTACTATTTATAAAACTTACAATATTCCCTAATGCTTTTATCCTTCTATCAATGAATATAGCTATTGTTTTACTTTTTTCACTAACTTTTAGTTGTATATAATTTTCCATGAGTGCATACCTACCCATACTTTTTTATATCTAATAATTTGCATCCAACTATTGTAATCATAGCAAGGTCCAACATACTCTATTAATTCAACAACCTTGTTGTAAGAGACCTTTATGTCATACATGGAAAATAGGCCCAAACCATGTAATAAGGATGGTTCTATGTGATATATCCTATCTCCAACCCAAAAATCAATGTTTATTGGAGGAAGTTCATTAGGGACCCATTATTTATGTAGATGTTTGTACCTAAAGGGCACATCAAAGTCATCTTAACTCTCATCATAATAAGAACATGACCCCCCTTGAGCAAGGAAATCTTTCATGCACTTAATTAAATTTATTTCTGATATTTTGAACTCAAGTCAATCTCCTTGATTTAGACATACTAAATGTCTCACTTTCTTCTTCCATTCCTACATTTTCCTTGCTTGAGGAAGACAAATCTAAAAAATACCTATTCATTGGTACCTTCAATCCATGAAATAAGAGAGATAGGTGGCAATGAGAGAATATTTACAAATGGTAAAAGACATTAATCTCTATGTGGTGTACTGATTTATACTTGATGATCCATGAGAATATGTCAGATGCTTGTGAAAGGGCTTTGGGTTTCTACATATCTTAATCAATATTATCATGTTAGCTAAAAAATTCATGATACATATACTCAAAATTAGATTGAATATTAGCATCACATATGAATTATAAATAGTAAAAGGTACATGAAAAGTTAATCAAATTAATCATTGATCTATCAAGAACTCAATATTGAATAGCATAGGCATTGACCACATAACTATACATTTTATTCTTGTCATTGATAATCAAAACACCCCATCATTGATATTATTATTCATCCATCTCATCATCAGGATCATCGTCGTCATTGACATTGTTACCGCCACTATCTTAGTCATCATCATCATCATCATCATCATTGTGATCAGTAGAAGAATCATCATCATGATTAGTAGCAACATCATTTTTATCAAGAGCATCATCGACTAACTCTCGAACGTGATTGACTTCTTCCTCTTCCTTAGTATCTTCTTCTTCCATAACATTATAATTTATTAGCCTTCCTCTTGGATCATGTATAACAAAAAATGAATAACCCAGTTTATGTGGAACCTTTGAGTAAAATACCTACTCGCATTGGCTTGGAAGAACATAGGGCTCATCCCCAATTGGCTCAAACAACCTTGTATTAACAATTGGAAATCCATTCTAATGCTTAATAACAGTTCTATTAGGATCATTTTGATTGAGTTGTAGTTTGTAACATTTGATGATGAAGAAAACTAATTTAAAGGAATTAAAGTCACAATCAAGTATATCAACCAAAATGCCATAGTATCAATTTTGAGATTCTCAAGGATGTAAGTCATTTCTAGATGAAATATTGGTCACCTGGAAGAATGCAGTTATCCTAGAATAAAAATTTCTCTTCGTGTCATCAAAATCTTTGATGTGAAATTTATAACCATTGCATAACATAGCCTTGTGGTGTTTCATGTACAATAATGTCAAACATGTATAAATGATTGCATCACGAGTTCAAAAACATATGGTTGATTAACAAACTTATATGTACCTAGAGATCTCTTAAACCATATGCTGAATCTATTTCCTTTTGTGTAACATTGAGATCTCCATTATAGTGAGCTTGTTTAACCAATGAAGACATAGATTCCCATTTCAATCTATGACTAGAATGTTGACATTGTTTAATCCTTGCCGTCATCCAATCTTGATTGTTTGCAATAAACAAATGCATTGCATCCCACTCTTTAGCAGTTGTACAAAAGTAAATCAATGACTTATAATAGATTTATTTTGAAGATTAAGAATTTATTTACTACAATAACATCTCATAATTTATTACCTTTCACTTTCCTAAATCTATTGTTCCCCACCATGTATTCCCCTTCAAATATTTTGATGGAGTCGAGATCCCAAATGCAATCTATATGGGTCTTTGTTGCAAGATTAGGAAGATATTGAGTAAAGTACACCAACATCTAGTATACCATATATCCCTCAATCATAGAACCCTCAGGACATGCTCTTTTTTGAACCAAACCCTTCAAAAATTTCAAGTGTCTCTCAACCATCCACATTGACCTACTATGTATAGGTCCACACAATTCAATCTCCTCAACTTGGTGTATGAGGTAGTATTCTTGTGCATTGAGAAAAGTTGAAGGCAAACACTTTTGAATTTCACACATTAGTAGATGAATTATTTTCTTCCAATATTTTATATCTTATTTATGGATTTCTTTAGATGACAACCACCTACAAGGGGTTCGAGACACAAAAACATATAAATACAAAAAAATACAATATATTAATTGTTTTATATATTGAACAAATATCACTGCTTACCTCATGTATTTTCCAAGATGAACATATATCACTGGTTTGATATTAAAGTCAAAGTTATTTTTGAGAGATAGGGGTAGCACATAGTGCAAGAATTGCCAGCTTCTCATTTCATTCTTTTCTAACATAATACAATGAAAATTGAATGTAGTTTCACAAATATATTGTAAATACAAAAGATCATGACCTACCTTGATTACCAAGGAAGGACACTTGCATTAAACTAGTCTCTATTGCTATTTGATTCAATTATATTTATCATTGCATGATTGGAATCATGAATGTCACTACAAATTTTTGGAAGTTTTTCTTTGTCACACCTTCCATTTAATATTTTCTATAGTATCTCTATTATATTCTTTCCAATATGTAGAGTATCAAACAAATGGACAATTTGTAGCTGCTCGTAGTAGGGTAGCCTACTAAATTCTCTGGGATAACATTTTAGTCCCTTTGGAAGGTGGTCAATGATTCTTTGATGACCTTCATGATCATGAATTACATAATTAGCCAACAAAAAACAATGAAAATATATAATTTCCAAACATAAACCATTAGGTGGAGTGGCACTACCTCGAATTCTATTATATTCCAACTACCATAGGTGAGGTGTCATTCTTCATGGCTTTGATGTAGTCTCTTCTTTCCCATTGAAAAGATGTTTTTTGAAACTTCAATACTTATGATTTCTATAGAGGAAGTTCCTATTCTCATCAAACACCTTCTTTCTTAAACTTTTGGAATGACAAGATGTCATCTTTGGACCACACATTGAACATACAAATTTTCCCTTTGTTTGAAGACCTACAAGATAACAATACAATTGGATTAAATATGTTCATTTTCGGAATTAGTATTATCATGTACAACTAGATTTCAAAATAACATACCACAAAAATGTGTCAACCCCAGGCATCGTGAATTGTCCACACAACCATTGCATGGAATTGAAATTGTTTTTGTCTAGTTGGTCTAGAGATATCACACATAGTGAAACCATTCCATAACACTAGAAACTCATCAATAAGAGGTGTAATATATATATTCATATCTTTCACTTGGTACTTACCTAGTTGAATGAACAACATCAAATAATTATTGTGGTCATTTCACTCTAAGACTTACAATTACATGTAGATAACAATAAAATAAAAAAAACCTGGAATAATCATTACCAACATAATGTGCTCCCTCCTTATTAACATCCATGGAGGAAGCTTATTGTTGATAATAAATAGGCCACATCAAGTAAACATATCTCATCTCTCCAAATGGATTGGCATCGTCAGTTACCAGAGAAAGCCTAAGATTTTGAAGTTCTTTAAAGTGTGGCCACATTTCCTCTATGTCCATAAATGTTGAACCACCAACAAACATTCAGATAATTTCATATTGACTTCTAGTGCATGCATGGTAATCTGTAAAATGTACCAAGCTACTACACCTGAATAATCATTGAAGATGTGGAATAATGGGGATGTAATGAAGAACCTTGCAAGGTACCTTTTTTTGTCACTTGATCATATCGATATCTGTTCATATGGTATTCAGGGAATTTTGTTGCATTTTCATATTCTTTATGATAAATAAAATAATCTCTAGGATAGACATCTATTTCTTGATACTCCATTCTAATATATTTCATAGTGACACATAATTCTCAGTATGCTTGAGGGAGAACATTTAATGGTGGTAACAAATAGTCACCTATCAATCTACAACAAAAAAATAAGGCATTAGTATAAACAATCTTAATGGTACATATTTCATCTTTTATATAATATAATGATGTATATGAAAAACCTTAGCATATATGACATTGTTATGTTGGATAAACCATTCAAAACCTTCAAATTTACCAACAACAATACAACAAAGAGAAGAGTTGATTGGGATCCTTTGTAAAGGGTCATGTTTTCCTTCTCAAGTAGAGGTATATCATGGATGGCCTCATTTTCATCCTCATAATTATCATCATCATCAACAACAACAACACTAGTACCAAATGTGTCATGGATCAATGCATTCATACCATCATCTTCAAATGTGTTTTTTGGCACACAATCATCATATTCCTTGGGATTATGATCTTCTCCTTCAATACTCACACCTCAAAAACAATAAAACAAGCAAATTACCAATGGATGATAATCAAACCCCCCTTTAGTGTGACCATTCTCCCTATAATATCTCGTAGCTATTTTGATTTTGATTCTTCTTGTCTTTAAGTCATTACAACTCTTGCAAGGACGATAACATTTGTCATCACCTTCTCTTTGAAAATTAGATAACAAACTAGCAATTATCTACCTATTTTGATCAAATTCTCTTGTATTATCTGACATGATCATTCTTCACATGAATAACTTATTCTTGTACCCTTATTGAGTTGGTTGTATGTAATGTTTGTATTTGCAAATATGTGTTTGAAAGAAAAATTTGGTGTAATTAATGTGTATATTTGCAAACATATTGGACATGTTATACTTAATGTTTATATCTATACATATGGTTTTGAAAGAAAAAATTGGTGTAATGCATGTATATATCTACAAAAATATTGGATATGTTGTACTTAATGTTTATATCTTCACATATGGTTTTGAAAGAAAAATTTGGTGTAATTAATGTGTATATCTACAAAATTATTAGACATTTTGTACTTAATGTTTATATCTGCACATATGGTTTTGAAAGAAAAATTTGGTGTAATTAATGTGTATATCTACAAAAATATTAGACATGTTGAACATTTATATTTGCACATATGGTTTTGAAAGAAAAATTTGGTGTAGTTAATGTGTGTTAGTGTAGTTTTTTATTTTTTCCATTTTGCTAGATTTTTCCTACACTTTTAATAATCTCGCTTAGGTTAATAAAGCATGTCTTATTAGGTGAATGGTTGTGAGGTGTCACTTTCCTACATGTGAGCATCCATTAGCTATCTTGGGAAGATACTTTGCTATCTTTAGTCCGATAGATGGTTGCTCTTCATTGGTTGGTGTTGCCACCTCCTCCCTCTTCCTTGCCTATATAAGCCTGCTACCTGGCTTGTATTTGTATCTCTTGTTTTTGCATCCTCTTAATGCTATTTTACTTCCAGCATTTGCATTACTCTCTTGGAGACTAACTCTATGATGCTATTTTGATTTTGTATCATTTGCATTCATAGTTTAGATATTTACTCTTTGCACTAGCTTTCTGGGTTATTAATCTTTTCATATTCTAACATGGTATCAGAGCTTTTCTATGTGCAAGAGTAGATTTTAGTTTCCTTGTTTGAGAGATTCAGGGGGGGCAAATAAACTTTATTGTAGTTTTTTGAAAAACGAAGTATGCTCTTCTCTTGCATCTTTGGATGATCTTGAGAATCAGAAAAGTTTTGACAAAAAAAACACTTTCTGGGTTTTGTTCGCAGCCCCGAAAAAACCATTTGGGTATCTTTTAGATTTTGCATGCAAGCTGTATATTTTTCAGAATCGAGCATGCAAAGCTACAACCATACCCCTCTCCATTGGCAGTCACAGATTTGAATGCAATTTTTCTTCAAATCAGGGGATCAACGAATTTTTGGAGCACTTTCAGCCCAAACGGACATCACCATTGGATCCGGAAGGCCGTTTGCAGTCAGGATTCATATAAAGCTTTTCGTTTTTGGAGACAGAGCTTTGGGAGGCAAAATTTTTTTACCTGCAGGGCCTTCCGTACGGATCGTACGGACACACGTCGATTTAAAAATAAAAAATAAAAAAAGGGGCGTAGGGCCGCTCCACCGCGGCACCGCCCAGCAGCCACCGCGGGGCCGCCCCTGCCTAGCTTCTCCGGCATCCGTCGCCGCCGTTATCCGGCCGCCCCCGCCCAGCTTCTCCGGCCTCCGCCGCCGTCGTTATCCAGTCGTCCGCCCAGCTTCTTTGGCCTCCGCTCTCCTCAGCCGCAGCGGAGCCTCCGCCACTGCCGCGGAAACATTAGCCTCGCTGCCGTCGCCCGCCGATGACAATCGCACCGCCGGGTTTTCCTCCCGGGCGCCACCGCCGCCGGCGGATATTCCTCCGACGTTGCGCTGCGGCTTTTTCCGGCAACGATGTCACTTTCCCGACGCTAACGTCTTTTTCTGGCATTGACGTCACTTTCCTGGCGCTGATGTCTTTTTTCGGCATGGACGTCACTTTACGACTTGCTGACGTCTTTTTCTGGTGATCGAATTTTTTTGCCGGCGACAGTCTTGTGATGGGCATACGGCCGTCAAATTTTGGCCACTGTCTAAAATTTCCCAGCAAGTGCATTTTTGGAGCAGCAGTCAGTTTTTTGGCTATAACTTTTGCATACGGAGGTATTTTTTCGATCCGAAAGAAGTACCGGAAAGCTGGTTCTGAGACGGAGATGTTGGTATAGGTATTTTTGAGTTTTGGTGCATTTTGGTTGCCTGTTATGGCAGTCAAAGCCAGATGTTCTATTTTGCACTCTGGGAGGTGTATCTTGAGCTTCTGATCTCCGATTTTGGACTTCTTTATATCGCTGGAAAGCTCTTTCTGTGCTCTTTCCAGTGATGCTGGTTGTTGTTCCAGATTCTATTTCAGACACATCCTATTTAGTATTTTGCATTTTAGCATTCTGGTGGATATTCTATTTGTTTCAGGTCCGGAGATCGATTTTGTTGCTTCAGTAGGTTCGTTTTGGGCTTTACCTTCTGTTGTTTCAGCCTTATGTTTTTTTTTATCATTGTTGATATTCATTGTAAGCATCTTTATGCAACACACTGAGATAAAGTGCCACTCTTGCATTTTGGGATCCTTTTCATCATTGTGACTCGTTGTACTCGCACTATTATGTAAAGTGCCATGGGGGGGATAGTTGTTTGCTGCTTATAGGCCCTCTTTCTCTAATTCCTCATGCAGTGTCGATGACACATGCCTTTATTTGTGTTTGTACCTCACTCTCGATGAGTTTGGCTCCTGTGTTGTAGGAGATTTTTGGCCCATCTTTTCAGCTGCCTGTCACCTCACCTACCTTAAGGGGAGGTTATATTGTTGTTCTATGCTTCTTTGGTTGATGGTTCATGCCTTCTATTTCCATGGAGGTTCCTTTGGTTGATGGTTCGTGCCTTCTATTACCATGGAGGTTCTACAGATTAGCATTTTGACAGAGTTTTGTGGTTCTTCATGCTTCAGTGATGCTGCTTCTTCATGATCACTCCTTGTTCCTATTTTAGGGGACAATTTCCCTAGCGGGAGACTTCTTCAGTTCTTCACTAGGTTCTTACCTCTTTTGGGGGAGGGTTTTTCCCATGTGGTTTTCTCTCTTTCCCTGCTTTTAGAGGTTGCATCTTCTTGCATTGTACTTGGGTACCTAACATGGCCTCATTGCCGGGACCCATTTCTACATCCACCTAAGCTTCGCTTATGGGGGGGTGTTAGTGTAGTTTTTTATTTTTTCCATTTTGCTAGGTTTTTCCTACACTTTTAATAATCTCGCTTAGGTTAATAAAGCATGTCTTATTAGGTGAATGGTTGTGAGGTGTCACCTTCCTACATGTGAGCATCCATTAGCTATCTTGGGAAGATACTTTGCTATCTTTAGTCTGATAGATGGTTGCTCCTCATTGGTTGGTGTTGCCACCTCCTCCCTCTTCCTTGCCTATATAAGCATGCTACCTGGCTTGTATTTGTATCTCTTGTTTTTGCATCCTCTTAATGCTATTTTGCTTCCAGCATTTGCATTACTCTCTTGGAGACTAACTCTATGATGCTATTTTGATTTCGTATCATTTGCATTCATAGTTTAGATATTTACTCTTTGCACTAGTTTTCTGGGTTATTAATCTTTTCAGATTCTAACAATGTGTATATCTGCAAAAATATTGGACATGTTGTACTTAATGTTTATATCTACACATATGATTTTGAAAGAAAAAATTGGTTTAATTATTGTATATATCTATAAACATATTGGACATGTTGTACTTAATGTTTATATTTGCACATATGGTTTTGAAAGAAAAATTTAGTCACCTCACTCAAATTCATCATTATTTCTTTTCAACATCTCACCTTTGCATTTCATCCCTATTCATCACATTTCTCACCCAATGATCGACCCATCTCACCCCTATAAATATGCTCAATTTATATCTCCATCTACTACATCAACACAACTCCCATTTACAGTTTTTCAACAAAATTAATGAATTACAAGAAAATGCACCTGAAGAATTGCTAGCTCAAAAGCAAGAACATGATGTTGATTTCCCTCATTAGGTCTGATGTAGACACCATGACAATCATCTCATATTTTTTAGGCCTGCCATATTAAAATATTGGGCATCCTACATAATTTTTCTACCATTTGCATCTTCAATTGATTTATTAAAACATTCATGAAATTATAATATACATAATTAAAATATAATGTCACATTAAGTAACAAGGGATGAAATTTGTCAAAGTTCCTGCCAATAGTTAGAGATAAATTAAAATAGAGATATATGGATGGAAATGCCAAAGGATAGAGGCCTAGTGAACATGCAACTTTTGAAAAGAGATAAAGAAGCTTTAATGCTTCAAAAATTTTTTGTTGCAGATAAATTCGTATGGTAAGTCTAAAATGTGATTTGACTAGGGAAATTTGGGAGATCTAAATAAGTATAAGACACTAGAATCTAGAACTGTATTACATCTAAGAGTAACTTGTTCACTACAAATTGGAAGGAGATCTATGTTTGAATATATGTTATGAATCAATTCCCAATTGTTTAAAATAGTGGAAGAAGATAAGAGAAATTTTGGTCTTGTGAAGCCTACTACCAATCTATGGATTATTACAAGAGAAATGCAAATTGGCCAACAATAATGCAAGATTTTCCAGTTGTTTAAGCCATGCACAAGTGAATCTACATCCTCATATTTCAACTTAAGTGATTCCAAATATTGTATGTCCTGTAGAGAGTGGTATCTGAATTTTTTTAAAGATAATAGCAGGAAATGAACTATTCCATTGGTTGATGGAGAGACATACCAAGTTAATGAAATGGTGATTTTCAAATCATATGGAACAGTGTTGTAGATTTGACTTTCAAGCATGTTTGACATGTTTCTAACATGAACATAAAACTCTTATCTATTTAGAAATAATAAAAATAAATAATCATGCTTTAGTAAACTTTCACAACAACCAACATCTAATTAGAAATCTTCATTGTAAAAATATGATTGTACTTGGTCAGGAGAAGAATTATACAAACTTGCTGATCCAAATTAGCCAACTACATGCACTAGCAACAGATTGATGTTAAATAGGAAAAAAAAAAGATTACGAACATTTTAAACTAATAAAAGATGGTGTGCCAATGAAGTCTTTACATGTGGATTCATCCATTGTGTTTCTTATATTAATGTTCTAGTTTTTAAGAAAACCAATGTCTAGATTGGTGCTTTGACTAACATAGCCATTAAAAGATCTATAAAATAAATATCTAAGTTGGATTCAAATTACACTATTATCAATATTATATAAACAATATTAAAATTCTAATTGAGCTTCTTTTATCAAACATAAGAAAATCATGGAAGAAAGAGGATTATAAGTTATAATAAAATGCATATGGAACGTATTATATCATTATAATTTTCTTACAAGTGCATCCATGAAAATGACTCAAGATTTACACTTTAACTGAAACAAAAATATTTTGTGGTATCTTATGATGTAGTCCTCTATTGGACACATTTTCATGTTGATGCTTCAAATAGCCAAATATTCAAAATAAAAATAGAAGATGAATAGTCAATTAAAATTTAGAAGATAATAAAAAAAAATTTCCTTAACTGCTACAAAAATGTTTCCAAAACATGAAGATTCAGCCATTAGTCTCCAACTTTATATGTATGGAATACTAAGAAAAGTTGAGATTAAAAGTATTGGAAACATGGATTCTCTAGTTAATGAAAGTTTTCAATCCAGAGAATGAAATTGATGAATCTATTAAAAACCTTGATAATGATTATACAATAGTTTTCATTTGGGTGAAATGCAAATGAAGTGAAATGTGAAGACCTAAAATACATGGATGTTGACAATGGATGTTATATTGGAAATACCAATGATTGCAAAGAATAGGTGAGAATTCACCAATAAAAATAACCTTGTTATGGGCTCCTACTGTATTTCTCTCGAGCTATTCTCTTGGCTAGCACAACCATCTACATGCAACACTTAATCTGTCCTCCCCTAGTATACTTTAGTGAAGGTGATGATGTCCTCTTCCATTTATCACATTGCTTTGAGTATGAAGCTATGACACCTCAGTTTCAGGTTTTCTTAACAATTGAATTGCTAATCTAATTTTATGTTTCCATTATTTTGAATGTTGGGCGTTTCAATTGACATACTAAGACCTAACCGTTACACCTCAAAACCTAAATTTGACATGAAAGGTAAAAGGAGAAAATTATCTTTACAAGAATACAAGAAATAAACTAGCATACCTACAATTTTAATTAATTTTTTTTGTAAATCAAGCCGAGAGATATCTAATTTGAAGATATCTAAAACTCATAAATACTATATAAAAAATAAAAGGGGATAGAAAAATCTAAGTGATGTTAGGTGGAATAAATTTTAAAATAGATAGATTAGGTGGAGTATTTTTATTTTTTTATGATCTACCATTATAATGAATGAAAATGCTCTCAGAAAGAACAAATCAAGAAACATTTAACAATTACCTCTAAGATTTTGTATTGTTGATAAATCAACAACATTTAACATTCTGGCCATGCTATTGATCAATATTCATCTAATATGAAAGTTACTTGCCCCAATACTTCTCAACCATGGGCTATCTCATTTGTTAAAAAAATTATTGTATAAGTTGGAGATATATTCAATGCTACAAGAAAAAAGTTTGTAGGCATTGAAGAGATGCAATATTCTTTGAAATAGATGGAGACCATGAGCTTTTTCTCAAAGTTTGTGACTAGATATTTTTAGCCAATCTTTGAACCTTGATGCTACAACAATGCCTAGTTTGATAAAAGGTTTGAAGTCCATCAAACAATATACACTCTATGATTTTTATAGGTAAGAAAATATTATAGATCCAAGACAAAGTCATGAATCAGGCTCTCTCATTTGAGAATGCAAACAAGCATTGTGAGTGATGCTATGCTGCACATTTTTACATATCATTCATTGAAAAAGTTGAATCTCATAATTGATAAATTATGGCCTTTTTGTCAACTTCTAGAGGCTCCTGAAATAGTAGAGAATTAACCAAAATTTCTCCCAAGGGATAGAATAGGGTTTGAGAAGTCATTTGGAGGTAATAATCATTATTACCAACTCATTCTTAGTCCCAAAAATTTGCCTAATTTATTTGCACAAAATAGATTTCTTTTGGTTGGTTTATCACATGCACAAATTTGCATGAATCTTCAACTAATCTACACAATGACCATTGTCGGTGGTGAAACAAAGGATATGCCACTACCATGCCTATTCCTCTTTGTGATGATGCAACATGGAAGGGTACATGAAGATTTTATTAATCATTTTCCTCATTGTTTGGAGTTATAGCTGCAACATGAATTACTCAAGACTCATGAAATCTTGTTATGAGAAAATAATAGCTCCAACATAGGAATTATGAAAAATGTGGAAAAGCCTCATAGATCAACATTAGCTCCATTTCTAAATCTAAGTAATTTTCCATTGCTTTCTTTATATGGATGTTGTTACCCTTGGTATTTCCATGAACCCCAACAATGCTGTGGAGACTAATAATATTATAGAGGCCATCAATTATAATTCCCCCTATCCTCCCTCTTTCTAACCTAAAATGTGTTGAGTTGAATACCTAATAAGAAAAAAAGATACATTATGTAGGAGGAAAGAGTACAGGCATGGAAAGGTAAAGATAGAGCAAGATCGTCAAGGGTACATGCATGGCAAGACCATTAGGCGCACGCGCATGGAAAATGGGGCTCCACTTTTCGCAACTCTCCAATCTTCACAGCTTAAAACTCTCCACTCTTAAAAACTCTCCACTCTTTGCAATCAATCAAATTCATAATGGTTTATGTTGTGTTTCTTTTTTTGTTTATAATTAGGCGGGTATTGCAATTGTGATGCCAAAATTGATATTGTGACAACATTGAGGACAATTACAAAAATAAATATGAGAATCACCCACAAATTAGACTATCATTGAAATTATCATTCCAATTTGACCCCAAATGTTGTAGTGTACATTGATTCTAATCTTAAATCCTAAGATCTATGGTGGATGTGGAAAATAGTAAATCATGAATTGCCTATTTAATGAGATATTGAACCAAACATTTGGTGTCATCTCTAGCCAAGCCTATTTGAGCCTCGCCAATGTGTCTAAGTGAGTTTGTGTGTGAAGAAAGGCATACAAAGAAAGGTTGATCAGAAACACACAAGAGTGCGAATGCGAAGCTAAAGGAGAAATCTTGCAAATATGATACTATTATTGATAAGTGAATTAGAGAAAAAGGCTTAAGTGTTGATGAGAAGAGTGGACTAATTCCTTGAAAGGTGTCCAAGTAGATCAAGATTAGAGATGATAATGAAAGGATTATCAAAGAACCAAAATAAGGACTAAAAAAAGATCTGAACCATAGAAAGTGAATTGTAATCACACAGATCAAGCCTACTATTATATTTATTATCATTGTAAATAGTTTGTATTGAAATCCTTTTAATAGAGGTTGACCTAATAGTCATTTGAAGACTTAATAGTTTATGTAAATCCTTTAAGTGGGTGACATTCTAAATGGAATGATCAAATTCCTCTTACAAGGCCACTTCTAATAGGGTGATCTCTAACTAGGTCACATTTAATAGTGTATTTTGTAACCTTTAAAAGGGTTGGCTTATCAATATCTATGCTTCTAATAATAATATAGGGAGAAAAGAAACCTATGGAAACCTGGAAAGGATAATGGATACTATGAAGGATAAACAGATAATGTGTATGGGAGATTTTAATATCGCCCTCTACCACTCAAAAAAGTTAGGTGGAAATAGAGACTTCTCTGAAAGTTTGCAAGATCTTCATGATTTTATGGGAAAAATGGATTTAATAGATGTAGACTTGAGAGGGAACTCATTCACTTGGACTAATAATAGAAAAGGAATTGATCTCATTCAAGTAAGACTAGATAGACTGATGGTGATAGGGAACTAGAATCGATTGAGTGATTCCGTTCTAGAGAACCTCACAAGAATTGCTTCTATCCATTCCCCTTTAATCTTCCATTGGGAGGATGGTATAAAAGGAGGTCCAAAACCTTTCAGGTATGAAATAATATGGGAATTCCACTTGGAATTCAAAGATCAAATCAATACTGCAATGTACAAACTAACTGAAAATTTAGATAATATAAGGAGAAATGTTAAGGGTTGGGCTAAGAGTTCCTTGGAGATTTGTTCAAAGTAAAAAGAGAAGTGGGGGAGAAACTTAAAAAATTGCAGGGGGAGATTGTTGAGGGTAATAATTTGGAAGAAGCTACACAAGCAGAAGAAGAGTACATAAAAAAATGGAAGGACATCATTTTGAGAGAGGAAATAGTTTGGAAGAAAAGATTGAGAGTTCAAAGGTTAACTAAAGGTGACAGGAACACTACCTTTTTCCATAGGTCAGCCTCAAACCACAAAATAAAAAACACGATCAACAAGTTGGAAGGAGAAGGGGGAAGAGAATATAAGGACTATAAGGAGATGGGAAGACATGTTGTCGATTAATTTTGCAAGGCTTATAAAAAGGAAAATAGAATAGGAAATCAGGTAATAAGAAGAAGTTTGATAAACACAATCCCACAAGTGTGAAGTGGAAAATAATATCATTTTAGGAAACATCATGGAGGAGGAAGTGAAATGGGTAGTGTTTTCTATGAAAGCTTACAAGGCCCCAATATCTGATAATTTTCCCCCAACATTTTTCCAACAATTCTTGGAGGTTATTAAAAATGAGCTGATTTGGGCAACTAGGGATTTCTTAAAAATGGGGAAGATGCTAAAAAGGATAAATAAGACTTTTATTGCTTTGGTCCCTAAGAATCTGACACCCACAAGTCTCCTTGACTTCAGACCTATAAGCCTTTGTAACATAGTCTACAAGGTTTTTGCCAAAGTAATGGTCAATAGGATTAAGCCCTTCCTAGTAAACATTATAGGAACACCACAAAAGGGATTTGTGTCAGGACAAAAAATCCCAGATGTTATGATAACAACTCATGAGATCATACATTCAATGGAGAGAAATAAAATACTTGGCATGGCCTTCAAACTAGATATCTCTAAGGAGTATGATAAGTTAAGATGGGACTTCATTCATGATGTTCTTGAAAGAGTGGGGTTTAATGAAAAGGTAATAAACCTTATTAGGATGATGGTGAGTACTGTCCAGTATTTGGTACTACTAAATGACTCTCCTTGGGGTAATTTTGAAGCAAGGAGAGGATTAAGGCAAGGAGACTCACTATCTCCCTACCTCTTCATTATGGTGGTAGAGGTGCTGGAGAGATCATTTTCTAAACTGGTAAATATGGTTTGTGTTAAAGGTATTAAACCTATCACTGTTGCTAAAATTGAAGTGTTACAACAATTTGTTGATGACAATTTTCTTTTTGGAGAATCCTCTATAATGGAAGTTGGATCATGGAAGAGTATCCTTAGAAACTACAAAGACAACTCAGATTAGCAAATAAATTACTCTAAAAGTAAACTCATTTTTTTTTAACACTAAAAATTTTATGCAAAGGAAGATTAGAAACATTTAAGGTTGTCAGTCAGCTAACATTTTGGATACTTGTCCTGGTTTACCTTTAACCACCAAGGAGGTAACAAATGACTTGTAGAATACCATTGTTGAATGAATCCAAAAGAAGCTAGCAGGATGGAAAGGAAAAATTCTTAATAATGCTAGAAAACTATAGCTACTCTCCATGGCTCTCCAAGGCATTCCAATTTACTTTCTATCCCTTTTTAAAATAAACCAAAACATTGCAAATAGAATTGAGAGAATATAGAGGAATTTTCTTTGGTAAAAAATGGAGTAAAAAAAACAAATTAAATCTTGTCAATTGGGAGGATGTTTGAAAACCAAAGGAGAGGGGGGATTTGGGAGTGAGAAGACTTAGAGACATGAATAAATCCCTTCTTTCTAAAATTGGATGGAGGCTGGGAGAAAACATGGATTGGAGCAATATCTTGAAAGTTAAATATCTATCTAACTCCCTATTTAGTCATAATAATTTTAATAATGACCTCTTGGGAGGATCCAAAATATGGATGAATATTGTCAAAAGTAGAGGTATACTAAGAGAAGGGGTGAGGTGGATTATGGGCAGTGAGAAAAACATTAGGTTCTAGGAGGATAATTGGATGGAGAAAAACCACCAGCTTACAAAAAATTTTGAAGACTAATGGAAACATTGAAGGTAGAGGTGGGGCTGAGTGTGGTAGATTATATTGACCCTAGAAGGATATGGAAGAAATTATGAAAAGATACATGTCCCTAGGAGGATATTCAACTACTTAAAGAACTTGAGGAGTTGATGGAATCTCAAAGACTCCCAATTCTAACATAGGAGGATAAAGTGGTGTGGGATATAACTTCTAGTGGCAATTATACTATCAAATCTACTTACAAACATCTCTTTTGTAAGGACCTTTGTCCCACAACATGGCGTAAAGTCTGGATTAGTAATCTTCTGCCCAAAATAAACTTCTTATGGTGGACTATTCAACATGGTAAGATACTATCATTGGACAATCTAAAAAAAGAAGTTTTTTTTTATATCACAAATAGATGTTATATCTGTAAAGAAAAAGAGGAGAGTATCTCTCACCTTTTCCTTGAATTTTTGTATACTCTAAAGATCTAGTCACTAGTGTGAGAGAAATTTGGACTACATTGGGTATTGAAGGAAAATTTGAGTCAATTTGTGAAAAATTGAGATTGTCCCTTTTATCACCCCAAGTTGGTATTCCTATGGAGAATTGTACCACCATACATTTGTTGGCGCATATGGAAGGAAAGAAACAATAGAATCTTTTAGGAAGAGCAAAGGCCCATGGAGGTAGTTATGAGAATTATGGAGAAACTGCTAAAAGAAAATATAATAATTACCAAATGTAAGACACTAAAGGAAGAACTAGGAAGGAAAGAATACCAAATAGAAAAGATGGGGTATCCACTAGAACTTTAATCATTTTGATAACCCTAAGGAAATAAAGAGACAATAGACAAGATGGAAACCACCAGCAATAATACAGCTTAAATTAAAATTTCATGGTGTTGCAAGAGAGGGTGTTGGGGCTGCAGGTGGAGTGCTGAGGAATGGAAATGGCGAAGTGTTGCTATTCTATTCTGGGAAAGTTGGTGGAGGAAGTAATAACATGGATGAAGCAATGGCTCTAATTTGGGGCCTATAATTGATTAATTATATGAAAATAAAGGAAATAACTATAGAAGGTATTCTAAATTAATAATTGATATGGCGAAGGGAGTCTCTCGGCCAAGCTAGAATATCCAAAATATTATCATGGATATTAGACATATCCTAAATGGGATGGAAAAAGTCTAGTTACATCACATATATAGGGAAGGTAATATGGTGGTGGATGTTGCTATTTCCATTGGGTTTGAGTTAAAAGAAATGATGTGCTAGAGAAGCATGAATATCCTAGAGAAGGAAATTAAGGCCCTTATTTGCAAGGAAAGGGGGCGGGGGGCAAAAATTGAGCATGGCTAAAAAAATAAAGCTCATTGCCAAATTTGGAAATATCATATCTAGGAAGGCAAATCTTGCTAAATTTAATAAGAAGTATAAAGAAAAGATGACGAAACACTATTGTACAGGCTAGATAATAAATAGATGCAATTTGAGGCAAAAGTTACTTCACAATTATGGTAACATAATGCAAAATTTAAAACATTTTCTTTTTGAAAGTACAAAAAATATCATTATAGATACTATCAGAGATTTTAGGGACGTTAGAGTTATGATGCAAAGTATGTACGAGTCCCATAATGAAAAGGTATGGGATTTTGAAGCACCTCAAAACCATGCTTGTAGGGTGTTTAAAGGCCCTAGAGATGTTATTTTCAACTTACAGTGCTATTATTGATTAAAAATATCCCCATTATTAGTAAGCTTGAGGGTAAGAAGGTTTAGATGTAAATTACTGAGGTTGGGGGGTCACAAATTAGTGGAGAAGAAATGGGTGGAGATTTGAATTGATTAGGGCCAACAAAGAACAAAGATAGAAAATTTTAAGGATAAGATGGTGACCTGGTTCCTATTAAAAGAAGGGGGATTTTTTCCTTATATGGAAGCAATAGCGAGTTATGATGAAAATTGTGCTCTTTAGTTTGTGAATGGGTGAAATGACCATAGAGTTACCATAAATGGGATCACGTTCCAAGTAGATCAAGAGGTTATTGCGATGGCCACTAGTTTATCTCTGAAAGGGAAAAAAATGGAAGAAGGTTACAAAAACAGCAGACGAGGCTAGCATGAATAGCATTTTTTCTAAGGATGAAGAACCTATTTTCTATAGGGGAGGCTTTTGGAGGGATAAGCTACTAGCTCCATGGGATTATGTCTATCTGGTGATCATGAAGTACCTTACACTTGAAGGCAGATTTGGAGTCTATTACTATTATCACTTCCCTCTCTTGAACCATTTTAGAAATAGAGACTTTTTTTCTATTTTTTTCTTTCTGTTACATTCCCTTGAGGACATGATGAGTGATGTTTAGGAGAAGAGAAGTAAGGGTAATAATTTCACTATCATTTACTAGGGTTTAATTTTTAGACTTTACTAGTTTCATCTTGCCCTTTGTCCCCCTAGGGTTGTTGTTGTTGTTGATAATCAATGTCACCACCAAAATTCCCCTTTGAGTACCAACACTGGAACCAAAATCCACATGTCACACCTCTCCCCTAATAGGGATAGTAAGAAAAAGAAAAACCTAGACCTGGTAATTGAATAGAAGGGTAGTAAAAAAATCAAAATTGAAAAGCCAATGGAGGTGGACATTGGGGATTTGAAGGAGGAGGAGGGAGGAAATGGTAGGAGAAGGTCAGGAAGGTTAGCCAAAACACAAGCAAGGTATTAACAAAAGGCAAATAGATTTAGGGTCGAGGAGGAAGAAGAGGAGAATTTTGAGAATAATGAAAGAGAGTTGGAGGAGGAGAAACATTCCAACTCCAAGAGAGAAAAGGGGAATGAGGAGAAAGAAAAAAGTGAAAACTCTATTGATAACACCCAGGTGCCTGCTAGTAATGTCAATACCACTAAGACTACTCATGTGTCAGCTAGTTTTACCTTGTAGCCTATTAACTTCTGTGAGGACAGCAATAAAGTGGATACCTCCCCTATCACCATCTCCTCTCCGACAAAGGAAAAAACCAATGTTTATACTAAACCCAAGGTTTTGTAGGATGAGAACCAACCATTAACAAAGACTAAGGAGGTGCATAAGAATTTAGGAAAAGGAAACAAGGAAAAAGAGGAGGAATAGAATGAAAATAATACATAGATGGAGAAAAGGGTCAAATCTTTAGAGGATGGGTTTTACTCTAAATTTTCCTTATAGGTAACCCATGCTATTGATACTACTCTCCATTTATTGGCGCAAGAGAAGGAAAAATAGGGCTGGACATGGAGGACAAAAAAATCTTATATAAGTTTCTTGTTGAGGATTGGGCTAGGGTGCTCCTGGCTAGGAAAGGAAAAGATAAGGATGAGAAATAATGTGGTGGTCTCTAGGGGTTTTTAGCCCCATTTATTTATTTATTTTTGTAGCTACCTGGTTTGCTAGTTTATAGCTTATTCTCAGACTTGGGTTGGCCTTTTTATTGTAACAATTTTATTTTCTAAACTTTAATAGTATGTTTAGTACTATGATCTTTAGAATTAGTATAGATGATACTCTCATAGTTGTAAATGATCGTATGTTGTTTTTGGGCTAGGTTGGTTTGTCTATGCCAACAGTTTATGCTTTGAACAATCATAGTATGTTTAGTACTATATTTTTAGGATTAGTATGGATGATACTCTATTAGTTGTGTTTATTCATGTGGTGATTTTTGGTTGCTAGTTGTTGTTCTCTATAGTAGTGATTGCCATCTACTTGTTTTTGCTGGCAGAGTGTTGGTTTTCATGTTTTTGGTTGTAAGGGTCGACCCCCTTGTTTTTCTCACTTTTTATTTCAAAAATAGGTTTAGCTCCTATTAGAGCTCACTCTAAAAGAGTGAAAAAGAGTGACATGTTGCTAGTGGTTTTCCCAAATTGGATCTCCACATAAAATCCTAGTATCAAACTATGATGAATTTTTTAATGAATGTTTACATTTGATAATGTTTCCATTGTGCAATGTAAGTTATGTTTATGATAGTTTTACAGTAGAGACCTAGCAACAACAAGATAAGCAAAAAAATGAAGTGTTTAATGTTTAATTGTTCAAGTGGTACATATAGATCTTGAGTAACTAATTCACCCCTTACCCTCTTAGTTATTATAAACATTTCTAACACTTATCATGGTTCTTGACCTTCATGAGTACAAGCCAAGATGGGCTTTCTCCCTACTTTTCCTCATAAATGACTGAAATAAGTGTCCACTCATAAAATTACATTTTCCTTTAGGAATAGGCTACAAAATTTATAATATTTCAGCTCTCTTTGGCCACATTACAAGGTACATGGACACCTACAAAATCTTTCATTTATTAATCTTTACTTAGTCTATATTCTTTTGGTTGATGTAAGACCCATTGATGCTCTTACAAGACACCTAAATAAGGAAAGCCTAATTCAACTATGTTCCAAACATTTAAATATCCTCCCAATATATATAATTATCATTCATTATATTATTAGCCCTAGGGATATTTATTGTTAAGGAAATGTTAAGTTTAGATGTTTACATCTTGATCTACTCATGACAAGAGGGATCATCTAAAAGTTTTAATAAGTAAATTAAATAATTTATCATCTAATAATTTACCCATGAAGCTAATCAAATGTACATTAGTTAATGCACAATATTTTATGTCAATGACAAGATGCTACATATTTATTTAAAATAAAGATAGTTTATTCAACACCTAAAATTAGTTTTTCTCATCAATTTTTCTACTATAACAACAATTCAAAAGATCAAGGAGCATATATTAGTGATCAACTTAATGGACACCATTAGAAGATGTTACACACTATTAGTGAATGCATTTCAATTTATAATTTGAGATTAGGCCCTTACTCTTATTGTTAGTTCTAATAATCAATATTTTTAGATTATGAATCAATAAAATCATTATTCCACATATTTCTTATGCTTTTACATTCTATTATGTGAAATTATGAGTAAAATGATAATTCAAAATAGACATGCAATCCTTAATTGGAGATCCTTCCATCACTACATAAACAACTTGATCTACAAGCCACTGTATTTGTTTCATCCTCTCTTTTATACATTATACATGACATCTTTATACTATTATACTTTTGGGAGTACATTTCTAATATGAATACATCTTATTTTAACCAATGCTTGTCTTCACATAAGGGATGAACTAAAAGAATCAATTTCATTAGATTCATATGTTCATGTCATAATGATATTTTCTTAACCATGCTTGAAAATTTGAAGGAATTTAAGTATCTTTTTTCTAATGATGCATTCTTCATAAAGACCTTGTAATGTACATTTTGGTTGAAAACATTATCACAATGTAGTTGCTAGTCCTTTACTCTTAAATAAATAAATTCATAGTGATGTATGAATCTATTTTGAGGAGTATTATTGAGATTCCATTTATTATTTAGATATACAATTTTAAGTTGCAATGGTTGTGAGAGTCACTCTAGCTTAAAATGCATAAAAATTCTATGTATTGTAGTCTCATTGTCACAATTTTATTAGATCTCATGTCTCTATAGAGTGTATGTACTACACTAAATTCAAATTCCATGAAATTTTTTTGCATCATGTTATACTACCAAACATGTTGTTAGAATCAAAATAAGACAACACATTAATGCATTTATAAATTTTTTATTTTGGATTTTTAAAAAATTTGAATATTTATGATTATATTTTTGTGTTGTTAGTGTGGTATCATTATTTTTAATTATAAGTAGAATATAAAAAATTGGAGGTTTCGTTTCACTTTGAATATGAATAAAACACAAGATATATCATGGATTATATTTCTAATTAAATGTATAAGATACCATATTTTGGAATGAATGATTGATATAGTTTGCATGTATACTAGTATAGGGAAAAATCATAGAGATAAGAGTTCTTATTTCACCCAATTTTCCCTTATTTTGTTTTCACCTACTTTTGGTCCTTTCATAAATATAGCATCCCAATCATTAATTTTTTGAAGAGGCCAATTAATTAAGAGGGAAGTTTTATCAGTTATTCCAAAATTCTTTATAAAAAGACTATAGAATGGCACAAATAAATATATTGATAAAATGGTACAAACTTAAATCATTCAAATTCTTAATATTGATATAAAATTAAAAGAAAAAGAATCATAAACATGTAGTGCCACTTGTGTGTGGAGTCTAAACCTTGTTATATTTTGATTCGAGAGATACTTGATACTCATATTATGTTACTTTTGAGATGACTTGAGGGTTGCATGTTATAACTTGATTTTAGTATCATAGATGTTTCACTACTATGGTGTTCAGTTTATCATATTTGCATGTTGATTCCATTTTGAGATGACAATAGGTCTATGGTGATATCTAGTTATCAGGTATTCAAACATATCTCTAATTATGTTATTTGATGGATTTTATGTTATGGATATTTACTTCATTCTTGTTTCATTATGCTTTGTGCAAACATGAGTGATGTAAATGGATTATTTTAGTATAAATTGAATAAATGGTTAAATTAGGTATTTAATGCATTTATTGCTTCGGCTATGATATTATATGCAATTGCACTTGATCATGTGTTTTAATGTGTAGGATTTATATCTCTGGCAGTGGCACATGGAGTTAGTGATTCAATTGTTCATTTTACCAATGCCATCTTTGTATGGTCAATGTATCTTATTTAAATGTTTAATTAAACCTTCTGATGATTTGTTAAATCCGAAGTCATTTGCATTATGTGATTAGACCAATGAGTGTGTTTGTGCATTTAGAGTTTCACATTATCATGAAATTATTAAGGCCTCTATGATTTTGGTATAAGGGTTTTTAGGCTTTATTTAATTTATTTTTAATTCTTGGCAACTTTCCATAGATGAATTCCAATTACTTGGAATAGCCTATTTTGGATTGGGTCAATTTAGAGTCTAGCTAGTCTAATTAGCTATTTGCACTAATCAATTATTCACTCGATAAGTGAATAAGTATTGAAAGAAGAATTTAATTCCTCACTTCTCACTTTTAAAATTTAGAAAATTGAGAGCTTTTTTTGAAATCCTTTTTTGAAGGATTGGTTTTGATGAATGGTGCTGTTGGTCATTTTTGCCTTCTCGCTAGAATCACCACATTTGAATTCAACGTAGTAATATTCACAAGTTTTAAATATCCAAATATTCAAAAGGGGCAAAAAATACCTTATGCCAACCTGATGATATTTCTTCCCTGCGCATTTTAATGTTTCTGCGGGCCTGCAAGTCCCCATCGTCGAATTGAGAAATATCCACAATCGGTGCTATCTCACTATGGGAAGTTGCACATTGTTTTGCCATAGCAACATAGCACCTTTTGGCCATGTGGCTAGTGGGTCCTCCCTTTTTCTTGTTGTTTCTCTGGCGCTGAGTTTTGATAGATCCTCGAAGAGTGCTATGGTGCTATTGGAAAATCCATGTTCCTCGCGATTAGTGACATAGCGCCTAGACGAAAGGTGATACTATGACAAAATTAGAAGGAAGGTGGGTCCCCAGTATGCCCTGTTGGATATTAGTGATGAAATTTGGCATACATTGGCAGTTGGTCAATTTTTTCATTGGCTAAGGTATGACTGTGTAGAATGTGGGTCCTGCTTCACTTGGCAGGCTGCAAACGAGGATTTGTCAGACAGGTTGGCACGTGGCCAGTTTCTTATTGGTTGGTATACTAATAGGTCAGATCCATCTTGTTCACTGCCAGGTCTCAAAAAATCAATGGTGGGTGCTATCTCGATATGGAAAGTTGCAAGGATATTACCCATAGCGACATAGCGCCTCGGTGACGCGTGGCACATATGACATCATGGGCTTGCCCTTCTCCAAAGTAATATTAAGGCTCATCCTCGATGGTAGTTGTCAGGTGGGTCATAGTATAATGGTGGTATTTCATTCTCCACTCAACCAACTCAATGTGCAGTCGTGCAATTTTCTTACTCACCATAGATCTAAGGAAAATCAATGGTGGGTGCTATCTCTCTATGGAAAGCTGTGAGGATATTACCCATAGCTTCATAGCGCCATTGTGCCATGTGGATCAGTGGGGCCAGGTCATGCAAAGATGAGAATGCCAGGTGTGTTGAGTGGTTCGTGGGCCTAGGTTTTCAATTTTTTTAAAAGGGAGATAGTGTAGTAATACATCGAGTCTTCACGATCGTTAGATCAGTCTAGATCCACAATGGGCACTATCTCACTATGGGAAATTGCTTAGAGGATACACATAGTGACATAGCACCTCAACAAAACATGGCAGGGTGGGACCAAGTATTATGAAACCATCAGTTGGTGCAAGTTAGGATCATGGGGTTCAGCTAAGGTATAAATAGCAGTTAAGGCATTAACGGTTAGTGGCCAATGGTTAGCATAATGTTGCAGTTAGGATTTTTTAAAGAAGATGGCATGGTTAGTAATGAAAGAGGTGGAAACTTAGGAAGACCTTGCAAGGTGGCAGAAAGGAAAGAAATTATTGGCCCACATGGCTCGTCCTGCTTGCAATTTTAGTTTGACTCATTGACTTGCTGATTCACGAGCCAAAATGATGGAAAACTAGGGTTATCTTGTGAATCTAACCAACCTAGAATGAGTGTAGGATGAGAGGGACAATCCACTACCCATTTTTTGATCCATCTACCTAGTCAGAATGGCTTAATGGTGCCATTTCTGTCCTGTCAAGGTATTATTTGACACAGAAGATCAGATATCATTGCATCTGGATCCGTATCCAGATCAAATTTTCTTCATGATTGTTCTCTGCAAGAGTTAATGGTAGGTTGTTACGAAGTAATTACAGTTGGAGGACATCCCAGTTATGCTTGAGCTATAAAGGAATTTTTTTATGAATTTTGTAGGGGTCGACCTTTCTCTATTTTCTTTGTTATTGCTCTGCAAATTCTCAGTGTAAATTCCTGTGTGCCTCTGAAATACATGATTTTCTACCTTATCTCTTTCAGCAATTGGTATGAAAGTGCAAGAACTCTTTGCCTCTTACTAGTGTTTTGTAGAGATCTATGATCTGCATGACTGTATCTTCTTGGCCTATGAATGATAATATAAGTTAATCTCTCTTTCCTTGTGTCATTCATCTTGGTCTTTTGATCTGCATGTGATTATTAGATTAAAGCAAGTTTGAATGTGTATATCCTTAGTTTCATTCTGGTTCAATAGTGCATACGTGGGAAAAGTTTGGTCTGAACACTCTATTTTGGTGCATTGCCTCCCTACATTAGAATAGGTAGATTTGCTTTCTATGCATTCCCTCTCCCTTTTCCTTTCTAAGAATAGTTAGGTGCGCCTTGATAGTAAGAGGAAGCCGGCCTTCACTGGAGACTCAACCTCATAGTTCAAGTCCCACAGCTTGGAGGTTGTTTCCATGTTTCACTAGGTTGTCCTCATGCATAGGCTTTGGACAAGGGTGCAAACCTCAGTGACAATAGTTTTTGGCACACCCGATGGGACAACTTTTCAGAAAACTTCAAGCCTACTAGTGTCAAAAGGGAAGATTTCAAGATCAATACTGAGGAGATAGTACTAGCTTCAATGTTTAAGCCTTCAAGAGGCTCATTCTTCAAAGTACTTGGTGACTCTAAGCTTCAAATACATATCTGGTTCCAGACCAAAGTTCCAGTGATTTATGCCCAGAGCTAAAACAAGGGAATCTTCTAGAGGTAAGTTTTAGTATCAAGAGCTTTCATTTTCAAACCGTAGAAGAAGGAAGACTAGAATATCTTTATCACTGGTTAGGAGTGCAATAGTAACAAATACACCTACAAGATCTATCTCTACTCCTCCTGCTATTAGATCTCAGCCTAGACTACCATCAATACATATCAATAGATCACTTGTCTATATGGCATTGCCTAGAGCTTATACTTTTGCCACCTTTAATGGTGGTAGCCCTCTCCTATTAGCCTGAAGACATGACATACTAGTAGCTTCCCTCAAAAGTATACCAGAGTTTACTGGTGAAACTTCTATCTCTCCCTTAGAACACATTCAAGAGGTTGCAAATGTGTACAATATCTATGGTATTACAGAGGATGATGTTGGAGTTAGGCTCCTAGCCTCATCCTTGAAAGGAAAAGCACTTCAATGGTATAAAGGTTTAGCTCATGGTTCTATAATAGATTGGGATGGATTATGAGTAGGGTTGTGCAAACATTTTGAGGATAAAAGTGACTATTTCTCACTTTTAGAGCAGTTGACTACTATAAAAAGAGACCCCCATGAATGTATGACTAATTTTAATTATAGATTTCAAAAGACATGGGATATAATACCTACTCTAGTGAAGCCTACCTCTGGTAATACCTTCTTGCATTACCTTAGAGCTTTTAACAGTGATATTGCCACTACAATCCAGACTATGGGAGGAGATACCTTGCCTAATGCTTATGATATAGCAATAAAATTAGAGAATATCCTAATACAAGGAGGTAAACTAGCTCCAAGGCCTCCTATGCCCTTCTTTCCTGATATTCCAAATCATCACCCAACAATGGCTCCCCTTCCCACAACTTCTACATCACAATCCCTTGTCCCAATCCCTCAAGCTTCCACATCTTCAAATGGGATGGATGAAATCAAAGAGATGATGCAATCTCTGATGAAAAACATGGATAAAAGAGAAAAGAACCTAGAGAAAAGATTGCAAGATTATGGGAAGAAGCTGGAGGATAACTACTCTATGATGCGGAAAGTAAGAAACAATGTGGTGGCTTTAGAAAGACAACAAGCTCAAGATAGTAAGCCTCATAAATTGCAATATCAAACTCCAGGCAATGGTAGGCCTCCAAATCCTAATCATTGGAACAATTCTTTTAATTAGAGTAGGCAGGGTGGCCATGCTTCAACCTCAAATGTAAACCAAAGTAGGGCCATAGTCCCTCAAAACAATATGGCTCAAAATCAAGATTTTTGTCCCACCTATAACTACTCCTATGCCTATTGTATGTGTCAGAAGGCTTAATCTTTTATGGCTTTGATAGTCCAAGAACATGTAGTAGAACAATCATACAAGGAGGACCAATTTAAAGATGCGTTAGATATGAAAAGATAGGGTGATTGCTCTTTTATGAATCATCAAATGGAGGAGCATTGTAATGTAAACTAGGATTCCATTGCTCATAACACTAGAAGCAAAAGAAGAGCTATGGAAGATGTTGTACCTCCTCCTCCCAATCAGGCCTCAACTTCAAATGCGATATCTCATGAGCAAGCAACAAATAATCAATCAAGTGCCTTTCAGCAACAAAGGCAAAATCATGGCAGAAAAGATACAAGTGATCCTCATGTTATTCCATCTCAACTGCATACAATTGTAGCTCCCAAAGCTTCTACCAAAACACCTACTATTCCATTCAGTGTGGTAGAGAAAATGAAGAAGAAAAATGTGAATATCTCCATATGGGATGCTATTGCTACTATACCCATGCAAAAGAGGTTGTTGCAGCAAGAATTGGAAAGAATTGAACCAAAAGATTAGACACTCAACATGGAAAGTTCCACAAGCATAGTACAACCATCAAGGGAGATAGAAACAAGTAAAAAGGTTAGACCTCCTCCATTCTATGTTTCTCTAATTATAGGGGGCAAACTAGTCCATAATTGCATGATTGATTCAAGGGCTAGCAGTTTAGTGATGCCTAGGTGTGTTGCTGATGCTTTGGGAATGAAATATGAGCCCACTGTTAGGGATATATTATAGTTGGATGGTAGTACTGTCAAGACTATAGGGATCCTTAGGAATGTGGAGATGGCCTTACATGCATGCCTTGGTTGTACTATAACCCAAGATATCTCTTTTGCTGAGGTCAAGCCATATTTTGCCATTTGTTTGTCAAGAGACTTCACTACCCAAATAGGTGGTTACATATCTTCTGATTGGTCATATATGTTTTTTAGAATGAGATATGGATCCAATGCTTCAATTAGAGCAGAGCCTCAAGACCTCAATCATACTGAATCTTACACCCCTAATTCCATCAACATGAATTTCCCTATACTAGAGATGGATGAGAATGACATAGTGAATGAGCCCACCACTTCCCTAGCAGAGATACCTAATTTTTTCTTGGATGAGTGGGCTAATTCATATCAATTTGATTCTACATCAGAAACTCCTAAGATAGGCCTCAATACATATTTTATATTGGAGAAAGATGCTCTAGTTCCCAATCTTGTGCGTACTAAAGAAGATATGAGTGGGATATGGAGTATGTACTTTGATGGATCAAGGAATAAGGTTGGGTCAGGGGCTAGTGTGATATTGATTTCTCCTGCACAAGTAAGGTACTACCTCTCCTTTAGGCTCCAATTTAGTTGCACTAATAATGTAGCCGAGTATGAATCCTTGATTCAAGGTCTCCTACTTGCTCAAAAAAGAGGTATCCAAGCCTTAAGGGTGTATGGAGACAGTGAGTTGGTGGTTAATTAAGTGAGAAAATAGAATACCACCAAGAATGGTTTTCTCAAGTCTTATAGAAATAGGGTATGGGATTTTCTTAAAGGTTTCAATGCATTTAATATTCAAAGCATCCCTAGAAAGGAAAACAGATATGCTGATAGACTTGCAACAATAGGTGCATCTTATGATGTGCCAGAGAATCTTGAGGAGGAGAAGAAGCAACAAATCAGAATGGTAGTAAGGCTTGCTATCCCTAATAAAACCATCCATTGGCAAGTGTTTGAGTCTGATGAGAAAATTGTAAGCTTCTTGCAAAATGAGGCAGAATTTTTAGAGAGAAATCAGTCAAGACTGTAGGATTAGTATGGTGACCAAATCATTAACCTCAGCTCCAACAAGCTGCCTAAAGGTCTCATTACTCTAGAGAGTGTTTTTAATATTGATGATCAAGTAAGAGGTAGGGCCATGAACCTAGCTATTGATGAAGATGACTACACTCGAGTCATGATTACCGATGGAAAGTCCTTAAACATGGGGAAGGTATGTTCTGAAATTGAACAAGAAAATTTTATTCATCTATGTCAAAAATTTAATGATGTATTTGCTTGGACATATGATGACTTAAAGGGCTTTGACCCAAGGTTGTTTTAGCATACCATAGATTTAATTAATGATGTAAAACCAGTTAGACAAAAATAGAGACCAATGAATCCTAAAATTGAACTTTTAATGAGAAAGGAGCTATCCAAATTGATTGAGGCCCACATAATTTTCCCTATCAAAAAATCATCATGGGTAGCAAACCTTGTCCCTATTAGGAAGAAGAACAAAGAAATTAGATTGTGTGTGGACTTTAGGGACCTTAACCAAGCTTCCCTTAAAGATCACCATCCTCTCCCTTCTATGGAGTAGATTTTGTCCAAGGTCAGTGGTTCAAAGAGATTTTCATTTCTTGATGGATTTTTTGGCTACAATCAAGTGCTGGTTAAAAAGTCTGATAGGTACAAGATTGCATTTACCACTAAATGGGGTACCTATTCTTATTATAAGATGCCATTTGGGCTAACTAATGCAGGTGATACATTTTAGAAGGTAATGGAGATGGCCTTCAAAATATTGATTGACAAGTTTGTCTTAGTTTACCTTGATGATATTACAGTGTATTCTAAGAATGCAGAGGATCATTTTGATCATCTAAGACAGGTATTCCTAAGATGCAAAGAGTTTGGGGTTTCCCTTAACCCAAGCAAGTATGTCTTTGCTACTAACCAAGGAAAATTATTAGGACATATTGTATTTGAGGATGGCTTAACCATTGATCTAGAGAGGAAAAAAGCAATACTTGCCCTCCCTCTTCCTAAACACAAGAAAGGGCTGCAAAGTTTCCTAGGCAAGATAAATTTTGTGAGAAGATTTTTCGAAATCTTGCTACCATGGTGAAACCTCTTACAACTATTCTCAAGAAAGGTATGGTATTTGCATGGACCAAGGAAGGGAAAGAGAGTTTTGAAGAGATCAAGATAGCCATAGCCTCAGCCCCTACTCTCATGAATCCAAATTTTGAGAAAGACTTCATCATTTATACCATAGGTGGTGAGCCAAGCATTTCTACTATCCTGACTCAAAGAAATGATAAAGGTAACGAGTAGCCCATAGCTTTCTTTAGTGAAGGGCTTAAATAATATGAAGATAAATACAACTATGTAGAGAAGCAAGCGCTTACAGTCATCAGAGCTTTAAAGAAATTTAGACACCTCTTGTCTCATAATAAGAGTCATAAGAGGCTTGAGGGATCGAGGGCTAAGATGCAAGGATGGGGAAAAGCTCATGGAGGGCTCAGATTGCATGAGAGGAGAGCACATGGATTGTGCTTCCTTACAACCAATCAGGGAGTGACACATGTCACAGGGTGAGAGGATGGAGGAAAGGGGAAGGATGAGTCAAAAAAGGATGCTCAAGGGATAAAATCTTCATAAAGACTTTCATAATGGCTTGTAAGAGCAATGAGAGGGCTTTGGAAGAGTCATTTATGGCCTAGTGGGCTTCATAAAGTTTTATGGTTGGGATATTTTGAGGGAGATGAGAGGAATTTCAACTTGGTCTTGATTAGGAAGGTTTTAAGCTTGCTTAGGCTTGTGCAAATGATTAGAGGATGGATTAGGATGGTTTAGGATTAGCTTAGGGATAGGCAAGTGGATGGCATTTAATGAGGGTGGGTGAAGGAGGAGATATTTGTTAACTTTGGCTTGGGTTAGTAAGTCTTAACCCATGTTTAGAGAATGTGACAAGGTTAGGAGGGGATTAGGATTAGGTTTAAAGACATCTTCTAGAAGAGTCTAGACTTTGGATGAGGATAAAGACTTTCTAGAATAGTCTAGAACTTCCTAGGATGAGGAGGAAGACTTTCTAGAAGAGTCTAGAACTTCTTAGGATGAGGATAAATTGGATTTTTAGGAAATAAATAAAGTTTTATTTATTTCAAGGGTTTTGGTTGAGGAGATATTTATTAAAACTTTTTTAATAAACATGAAGATTAATATTTAATCTTAATTAAATATTTTGAGTTGGGATTAGGGGTAGGAAATGATGGGATTAGCCTTTAATCAAAATTAAAGAAGGATTAGAAGATTTTGGAAGATGTTAGTGGTCTTAAAGAAATTGGCCAAGTTTTGGGCAAGAAATAAATTTTTTATTTATTTTGGGTTTTTTGGTCAATTTATTAATTAAATAATTAATAAATAAGGAAATAATGTTTAAATAAGATTTAAACATTTTTGGGAGGGATTCCTTAATTAAATATTTTTAATTAAGATAAAGGGATTTAATGACATAAAAATAAATAAATAAATAAAATAATTAATTAATTAATAAATGATGATGTCATCAGGAATTTTTCAAAAAATAAAAATACTTTATTTTCTAAAGGTTTTTAGTTGTCTACAGGTCATAGTACAATGGTTGTATTTCGTTGGTCCACTTAGCCAACTCAGTGTGCAGTCGTGCAATTTTCTTGCTCGCCATAGATCTAAAGAAATCAATAGTGGGCGCTATCTCGCTATGGAAAGCTGTGAGGATATTACCCATAATGACATAGAACCATTGTGCCACGTGGATCAGTGGGGCCAGGTCATGCCAAGATGAGGATGCCAGGTGTGTTGAGTGGTTCATGGGCCCAGGTTTTCAAGTTTTTTTAAAGGGAGATAGCACAGTAATATGATGAGTCTTCACGATCGTCAGATCAGTCTGGATCCACGGTGGGCACTATCTCGCTATGGAAAATTGCTCGGAGGATACGCATAGTGACATAGCACCTCGACGATGCATGGCAGGGTGGGGCAAAGTATTATGAAACTGCTGGTTGGTGCCAGTTAGGATCATGAGGTTTGGCTAAGGTATAAACAATAGTTAAGGCATTAACAATTAGTGGTTGGCGGTTAGTATAATGTTGTGGTCAGGATTTTTTAAAGAAGATGGCGTGGTTAGTAATGAAAGAGGTGGTCAACTTAGGAAGACCTTGTGAGGTGGCAAAAAGGAAAGAAATTATTGGCCCACGTGGCTCGTCCTGCTTGCAATTTTAGTTTGACTCATTGACTTGTTGATTCATGAGCAAAAAATGATAGAAAACTAGGGTTATCTTGTGAATCTGACCAACCCAGAATGAGTGCAAAATGAGAGGGACACTCCACTACCCATTTTTTGATCCATCTACCTAGTCAGAATGGCTTAATGGTGCCATTTCCATCCTCTCAAGGCATTATTTGACACAAAAGATCATATATCATTGCATCTGGATCCGTATCCAGATCAAATTTTCTTCATGATTGTTCTCTATAGGACTTAATGGCAGGTTGTTGCAAAGTAATTATAGTTGGAGGACATCCTAGTTATGGTTGAGCTATAAAGATTTTTTTTATGAATTTTGTAGGGGTCGACCTTTCTCTATTTTCTCCATTATTTCTCTGCAGATTCTCAGTGTAAATTCCCTAGTGCCTCTGAACTACATGATTTTTTGCCTTATCTCTTTCAGCCATTGGTATGAAAGTGCAAGAACTCTTTGCCTCTTACTGGTGTTTTGTAGATATCTATGATTTGCATGACTGTATCTCCTTGGCCTATGAATGATAATATAAGTGAATCTCTATTTCCTTGTGTCATTCATCTTGGTCTTCTAATTTGCATGTGTTTATTAGATTAAAGCAAGTTTGAATGTGTATATCCTTAGTTTCATTCTGGTTCAATCGTGCATACATGAGCAAAGTTTGGTCCGAACACTCTTTTTTGGTGCATCACCTCCCTAGATTAGAATAGGTAGATTTGCTTTCTATGCATTCCCTCTCCCTTTTCCTTTCTAAGAATATTTAGGTGCACCCTGATAGTAAGAGGAAGTTGGCCTTCTCTGGAGACTCAACCTCATAGTTCAAGTCCCATAGCTTGGAGGTTGTTTCTATGTTTCACTAGGTTGTCCTCATGCATAGGCTTTGGACAAGGGTGCAAACCTTAGTGACAATAGGTTCTCTCCTTAATACTATAAATGATAACATAAAACAAAGAAACAAAAACAAATGTGAGAACAAAATATGGACTTCTTATTTGCACCGCAAATGCCAAATTATAGAATTCACAAGTACAATATGCTAACCCACATGGGCACCTTCTTTACAATAATCTGTAAGACAAGCTACAAACTATCACCCAAATCTGTTCTAGACAATGTTTGGGCTTTTCTTAAATAGGCAATTTTATGTTGCCCAAGAAGGTTCTAGCCATTGAAACTTAATAACTAGGGCCGATAGACCCTAACAATACATATAGAGTTGACCAAATACATCTTTGACAATTATTCTAAATATTTCAGGTAGCCCAACTTTAGAAGGCCATAACATTTGAACCATTTCTCTGATTGGCTATTATAATCATTTTTCAAAAATGCCAGCTCTTGATCTATAGGCTCGAAACTGTGCAAGCACCCTTCTATTGAGTTTTTGGACCTCATCCAGGCACTGTAAGGCCTCCAAAAGTGAGTTTGAATTATTTTCTACAATTTTTTCCATAAAAAATCCCTAATAACTTTTTTGATGGTTAAGGTAGAGGAATGTGATTTTTATGGTAGGTTTATAACTCTAAAATGAGCCTTCATGTAAAAAATGAGAACATTCCAAGCTCATATGACAAGATTACTAAAATAGCAAGTTTCCATAAATACTAAGCACCCTATCTACTTGTCCTTATTAAAATAGAAAAAGACTAAAAATAAAATATTTTTTGGGTGATGTAAGATTGCTCTTGCATCAGACACTTTGGGTAATTTGAGAAGTGACCCCATCACATCTCAAGTGTTCAGAGGAAAACCAAGATGGTTAAGCTCCTCCCTTGTTTGCCATGATGAATCCTCTATTAGCTTCCCTTTCCACTTTTGACCATGTATTCCTCATAAGTTTTGTTCTTGGTACCTTTGCTATTATGACTATCTAGTATCTCCTCAATCCCCTTTGTGGCTGAACTAGCTACTAGAATACTCCACTGCACTTCTACAACTTCATCTCCATCATGTCCTTCATAATACTCTATCAAATCTAAAATATTAAACACTGGTGAAATATTCAATTTAGCAGGAAACTCCACTTCATAAGCATTTTTAGAATCATGCCTTTTCACTATCTTGCATGGTCCAAACTTCTTCATCTTCATCTTATTATATGTACCCACTAGAAAATACTCCTTTCTCAAATGAACCATAGCTTCCTCTCTAATATGTAATTCTTTATACCTCCTTTTCACATCTACCTTAGTTATATATTATGTATACATCTTTATGATGTGTTTCCTCACCTCCTCATGGATGTTCTTCAAATGTTCAACAAATTCTTCTACTTCAGCACTACTCATCTCTCCTTTATCCAACTACTTGAATTCATAAGCATTTCTGGGACTACTCCCATATACAATCTGGAATGGTGATTTACCAATAGTCCTATCTATAGAATTATTATATGCAAATTCTTTCTATGGTAAAATCAGATCCCATCCTTTTGGTTTGTCTCCAACCAAACATCTCAGCAAGTTTCCCAAACTATGATTCATAACTCTTGTATGTCCATTAGTCTATGGATGATGTGATGAACTAAACTTCAACTTTGTCTTCAATTTCTTCCACAATGTACACCAAAAATACCCAAAAAATTTGGTATCTTGATCTAAAATGATACTCTTTGGCAGACCATGTAGTCTCACCACTTCGCTAAAAAATAACACTGCTACATGAATGACATCACTAGTCTTCTTGCAAGAAATAAAATGTGCCATCTTGAAAAACCTGTCAATCACCACAAAAATAGAATCATGCCCACGTTGAGTCCTCGATAATCCAAGAAAAAATCCATCTTGACATTGTCCCATGACTTCTCTTGTATAATGACTAATCTAACCCTTTATTATGTTTTACTCGTTTCACCATCTAACATACTCTACAACTATATACAAACTTCTTCACATATTGCTACAACTGTGGCCAATAATAATTCTCAGCAACCAAAGTTATAGTTTTATCTATGCCAAAATGTGCAGCCAATCCTCTACTATGCTTCTTCTTGATGAGATTCTCTCTTATTGAACTTCTAGTAATACACAATTGGCTTCCTCTGAACAACATACTATCCTGGATCATGAAATCCAACCACTTTGTCTTGTCAAGTATAATAGGTTCTGTACAAGCCATCCATGTTTCACCAAAATCAAGATCATCTTGATACAAAGTACTGAGTTCCTTGAACCCAACCACCTCTATCTACATTTCTGTCAGCAAAATGTTTCTTTTACTAATAGCATCTGCAACTTTGTTAGACTTCCCACTCCTATGTTTCAAAAAAAATGTATAACTTTACAAACACTCAACCCACTTCAAATGCCTTTGGTTCAATTTTGCTTGACTATTCAAATATAGAGAAGCTTGATGATCAATATATGAAATAAAATCCTTAGGAAGAAGATAGTGTCTCCACTTATTCAATGCTTGAGCTATAGCATAAAATTCTTGATCATAAACAAAATATTTTCTTTTTGCATCATTCAACTTCTTATTAAAATAAGAAACAGGTCTACCTTCTTGGCTCATAACAACTCCTATTGTAGTACTAGCATCACAATCTCCTTGAAACACCTTGTTAAAATCAAAAAGTACTAAAATAGACTGCTTAGAAACTTTCTGTTTCAATAGATTAAAACTCTTATTTGTTCCTATATTCCACTTAAATTCTTTCTTATCCCCTCCCATTTTTCTAGTCAAGGTTCCACAAATACTGCTAAAACCTCTTATGAACTTTTTGTAAAAACTAGCTAGTCCATGAAAAGATTGTACCTCTATCTCACTCCTTAGAGTAGGCCATTCAAGGATAGTCTTCACATTATTTGGGTCCATTTTTAGACCTTCAACTGAGACTACAAATGCTAGGTACACCAACTCCTTCTTTACAAAACTTCACTTCTTCAAGTTTATTAGTGACTTTTATTCCCTCAATCTATCAAACACCTTGCAAATATGGATCAAATGCTCCTCCAATGTCTTACCAAAGATCAAAATATCATCTAGGTAAATAATGACAAACTTACCTAGAAACTCCTTCAGTACCTATTCATGAGCCACATAAAAGTGCTCGGTGCATTGATTAGCCCAAAAGGCATGACTAACCACTCATACAATCCTTCTTTGGTCTTGAAAGCAGTCTTCCACTCATCACTTTCTCTAATACAAATATGATGGTACCCACTTTTCAAATCTATCTTTGTGAAATACTTAGCTCCACTCAAATAGTCCATAATACCATCTATCCTTAGTAATGGAATCTATACTTGATTATGATCTTGTTGGTGGTGCAAGAATCTATGCACATTCTCCATTCTCCATTCTTCTTTGGTGCTAATACTTCTAGTACAACTCATGAACTCAAACTCTCTTGAATCAACCCCTTCTACAATAAGTTGTGAACTTGTCTATTCAACTGTTCACTTTCTATTGGTGTCATTCTATGCATTGTTTTGTTTGTAAAACTGGCTCCTAGAACCAAATGCATCTTGTGAATGATCTTCCTCATTGGGGGCAATCCATTAGGTACATTATCTAATGCGATATCAAAAAAATCTCCCAACATATCTGCAACTTCTATAGGTACCTCCTCTACTTCTTCTTTACTATCTTTTGGAATTATAGCAAAACACATATGCTCATGCTTCATACCTTTGAGAAATTCTTTTCCATCAATGAAACATATTCTTGTAGCACTACATACCTTTTCTTCTTTCTCCTTCAATGACTTCAACTTATTTTTCACTTCATCCTTGGTCAAAGTATAGGTATTTGCTCGCCCATCATGTACATCATGCCTGTCAAACTACCATAGCCTACCCAACAACATATGAAATTTGTCCATAGGTATGATATCACAAAGTACCTCATCCTGGTAGTTTCCAATCTTAAACTTCACTGAACACAACTCATTGACCATGACTTTGTGGTCATCTTGCACCCAAGCAACTCTGTAAGAAGTTTAAGATAAAACAACATTGGTCCTCTATTTATTTCCCACAAGGGAATGGTCAAGTAGAAGCATCAAACAAAACCATTCTTAAAATCTTGCACAGAAAAGTTCATAAGAATGGTAGAGATTGGCATTTACAAATAAATCCAGCTTTGTGGGCCTATAGAACGAGTATTCACACTCCTACTGGGGCTACTCCTTTTGCTCTTACATATGGTGCTGAAGCAGTGTTACCTTTAGAGGTTGAAATTCCTTCACTTAGAGTTTCTCTCAAAAGTCTAGTTACAGATGAAGACTACCGTGCCATGAGACTTCAAGAGTTAGAACTTTTAGATGAGAAACGCCAAGCATCATTTGACCATATGAGAGTCTATCAAAAGTGCATGTCAAAAGCATTCAACAAAAAGGTTCACCCTAGAGAGTTTCAAGTGGGAGATCTTGTCCTACGTGTGAATCATAAGAATCAACAGAATAGAGATCAAAAGGGTAAGTTTGAACCTAATTGGCTTGGACCTTACATTATTACAGCAGCTTTTGGTTCAGGTGCCTATTTACTATCTACAACAGAGGGAGAGCAGCTTCCTGATCCTATCAATGTCTTGCACTTGAAGAAGTTCTATCCATAATGCCCATTTTGTCTAGGGGCATCTTTGTACATATTTATTGATCCTGAAAAAAAATTCAAAAAAATTGATATATTTAAAAAAATCCAAAAAAATGATATATTGTAAAAATTCTAAAAATTGAAAAATATCCTGAAAAAATGATCATCTTAGTGACAACCTAGCAAAAGGCACTTTGATGTATCTTCAAAAAAATTATATATTCCAAAAATACAAAAAAAAAAAAAATTTAAAAATTCAAAAAAAATAGAAAAAGTGCCTTGGTGAAAACCTGGAAACAGGCGCCTTGGTAGCAAAAAAAAAAAAAAAAAACCAAAAAAAAAAAAAAAAAAAAAAAAAAAAAATCCAAGTGGTGAAAACTTGGAAACGAGCACTACTTGAGGCCTTTGTACCCCTATTTCTTGGCACATGTCCTCGACACTTAGCCTTTCTCCACCATGCCTTGTCCTTGTTACCTTGGTTTGGAATTGGTCTTTGTCTAGGGGGCATAACTATGTTAGCTTTGGTTTCTTAGATGTGTGAGTCTTTAGGACACCTCGCAAATGGTGTTTTTCAACACCCATTGACATCGAGTGTTTTTCAACACTTATTGGTTTGGTCTTACCCAGTATCATCATGTGATCTTACCTTCCTACAAGCATTTGATCCTTGTCCTCAGAACTCAGTATCAGTTAACACACTTAAATTTTTAAACGCAACACTTAATGCTTGACTTATGTCATGATTTTTTTTCTCTGTGTACTAACTGTTATTGATTTTTGTTGAGTGTCTTTGTCTGATAAGTCTCTCCATGATGCATTGCTAGAAGACTTGGGGCATGGGACATGTTTTTATTTGTTGTTTGCTTGTGCGTGTGGTCTTGAAACTCTAGAGTGTCTCTTGTTGTCCCCTTGAGACACTTAGGAGATTTGAGGTATCATCCTTGATTGTTTTTGCACAACCATTCTTATGGTCATCTTGGCATCTATGCCTTGATGCGAGCATGGTTTTGCTACATTAAATTGGGTAAGCTAATATCGAAGTCATCTTGATCTTTATGTCTTTGATGCTTATGTTAGAATCTTTCCACATTCCAATCCGATATTAATTACATTCATATCTTCATAGTTGCGCTTGTGACTAGTGACGATTGTGTCATTTTTCGATGTCCGTTAATAATTGCCCAATGATGAAAATAAGTTCTTTTACATTCTCTAATGAATGATGAACACAAAATCCTATGTTACAATTTCTCTTTTGCAAGTACACCATTGCATTTCATGTAGCTTGCATTATTAGACTTCATGTTAGTTTGCATTTTTAGGCTACATTATAAGTTTGAGAGGGTTCTCCTTTCATCTTTATTGTGGACATTTAATCAATTGTGGTCACATTTTGATCTTCATTTCCTTATTTTCTTTCGTGATCTCAATCAAAATTTCTATCTTAAACAGTTGATTGATTTTTTGGAGCATTTTCTTTTCTTATTTCTATTTCTTTTCATATCTTTCAAAATTCTATCTTCCATTTTCTTGTTCCCCACTTCTTTTCTTCTAAATCACCTTTGGGGCATAATATTTCATGCTTGATGATCTACCTTGGTTCTATGATTCTTATATCTTTCATCTTACATCAAGAACCTTATCTTTTGTTTGATTTGATCAAATTTATCAATTTGTTGTTTCTCCTCTATCTCATTTTGATTTCGATCACGAGGGGGCAGTAATTATCAATTTCAATCCTTGATTCAGTTTTATCAATTTTATCCTCGACTTTTTCAAGTTAAAATTTATTTGTATTCTTTGTCCTGATGTGTTCCCGAGTCGACCACACATCTGGGTTGTTTTGTGATCCCAAATTGACCTCACACTTCAATTTCTTTCTTTGACTACATGTGTTCCCGAATCGATCACACATTAGTCAAAGAGGGGCAAATGTATGCACTCAAAAATGGTCGCCTAGACTATGGGCCCCCATTATTCAATTTATCAAATTTTCTGAATCAATGGTTTGTAATATTTTATTAAATCAATTCAAATCAATTTCCTTGATCAAATTCGATTTATTTCATTTCTAAGATTGATCATCTTATTCCAAGTCTTATTTAATTAAAAGAAAATCTTCTCTTTTAATTAAATAAAATAAAATCCCCATTTAATTAAAAGAAAACCTCTCTTTTAATTAAACAGTTCATCCACATTTAATTAATTAAGAGAAAAACCTCTTTTAATTTAATTAAATATCTTCTATTTAATTAAAAAGAACTTGCTCCCTTTTAATTAAATAAAAATTCCACTTAAATATCTCTTTTGATGAAAAAAGGAAATAAAATAAATTATTTTTATTTAATTTATCTACACTTAAAGATGTGATCTAAGTGGGATTTATCTTTCCACTTTCTCCTCAACCACTCCTCTTTTCTAATTGGTGGAATCTTGTCTCACATGGATCACCACTTTCTTCTCAACCACTCCTCTTTTCTCATTGGTGGAATTTTGTCTCACATGGATCAAGCTCTATTATCCCATATTGGTTGTGAGAAGCCTCTCACCTCCATAATTTCCTTTATAAGGGAGAGCCCTCTCCTCATTTTAGAGACCCATGATTATGCTATCGTTATGCTGCAGGTTTGAAGACCAATTTTTGAAGGAGTTTGAATACAAAAGCTTTTTGTGGAGAACTTCTATTTTCTTGTCTTTTTCTCTCTTGCACCCATCATGGGCTTTTAGCTTAGATCTTGCATTTATAGATTAGATTTTTCTTTCATAGATTAGATCTTATTTTCATGCATATTTGAAGATCATGGAGACTAGCATTCTTGCTTTTTCTCTTTGAATCTCTCATCTCATGGTGTACTTGCATGGGCACAAAAATAGGTCAAACTGAGGGTCTCCATTGCAAACCCTTACACTCTATGGGTAGAGAGCTATGGATCGATTTGTGAGGGCTCATTCTTGAGTTTTCTTACATGTAATGATTCATAGAAGTGTGACAACATTTTAGCACACGGTATCAACATGAGTGTTTTTGTCTCTTCATCTTCAACTTTGTGACCATCATTTTTGACACCATATTATTAGTACTCCCACCATAATTGATCACATAGCAATACTTATCTTTAGATCTACACCTTGTATGAAACAAGTCCCTTCTTTGATTAGGTTCATTCTCACCACTCAACATGACTCTTCTGTTAACTAAGACTTCTCCTCTTTCAATATCTTCAAAATGTTGTGATCTGACATCTTCATCAAGATGTGCAACTTTGGACCAACCTTCTATTCTTTGATTTTTCCTTTATTAGCATTAGGTACACTCAAATGTTCTATGCACTAAAATTTTTTCCCACGGAAGCCTCCTCTTCCAGATCCTTGTCCTCTACCTCTTCCTCTTTGATCTCTATTGTTCTGATCATTTTAATGATCTGAATTGTCTCCCCTCTAGTTCTGACTACTAATTCTAGTCTCATCCTTGTTCTTATAATCATCATTTCAACCTCTATAAGATCATTCATCAGATCTTCCACCATGACCTCTTCCACTATTCTTGTTATCAAACTTCTTATTTAGTTTTTCTTCAACTCTTAAGGAAAACTAGTATGCCTCCTCAATACTATTCATTCAAAGTAGATTTAGCTCATCCTAAATGCTTGGCCTTAACCAATTAAGATAATGGGAAACTTTCTCCTTATCAGCTTCTACATGGCCAGTTTTGATGAGGGCTCAACAAAAATCTTTGGTATACTCTTGAACATATTTTCCTGCTTGCTTCAACCCTTGCATTTTCTTCAATAGATCAAGCTCATAATCCATGAGGATATATTGTTGCTTTAGTTTACCTATCACCCAATCCCATCTAGTGATTTTTTCCTTTCCCTTTCTATTTTGCTCCAACTAAACCTCTTGCCACCAAATCTTTGCATGTCCCTTCAATTGTACCTTTAGAAACTTGATCCTATCAGGGTCATCAATATCTTCATACTCCAGTTCATTGATCCAATCAATTAGCTTCTTTGGGTTAAGATTTCTTGAAAATGTGGGAACTCCAAACTTAGGTCATTTTCCAATCTTGGAGATGGCCTTAAAATTCCTTTCTTCCTCTGGATTTAGAATTGCCTTTGCTTGAACATTTTTGTCTACTTGATTGTCATTCTCACTTTCATATCTTACAAGAAGATTTATTCCTCTATGCATTTATTCTTCCAATACTTGCATTTGTCTTTGGAGGGCTTGGAAACTCTTAGGTGTAACACCTACAACTCTTAAGCCACACTCTCTTCATGGAGGCATTTTTGTGCTTCCATTGAAACCCTAGTGAAAAATGGCTCACAATCGATGATCTATCTACACACTCAGCCTAAACCATAGTCTTGGTGTGAACTACCTCATTGTCAATGATTTATCTACAAACTCAAGAACCATAGCTCTAATACCACTTGATGAAGGGTGCTCCCCTTAATAACATAATCCATAACAAAAAATAAAGAAACAACAACAAATGTGAGAACAAAACATGGACTTCTTATTTGCACTACAAATGCGGAATTATAGAATTATAGAATTCACAAGTATAATATGCTAACCCACGTGGGTTCCTTCATTACAATAAGCTACAAGACAAGTTGCAAACTATCAGCTAGAGCTATTCTAGACAATGTGTGGACCTTTCTTAAATAGGCAATTTTATGTTGCCTAGGGAGGTTTTAGACATTGAAAATTAGTACCTGAGGCCGATGGACCCTAACAATACATATAGAGTCAGCTAAATACATCTTTGATAATTATTTTATATATTTCAGGTAGCCCAACTTTAGAAGGCCATAACTCTCAAACCATTGCTCTGATTGGCTATTATAACCACTTTTTTAAAATGTAGCTCCTAATCTATAGGCTTAGAACTATGCAAGCACCCTTTTGTCAAGGGAATTCTAAGGCCTCCAATGGTGTGCTTAAATATTTTTCTACAAATTTTTTTGTTGAAAATCTGCAATAACTTCTTTCATACTTAAGCTAGAGAAATGAGATTTTTATGGTAGGCTTATAATTCTAAAATGAACCTTCATGTAGAAAATGAGAATATTCCAAGCTTGTATGAAAAACTTACTAAAAATAGCAAGTTCCTATAAATAGTAACCACCCTATCTACTAGTCCTTATTAAAATAGAAAAGATTGAAAAGAAAATATTTTATTGGGTGATGCAAGATTGATCTTACACCCAAAATGCTCCTACATTAGGTTTTCTATTCATTGTGAGAGCTACAGGTGTGGGATCTTCGTGAGGAAAAATTCATTGGATCCAGCTTAGGGAGACCTTGCTTTTTCATCATTTTTACTTGTATTTGTGGATTATTTAATTTACCTAGTCATTTTCTATTTTAGCCCTTTTGACTATTAGGTAAGACTCTCTTATTTTCATGTTTTAGCCCCATTCTAGTAGCTATTTGTTCAGAGGCTAAGAACTAGTGTTCCCTTCCATTTTTGTTGGATGGTTCTTTCCTGTTAGTTAGCTATGAACATTTTCTCAAATTTTGGGATGATGGTTTGGGGTTTTGCATCGTTGTGTTGGTCATTTTTGCATATGGTGTTTGTACCCAAATTTTATTGGATTTTTTTGGCTTTTGTGCCCTAAGACCAAATGGGTTTTATTTTTCAATTTTTTCTAGTTTTGAGGTTTTTACCTCATTTTGCATGCCACCCAATTTTCTCAGGTTTACTTGGCATGATATTGATTATGGACTTGGATCATCTATTGGGATGTTGGTTAGATCATTATTGCACTTTTCTATTGCATTGGGATGCATGCCACATCCATCCTCCCAACTCTATTTTGGTTAAGTGTATCTTTGCATTATGTTCTCATCCAACCCTTGTGTTATGATCTTAGTGATGGTGGTGCACCATACATGAGAACATGCACGTGCATTTGTTAGGTGACTTGTGAGGCCTTATCTTCTATGGTATTTCTGGGAGTTATGATCATTTGGGGTTGGATTGGGAATATGCATGCGTATGGGAACTCATTGTTGGATGAGCATGGGTAGGGTAGGGTAGCATATGGAGGGGGATTCTATCTTTGTAGCCTAGTGTCTTTGCATGTATAAGCTTTAATCAAGTGATAACAAAATGAAATATTAGGTTGGTAATAAAATTACAATAATAAAAATATTTTGGATTTGCTCCTTCCATTGGGAAGTGTGAACTATTTGATACCATGCAACTCTCCATGATGTTAGCCCCTACATAGTAGCCCATTGAGTGTCAAACCAAGACCTATTGTTCTTGCATTGTCTCATGATCTTGGTTTTAGTAATCATTACTATCTAGCATGAGTGTTAGCCATGGAAGTTTTCTTTATGTGTGTTTTTGGTTGGATCATTATCTCCATCACCATGATGGGAGTGGACCTATGGGTTTCACATGGTTGGGAGGCATAGCTACCTATACCACTATTAGGGACTAATGTATAGAGGTAGTCTATTATCCTAGTGGGACCATTGCTAGATGTTTTCACTTGGTACTTTGGGTTCTAGAGTATGTTTTCTTTTGATTTGTGCTCTCATTGGAATGCTTGTATATCATATTTATATGATGTTAGTTTATCAAGGCATTTCCTTATTATGATGTTTAGCATATGATTAGAGGATGTTATCTACTTAGTTATTTCATTAGCATGTTATATTTCTATTCTTATGATGTTATTATGTTTTTGTAGTGATGTCCTTATAAGATAGCTCCACCTATCTAGTTGGCAGTTTAGGATGTTACACGCAGGGGATGGCTAGGGCCTTTAAGGTCTCATGATGCTATTATAGTTTGGAAGAACCATGCACTTATTTTGGTTGTTTCAGTTCGTTGTAATGTTGTCTTTGTACATGGTGATGTTTCTTTTAGTACATTCTTTATTGCTATGTTTTTAGATGGTTAGATGTAGTTTCATCTTTCAGTTTAGTATTTGATTGTTGATGCCTCAATTCATGGATCCCATAATCCCCAATGTGGAGGAAACTAAATTTTTATATTTTTACTTTATTATTTTCTAGCTTGTTGTTTTGGATCCTCATGTGAAATTTCACTTTCTCGTGCAAGAGTGAAAAAGTTTGCATGATGTGTTGAGTTTTCTCACGTAGTTCTTGGTACTTTCTCATGTGAAACTCCACACTAGTTTTGGGAATTTTGGCTACTGGGCCAAGTACTTCCTCATTTTGTTTGGTTCATTTCCTCATACAAAAGGAAATTTCTTGTGTGGTGTGTTGTACTTCTTCATGCAAAATTTTCTCAACTGTTGTCCTCATGCAAAAAATAGGGGGCCTCTCAACTAGTTTTTGGGGAATGCAATTTGGTGTTTTAGGTACCCTTTGGGTTTGCTTAATTTTCCATGCTTTGATAGATTGGAGAGTCTTTGTTCTATTGTCATCCTTGGTCTTCATTTCTTTGTTTGTGTGTATCATTTTAGTAGTGGCGTTTGGAGATTCATTGGTTATTGAGATTGTGTTTAAGTCTTCCATTGTGATCTTTGTGATTCTTGTATGTTGAGTTTTGTGTGCATCCATACTTGTTTAATTTTTATTTTTAATCTTGGCTTGTATTGAATCCTTGTTCCAAGGAGCTTGGGGTGGGGCATTACAAAACACCATAGCAACAAATATGACATTGAAATCTAAGATGGGAAAAACTAAAGAAAAACTAATCCTCATTAAAGTAAACATTAGTTAAGGTGACATCGATTAAGGTGAGTTTTATAAAAGCCCATTGATAATCTTCTCACTATCAATAAGGCTCACTACTAGTTGAGATATCTGCTCTTAAAAAAATGGTTTATTACAAGAATTTCTAACAGTTAAAATATGAATTGATGAAGTTACACTTGTATATGCACATAAAACAATTATATTTAGTAGTTCAACAACAATTGTTAAAAATTACTCTGGTTATAGATATTCTTTTGGTACTCATAGACCTTGTGAAAAATTAAATGTGGGACTTCTCTCTAATTTCATAATAACCCTTGTCACATCTTATAATTTATGTTTATACTCCTTACTTCGTGGTATTCACTCACAAAATTGTGTGTGCACTCTCACACTCATACCTTTGGATCTAAATAGGTTTTCTATATACATATCCACTACATATGTCAACCTAGCCATAAAACATTTAGGCTTACTAAATATGGGAAAATGCACCAAGTTGTGGTGCCAAAAAGATGACACAAAACTCAAATTTCTAAATTTCTAAAAGCATGTGCGCACTTTCTAAGAAATCTAGAAATGGGTTGCAAACTTGTGGCCCATTCCATTTTCCTTTATTTCATTGTGTTGGTTTCTTCTTTCCCCTCAATAAAGTGCACACAGTTTATGGAACTAGAAGAATTTTATCATTCTCCTTTTCAAAATGGCTCCTCGTCACCAGAGATCAAGACTAGGATCATCAAGTATGTTTTCTACTCTTCTTTTTTGTAGTGTTTTGTATGTTTTTGTAGTTTTGCTTCAAATCTATTTATTTCTTTAAAATGAAATTGGTTTCTCATTAGGAAATGTGAATAATCAACTAGAAAATCCCCAACCTAATCAAAAAAATCAAAATGAATACTCTCCATAAGATCATAACCAAAAAGCCTCCACAAGATCAAAATCAAAACCCTCCACAAGAAGAGCAAGAAATTTTGCAACCTCCACTGAATGAAAGACCTCCAGATATAAAGAGGGAAAAATGAATTAGAAGCTATCATTAGTAGGTTAAAAGCTTGCAGGAAAACTAATCCTATGAGAGCACAATTAGCATCCTCCCTTGAGTTCATTATGAGCCATGTAGTATTTGGCATCTTAAGAGAGAAGAAAAAAAAGATGTTATGCAAATAAGTTATCCTATAAAGATGTAATAAAAAAGGACATAACAAAAAGTAGCATATGTGCATTATTTAAAAAGCCTAGAGAACAAGACACTGCTAAACTTACAACTAAAAGGTTCCCCATCCATTGGTGCATACATGATGATATTAGAAATAACTTTTGGGATAGATGGTTGATGGTCTTTGATGCCTCTCCCTATAATAATCATGAGGTTCCAATGTATTTCTTAAGGAAATTGTATTGTGAATTTGTCTTTGGGGATATCCCCAATCATTTTGATATGTTAGATTCTCAAGGTAGAGGTGGGAGTCATCATTTGAGAGGTTGGGGGCATGTCATGACCCTAATATAGTTAGGGCACCTATTGTCAAGCCACATGGTAAACATGTGATTATTCCTTCAATTGTGAAGGAACATGTAGAGACCAGTACTCTAGGGACTATCAATGCTTTGACACAAACCCTCATTTAGTGTGCTAGTCCATTAGTTAAGGTGGAGCATTCTTTGCATTGTGGTCACATGTGCACATCATGTGGATCCTTATGCATGTTTGGCAGTCATGTTGGAGACACTATGGATGATGGGCTAGTCATTGATGAGTTCCTGAGTGACACATTTGGCATTGATGCATAGATAGATTACAATTATAATAAACTAAGTTGATCACATTTTGTATGTACAATGAATGACTAAGTAATTAGCATGTCTTGAAATTGTTCAAAATTCAGGGTAAGAGTGTTGATGGCCCCAGTAAAGATTCTTCGACCCCATTTTGCATCCCATTGATTAGTCAAGAGGTATGTATCAATTTAATCATTTAAATTAATACATATATTTATTAAGTAATCATATGAAGGATTGACAATTTTTTTTTATCCATGTGCTAATGTTCTCTACTAGACCATCTCCATTCACAAAGGACTTTGAGCCTAGGCATGATATGAGCTTCATAGAGGTACATTTGTTTCATGTTAATTTAATTCATTTGATTATATTTGTTTCATGTTTCATGTTTCATATAAACTGTATTATATGATTTTTAGTTGTTGACATCCGAGACTGCTCCTCATCTTCACCAATCCATCAATCATGAAGTTTCTGCCATGATGGCTAGTTCAAAGCCATTGACCAAGGTATGAAAGAGTTTTCATAGTTTTAGTTTTTATTTATAATAGTAGTATTAGAATTTCAAATGATATTTATAAGTATGATCGAGTGATTATATTGATTGAATTATTATAGGGCCTTGTTACTCTTGATTGTCCATGAGCCTTTGAGGTGGATGTACAAAGTGACTATTTGATGGAGGTAAGAAAATAAATAATTTTGTGTGTACATATATTTGATTTCGATGTATAATAATTATTGTTCATACCTACTTTTTTGTATCAGCTCCAGTTAGAGAGGAGCCTAAATAAGAGGATGAGCGAGCATGTGAGGAAGACCCCATCATCCTGATCATCTCCCTCCACACAATGACCAAAGAGCTATTGGAATTTTTTTCCTTGCCCTCATGGGAAGGAGAAGATATAGGGATATACACACATGTATAGGCATTAGTGGACATATATATTGGGTTTTATGTTAGTGAACATATTTGACATACATTTGATGTATATATGACATTTTATATTTGATGTATGACATATATTTGATGCATGACATTATTGGTTATCATAAAATATGATATGTTTGTTCATATATGACATTATTGGTTATCATAATATATTATATGTTTTTTCATGCATGACATTATTGGTTATCATAATAAATTATATTTTTGTTCATATATGACATTATTGGTTATTATAATATATATCTTGTTTTTCTTGTTTATGTTTTAGGTACACTTCATGTATTTCATTTTAATATAATTTGCGTCCAAAATGATGTAGAGTGCTCACACCAAAAGTTAGCGGATTCCCAACAAGAACACTTTTAAGGAAAACTATCTTTACCACCTTCCTAAGTCTCTTCAAAGACTCTTTCCAACTTGGTTACAAGACTGAACAAAATTCTACCCAACTCCACAAAACTACTTGATCACTTTCCCTATTCAAGACTTGGGAAGAAATAAGGGAAAAATGAGAAAATTTGACAAATGGATCCTAATCAACTTCTTGCTTCAAACTAACACCTTAGTCACTTCAAGGAACTCCTAATGATGAGGTTTCCATAACTACTTTACTTTCCCAACATGTATTTTACAAAATTGCTCTCAATAGGCCTAATTGCCCTTGTAGCCCTTTTTGTGGGTTTTAGACAACAACTTTGTTTTTCTCCACTAAACCTAGAAAATAAAATAGGTATTTGGATATTGATGTAAGAAGGAGGTGGTGATACTATATTCTTATTACCAAACTCTCATCACTAGGATTCTTTCAAGCCTACCAACATATTACCTTCAGTCCCTTAGGACTCTTTCAAGGCTAGAGACTAGGTGGTTGGCCTATTCCTTATGCCACCCTCACCTATTCCAAATGTCTCTACCTAACCCTTCACAAACTCAATCAACTACCTCTCACAATAAACAACACATCCACTACCTTACACCCCCAAGGATCTTTCACAACACAATACCCCAATAAGCTTCCAAAATGCTTAACTCATTGTCATTTAGGTGGTTTAAACATTCATAAGGTGCTATACAGCTTAGTGGGTTTCAAAACATCAATTTTCACAAAAAAAAGTCCATAAAATGTATGTCAAATATGTTCACTAACATAAAATCCCACCTTTGGGATTTTAAGGTAGGAAATCAAAATCTCTCCAAAAAACCACCAAAATCAATGAGGGATTCATAACCCAATACTAAGCTTGACTAAGTTCCAAAAACATAGACTCCCAACTATTTAATAAAGCATATAACTTGTAGGCCTAAGTCTAGACAAATAGGCCTAAAACATACCTTCTAACTTTTCCCTCATTAAACTTTCAAATAAAAATAACAAATGAACTTGTTTATAGTTTTACCTTACCAAGATCTTACAAAATTATGACTTTCAAAGTCCTAACTATTGAGGAGATACACAAACCTCCAAACCCTTGTTATAATGAGAGTTTCCTTACTGAATAAGATAACTATCTCACAAACTTGAGTCTCTCATTTATTCCATCCTTCCAAGAGATTCTTCAACATCCTATGAGAGAAAATAATCTTCCAACATGCATGAAAATCATACACCAACCTATGCCACGTTCTTATTTATTGTTTCTGTTAAGTATCAGAATTTGTACCCAATGCTTAATTTTGAAAGTTTAGTAATTCTAACTTAACATGGGAATCACTTCACTTCATGGGACATGCAAATGAAATGAGACCTTTGGATTCTAGGCTGGCTCCTATTGGATATTCAGTGAAATATCCTTAAACTTAATTTAAACCTGAAGGGAAAAGGAGAGAAATTGTTGTAAATAAACCTAAAACCTATAGCCTAAACTAGGAGATGGTGATACACCACAATGATTATGAAAACTCAAACACACTTAATAGAGAAGGATCAGATAGCTACTTGGAGTACATGAAAAAACACTTCTTTTTGTAAAGATCTGCATAAATAATTTGTAATACGGTGTGAAGAATGAACCAATTTCACCTTTAAGAAGATGAATTACAACCTGCAAATAGACTTACTTTCCTATAACTAGGTGCTAGAATGAAACAAAATAGTAAGGAATAATGACAACTCACAGATTATTCTATCAAATCATTCTCACATCACACACAAAATTGTAAGAATAAAGGAGGTTTAAATTAACACCAAAATAACATTAACACAGATGCTGTCACCTATATTGAATTTCCCAAGATGAATTACAAACTCTACAAAAAAAGGTTAACCAATGATGTCGAGTTGCTGCATTGTTTGTTAGGTCAAAGAATCACTAGATCAACAGCGATAAGTTTGTTACATCAAATTTTGTAAATTAGTTGGATGATAAAGATGATGAGTAGATGTCATAGAATTTTAGGTAAACCATGCAAACCAATTCAAGGTGAATGCTAATGGATTTATCATGAAGTTTCTAGAAGAAGCAATTTGGAGGGAAAACAATACAATGAAGTACAAAACTTCTTTATAAGGAGTTATAGGTTAGAGATCAAACATGCATGTATGAGAAGGAGTTGGTCATAAGTGTGGTCATTTGAAGAAGCCAAGACGAGTAAGGACAGAGCATCAAGACTCTGAGTTGATCAAGCGATCATGGAGTGCATTGGCATAATGAGTGGAAGAACTCAAGGAGATCGATCATGAAGGGTGAACAAGCTGTCAGCATTGCAAGGGAGGAAAGCCAAGCAAAGAAAACTTGAAGAGCGATCTGAAATCTGCAAGGTTGAAGTTGCAATCTATATCAGGTCAAAATCTGTTAGAAGTTGTAATCTTTCTTTGGTGTATTTATAAACCAAGGTTAGAACTCCTTTCTTTATTTTTGTAATATATTAGGATATAATCCAAGGTATCCTAATATATTTCTTTTTTTTCCTTTTTCCACTACATCTTATTTTGTCATCTAGTGGAATATGTGAGGATAAATATGTATTGTAATTTCTAATTTTAGATTATTCTTCCTTAAGAGGAATCTCACACTTGGCCTCACACACATATGATGGTGGCATTCATAGACATGGGAGTTACATTCTAACTCCTCTCTCTCATCTTTATTTAAGAGATAACCCTCTTCTCTCATTTAACAATGAGGTTTCTTCCTCTTATCAAATATTGTATGAGCATTGCTCTCTCTCTCTCTCTCTCTCTCTCTCTCTCTCTCTCTCTTCCTTCTTAGGCTTTTCATGCATCATTCATAATGTCACAAGGGGTTTTCTTTGCTTTCCCCTTTCCAAATATCTTGTCTCATGGTGTTGGAGCTTGAAGCTTTCTCTCTCCTATTTTATGGTAATATCTTATCATGCATTTACTCACTTAGATTCTTTCCTGGTTTTGCTTATTTACATATTTCTTTTTCCATTTCTAACATGGTATCAGAGCAGTTTAATCTTTGTTTTGAGTGTTTGCATGAAGGTACGATTTGAAGGAGACTCTTGAGAGAGATTTCACTAATTTCTTCTTTAATCTTCTTAAGTTGGAATAAATTAATTTTTTTTTGAGTTTGGCTGGTTTACTGCCAATTTTGATTAACTTCTATTTGCTCTAATTTGTGCAGGTTACTTCTTGTTTTCTTTTAGTTTTCATCTAACCCCCTTTGGAAGGCTTGCCGCCAAAGGTTTTTCCTTTTAAGTCACTTTGTTCTCTCTTGATATTTTTCATGATTAAATTTCCACTGAAGAAGGTGCCAAAAACTTTGATATCATGTCCTTAGCGATCTGTAATAGACCCTTGACATCAGTTGCACCAAGTTGTAATAGGTCTCCTATCAAATCTTCTTCGCTAATTTCTCTCTGAATAGCTAAGATGCCTTCACGAAGAGGACCAGACTGAGTGAAAATACCCAAGAGCTTCTTCAAAAGCAGCTTGCCAATTCTTGTTACCCTCTGATAATTCTGAGAAATCCACCGCACTTTCTTCGCCTCAGACCTCACTTGCATCAACTCCCCATATGCTGAAAGAAGCTCATTGAAAGAAGACATAATTTGAAAATAATCAGAAGGGCGAGATAACGACTCCTTCCATGCATAATGAGAAATGTAATCCGAGCCCATTGACCCTGCTATTCTCCACCATTTTACACTATTCTCAAATCCCTCTGCTATATGTCTAGCTCTCCGTGCCCCTGTGTAGTCTCCTCGTGAAGCCCTGAGAGAGGCCACTCTGGTCATAAGAGAGTGAAGTAGAGAAGAGACTGTTCTCAAGCTTCTGAGTACTGTAGAGGCTGCTGAGAAATATGTAAATGTACTTGCAGTTGCTGTTGGAGATGCCATGACCAGCATGATCAGGAATATTGCAAACCTCGTCTGCATTGTAGATTTGAACAATATCCCCCCAACGTGGATATGAAACAAAGATTTACCACCCCAACATTGACAAGCTTGGTCGCATATGTCTAGATATTCTGAAGGATAAGTGGAGTCCTACTCTTCAAATTCAAACTGTTCTTCTGAGCATACAAGCATTGTTGAGTGCACCAAATCCTGATGACCCACTCTCTGAGAATATTGCAAAGCACTAGAAATCAAATGAAACTGAGGCTGTGGAAACAACGAAAGAATGGACTAGGCTGTTCCCGCTGCTACCCACCAACAATGGTTTGTGGAGGCACTCAATAATCTGCCTGTGAATCAGGGGATTTTCGCCAGATCTGATTGTGGGTCAGGATCTGATGCCTCCACTTGGGTTAACAACATGCACACAAGAAGTACTCTGCCTTTTCCTGGTATAGCCTCATATAATTTTTTTTTCCCTCAATCTGCAGTTGCTGGTCTTTTATTTTCAGATTCTTTTTTCTTTTTTGAGCTCTTGACAGAGGCATCATTTTCTTTTATCATTGCCTTTTGTCAACCTATTTTTGGCATGAAATCATTCATTGTCAGACAAGTGCAATATTCTATTTTAAATCTCTCTTACTCATTACAAGCTTTACTCAAACTTTTTTTAGAAAAGTTTTTTAACTCTCTTAATGTTTTATTTCAAAAAATTCTTTTTGAATCACTTCCAATCTTGAAGGCATAGTATGAAAAAAATAGGGAGATCTTTTCTTGCCCCATGACTTTATGTTCTTATTACTTTGAGGTTATATTTTTGAACCAAGGTAAATATTGTGACTTTTTATAAATTGTGACTTTCCAAAATATTAAGTATGGAAAGGTGATTATATTCTTTAACCAATCTATTTTCATATATTTATTTGAGTATATATGGGGGCCCAAATATATGCCCATATAAATATATAATTTATGACTATAATATTTTAGACATTAATATATACCTTTGCAAAATCAATTAAATACTCATGTTTACACTCAATGGAGTTTTATACCTGATATCTATATTTAGTTGATCTTCCTTAAATCATTTTACTTAATTGGATTATGAGTAATCTTACACATTTGCCTTCATTGTGATATTTTGATGTGCCCATAGTTGCACTTTTATGCTTTTATAGCATCATTTTATGCCCATGTTGGCACTTTATGGTGTTATACCATTGATATACATGATTTATATGATATTTGTTTTTGAGTTGCATAGGGAGCCAATTTTTTCAAGGTTAACTATGTAGGTCCCCTCAATATAACTGATACATAGTTTCCTTATTTGGCCCATGGAGTATCCCTCCATCCTATATTGGTATGCACTCATTTATATGGAGTTTCTCTCCATTTGATCCTATCTATTCCATTTTGATAGGATAATATTTTTATGGAGTTTCCCTCCATTTAATCCTATCTGTTCCATTTTGATCCTCATGAAGAGGATGTTATTATTGGAGTTTTGTCTCCAAATTCAGATGATTTGAACCAATTTGAAGGCAATATGTTGTTATATCCTCATAATCCATTCGTTTGATTATCCTAAAAAATCATGATTTGATCAGCATGTCTCTCTTTTTACTTTATTTTCATATATTAATGTGATAATGATTTGCATACTTTATTGCTTAGATCATGAGTCATGCAAGTTATGGTGCTGTAGCCCATTAATTTGCAGTGAGATGATTCATTAAGTGGACTGTCTATATCCACATGATTGATGCAAGATTGATGCAAGTATCATTAGTTGTCCTTGTCTGTGGTCATTTGTGCATTAGTATAATATTCTTTTCATGAGAGCATTGATCAAGCTTTTTACTCAATTTGTCCTTGTTGACAATTTTTTTGAGCATATACTTTATCTTGATATCAGGTTATCTCCATTGTTTTGTGGTAACATGTTTTACTCATTGTTTCTCTATGAGAACTTTATTATCCTTATTCAAAAAGATTTTGAATTTGCATATATGATGGCATTCTACTTGTGGATATTTGTCTTGTTGTTCTTTTTTTCAGGTGATCCATTAAGGAACCTTCTTGATTTTCCACATATGAAGAGGTGTCTATTCTTCCACTTGATCACATTCAAAGGACTCATGTACTTCTCTTGGATCTACAAATGTTCCATATGGCTTGAAGGCAATCAAATTACTTCATATTTAAGATTAAGTTGCAGATTTTTGTAAATTATGGGTTTAATACCCTTTGATGTAATTACCCCAAGTAAAGATTAAAGGGGGGTGTTAGAAGTTGTAATATTTCCTTGGTGTATTTATAAACCAAGGTTATAACTCCTTTCTTTATTGTTGTAATATATTAGGATATAAGCCAAGGTATCCTAATATATTTCTTTTTTGTCCTTTTTCCACTACATCTTATTTTGTCATCTAGTGGAATATGTGAGGATAAATATGTATTGTAATTTCTAATTTTAGATTATTCCCCCTTAAGAGGAATCTCACACTTGGCCTCACACACATATGAATGGTGGAATTCATAGACATGGGAGTTACATTCTAACTCCTCTCTCTCATCTCTATTTAAGAGATGACCCTCTTCTCTCATTTAACAATGAGGTTTCTTCCTCTTATCAAATATTTTATGAGCATTGCTCTCTATCTCTCTCTCTCTTCCTTCTTAGGCTTTTCATGCCTCATTCATAATGTCACAAGGGGTTTTCTTTGCTTTCCCCTTTCCAAATATCTTGTCTCATGGTGTTGGAGCTTGAAGCTTTCTCTCTCCTATTTTATGGTAATATCTTATCATGCATTTACTCACTTAGATTCTTTCCTAGTTTTGCTTATTTACATATTTCTTTTTCCATTTCTAACAAAATCCTTCTAATATTTTCTTACCATTGTATAAGAAATTGAAACCCTACATTGCTAGGTTAGCTTAACAGCTAGGTGAATAAGCCTTAGGAAAAGGATAAAGAGATCCCTAGGAGAACGATAAAGAGATCCTCAGGAGAAGGATAAAGAGATCCTCAGGAGAAGTATAAGAGATCCTTAGGAGGAGGATAGTAGATCCTTAGAGAGGGATGAAATATTCTTTTGAGAAGGTGACTATAAATCCCATGGACTTGGGTGAGCCTAACTACTCTATGTAAATATGTTAATAGGGTGACATTCCAAGTTGAATGTTCTTAAGTCCTCTAACAAGGCACACTCCTAATAGGGTGTAGAAATCCTTTAACAGGGTCACATTTAACAATGTGTTGTAGCCTTTAATAGGATAGGCCTTTAACAGGGCAAACCATCAGAAATGGTTAAAATCAATTGCATAGTTATTTTGTGGGTATCATCCCTACTCTAGTTTTACCTTCTTATTCCTAGAGGGTTTCTGGGTCATCAAAATCCTTAGTGTTATGGTGTGATGCATGTTTACTTTTCGTGGTTGTTTAATGTTTAATTGCATGCATGATAATTTCAGTTATATATCATCCAAGATTTGAAGAAAAAGTTGTATTGGAAATCATTGGACCTTGGATAACTAATTCACCCCCCCGCTCAGTTATTTTAAAAGAATTCTAACAATTGGTATCAAAGCCCACTGCTAATTTGTTTCAAGGTACTAGCATCAGGAAGATCAAGATGTCCAAGAGAGAAGTTCCCAAGCTAAACAAAGACAACTTTGTTGCATGGAAAAGTCTGATGAAGCTACACCTCGGATCAATAGGTGACTATGCATAGACCTCAGTCATAGTTGATCATGTAGACTTTGTAGGAGCTCTCACTGTAGATGACATGAGCAAGAAGAAGGAGCACAATCAAGCGATGTTAGATATTTCTTTAGCACTAAGCTATGCTAAGTATGATGACATCAAAGGATGTGATACTGCACATTAGATGTGGGAAACATTATCAAGAATCTATGGAGGAGATGATAATGTCAAGAGAGCCAAAAGAGAGAGCCTAAGAGGAAAGTTTGATGACATGAAAATGAAAGAAGGAGAAAATGCTGCTCAATATGGTGCAAGGATGAAGGAAGTAGTAAGTGCCATAAGAAGCCTAGGAGGATAGTTAGCAAAAGAAATAATATGTAGCAAATACTTGAAAACTTTGCTTCCCATCTATGCTATAAGAGTATCAACCATCCAAGAGTTAAAGTGTGTACCAGGGAACACTTTTTCATTGAAGGAATAATTGGAAGACTCACTGCCTTTGAGCTATCCAACTTTGACAACTACAAGCCAGAAAAATTTGAATTTGCATTTAAAGCCAAGATGAAAATAAAAGACAATGAAGAGGTGCAAACAAAGAAAAAGAATGGAAAAGGAAAGTATGCATCTAGTGACAGTAGCACTGATGAAGATGATGTAGACCAATTGGAGGCATTACTAGCAAGAAGATTTAACAGAGGAAGAGGCAAATTCAAAGGTAAACTACCAATCATTTGTTTCAATTGTAATGAAGTTGGTCACATTGTAGCTAGATGCACACAAAAGAAAAATTTCAAGGATGGAGGAAACTTCAAGAACAAGAAAAAGGACAACAAGGACCATAGAGGTAAAGGCAAAAGATGCTACATTGTTGAAGAAGACTCTGATGAGAATGATGATGAAGTAGTTTATGTGGCTATGAAAGATGAATCAGATGAAGATGAAGTAACTACCCTAGTAACCTACATGAACAAGAATGATAGATGGATCATAGACAGTGGATGCTCTCATCACATGACTAGAGACAAAAGTAAGTTCATTACCTTTACTCAATATGAAGGAAATAGTGTTAGATTTGGTAATAATGCACCATGTCAGATCAAAGGGAAAGATAGTATCAAGCTTACTGAAAGGATATCATGTGATAATGCATATTATGTTGAAGGCCTAAAATATAACTTGTTAAGTGTCTCATAGTTAGGCAACATAGGATACAAGGTTGAATTTGGAAATGGAATTGCTAAGATTTATGATTCTCAAGGAAGTCTAATAGGAAAAGTTGATCAGAATAGGAGTAATTTGTTTTACCTAGACATGGAAGATTCTTCTTGTCTCATTGTTCAAACTGATAATGTATGGTTATGGAACAAGAGGCTATGTCATGTAAATTTTGACAATCTGATAAGCATCAACAAGATGAAGAAAGTTAGAGGTCTACCAAAGTTGAAGAAACCTAGTAACACCATGTGTAAACAATGCCAACTAGGGAAGATGACCAAGTCAACTTTCAAAAGCAAGGCTTATACTTCTAATGAAGTATTAGAGCTAGTTCATACTGACTTGTGTGGTCCTATTTGAGTGCAAAGCTACAAAGGTGACAAATACATAATGATATTTGTAGATGACTATTCAAGGATGATGACAGTCATGTTCCTAAAACTAAAATTAGATGCATTTCAAATGTTCAAATGGTACTTGACCAAAATTGATAAAGAAACTAGGAAAAGCTTAAAATGTCTCAAATCTGATAGAGGAGGTGAATTCACATCAAGAAAATTTGAAGAATTCTGCAATGAAAGAGGAATCAAAAGGAAGACATTAGCACCTAGGACTCCACCTTAGAATGGTATAGTAGAAAGAAGGAAAAGATCAGTTATTGACTATGCCAAGACCTTAATGATGGAGAAAAGTGTTGCACTCAAGTACTGGAGAGAAGTTGTAAGTACTGCAGTCTACACACTCAATAGAGTTCAAGTCAAGAAAGGTACAAATGCAACACCTTTTGAATTATGGTATGGGCATTCTCCTAATGTAAAAAATTGGATGCAAATGCTATACATATAAAGAGTCTAGAAATGGAAAGTTTGATGCAAAGAGTGAGGAAGGCACATTTCTTGGTTATTCTACTAGAAGAAAAGCTTATAAGTGCTTGAATGTTAACACTAACAAAGTAGTAGAAAGCACAAATGTGAAGTTTGATGAGCTTGTAGAAGTTCAAAGTGTTGAGGACACCAAGAAAGTAGAAGAATACAAGACATTTGTATACTTTTATGAAGGTATACCTAATAATGGTGAAGTTGCAACTCATAATGACAATCAGCAACAAAATCCAGTATCTACCGAATCACAGACAATGAATGCCGAGCTAAAGACACATTCAAAAGCTAAGCTATAGAATACAGAGAATGTTCATAATACCTGATGAAAATATGCATGAGGGTTTAGATTCTAAAAGAGACAAAATGCAAATAAGGGAAGAACCAATATTGGCAAAGTATGTAAGAAGAAATCAAATTGTTGATCAAATTATTGGAAACAAAGAGGTAGGACCAATGACAAGGAATAGACTCAGAAGTGAAACATGTCTGCTCAGAAAAATGGGAACGAAAAATAGTAGGTGAATCCATAACAGATGATGACTAGTACAATGCTATGAAAGAAGAAATAGAACAAATTGAGAAGAACAAGACATGGACCTTAGTCTCAAGACTAGCTGACAAGAATGTAATTGGAACCAAGTGGGTATTTAGAAACAAGTTAGATGAGAATGGTGAAATCACAAGGAATAAGGCAAGACTAGTCTGTAAAGGGTATGCACAAGAAGAAGGACTAGACTATGGAGAAACTTTTTCTCTAGTTGCAAGAATGGAAGGAGTAAGGACCTTACCGGCATATGCAGCCTTCAAAGGATTTATAGTCTATCAAATGGATGTAAAGTCTGCATTTCTAAATGGTATACTTGAAGAAGAAGTCTACATAGAGAAACCAAAAGGTTTTGTTGATAAAAAGAACAAAAACAAGGTATGCAAATTACACAAGGCTCTATATGGATTAAAGCAAGCCCCTAGAGCTTGGTATGAGAGACTTCACAAATATCTAGTACAAATAGGATTTAAAAGAATTGATGATAACAACAACATGTACATAAAATTAGAAGAAGGTAAGGATATTCTTGTATCTAAAATATTTTTTGATGACATATTTTTTGGAGGAAAGGAAGTACTTTGTAAAAGTTTTGTTGACAAAATGAAACATGAGTTTGAGATGTCTATGTTTGGAGAAATCAAGTTTTTCGTAGGATTGCAAGTACATCAACTAAAACATGGCATATTTTTGACACAATCAAAATATATCAATTAGATTCTCAAGAACTTTGGATTAGAAGATTCCAAACCTGTCAGCACACCAATGGCAATAGGACATAAGCTATCCAAAAATGATGAATCAGTTGAAGTCAACCAAACAATGTATAGATCCATGATTGGAAAACTACAATATGTTGTACATAGCAGAAGAAGCAATTTGGAGGGAAAACAATACAATGAAGTACAAAACTTATTTATAAGGAGTTACAGGTTAGAGATCAAACATGCATGTATGAGAGGGAGTTGGTCATAAGTGTGGTCATGCAAAGAAGCCAAGAGGAGTAAGGACAGAGCGTCAAGACTCTGAGTTGATCAAGCGATCATGGAGTGCATTGGCATAATGAGTGGAAGAACTCAAGGAGATAGATCTTGAAGGGTGAACAAGCTGTTAGCACTACAAGGGAGGAAAGCCAAGCAAAGAAAAGGACTGAAGAGTGATATGAAATCTACAAGGTTGAAGTTGCAATCTGTATCAGGTCAAAATCCTTCTAATACTTTCTTACCATTGTATTAGACATTGAAACCCTGCATTGCTAGGTTAGCTTAACAGCTAGGTGAATAAGCCTCATGAAAAGGATAAAGAGATCCCCAGAAGAAGGATAAGGAGATTCTTAGGAGAAGGATAAGAGATCCTTAGGAGGAGAATAAGAGATCCTCAGAGAGGGATGAAAGATTCTTTTGAGAAGGTGACTATAAATCCCATGGACTTGGGTAAGCCTAACTGCTCTATGCAAATCCTTTAATAGGGTGACATTCCAAGTTGAATGTTCTTAAGTCCTCTAACAAGGCACACTTCTAATAGGGTGTAGAAATCCTTTAACAAGGTCACATTTAACAATGTGTTGTAGCCTTTAACAGGGCAAACCATCAGAAGTGGTTGCAATCAATTGCATAGTTATTTTTTGGGTATCTTCCCCACTCCAGTTTTACCTTCTTATTCCTGGAGGGTTTCTGTGTCATCAAAATCCTTAGTGTTATGGTGTGATGCATGTTTACTTTTCATGGTTGTTTAATGTTTAATTGCATGCATGATAATTTCAGTTATATGTCATCAAAGATTTGAAGAAAAAGTTGTATTGGACATCATTGGCCCTTGGATAACTGATTCACCCCCCCCTCTCAGTTATTCTAAAAGAATTCTAACACCTTCTGCCCAATATTAACAAACTCGGGCAATCCATTGGAGTAAACATAACATATTTTCAGTCTTGTTTCAACAACCATCATCAAGTTCCTTACAACACTTGCAATACTAAAATTCTGAAATTGTCCTCAAATATAGAGTCTTTTATAACTAATAGCAATCTTTAAGAGGGCTGATACTTGAAATATGTCACTAAACACATTATAGAAATATTCAGGATAAACCCTAGATGATGTATCTCCAATTATTTCCTATTGTTCCTTGAACCACACAACTTGTTTTTCCTTAACTTATACAACTAATTAGGTAAAGCTAAGTCACAAATCCTGTGTACATTTTCCATAGTTATTTGTATAATACCATGGGAAAAATCTTAAAAACTAGAACAATATTGTAAATGAGTTGACTTGGCATCAAATGTGTTCTGAACCTTATGTTTAGTAAAAAGATTCAATGCTTTTTCAACATTATTTGATAGATTTGAAATCTGTGCTAGAAAATTTGTTTTGCTTGACTTGTGGTGCTGAACCTTGACACATTTCTTTCACTATATACCCAGAAAATGGGAATTTGTAGGTTTTGAGCTTCCACACATTGAGTAGGAATCATTTTTTCTTATTTTAGAAGAGCCCATTGGTTATGTTTTTTTTTAACATTCAGATCTATTTACTTTAGATTCTCCGAATTCTACCAAATGCATACTTTCAGTTGTCATTTCATTATGAAAAGGCTTTTCCAAATAAAGTGATTCATGTATAAACCTTTGGCCTCCATACTTAAATTTTTGTATAGTTTTAGAGGTCAAATGATTAATTGAAAACACTCCCACTATTATTCAAAGTTTTAGTTGTTGAGTTTTAAGCAATGAAGCAATTATCTTTATGTAAGCCAATGGGAAATTTCTATGTATTAATTAGTCTTTTAGCACCCCGTGCCTAATCCATATTCCAGAGGCTCATTTTTCCTATATCCCTATGATAACCATCAAGACAAACCATTTATGTGGGCTTCACTAATTGCTGAATTATTCAAGTTTAATTCATCTTGTTTTGTTTGTTGATTTAGACATTTTGTGAGTTATATCACTACGATGTAGATTTGAAGCTTTCTTTTTGTTATCGAACTAAAAGCACTTTGGTGTTTTTTACTGTTATTTCTGCATTACCCTCCATTTTCATGACATTTGAAAGAGAATTTCATGAGGTTCAAGCATGGGCTTGTGACACTCATAAAGTATCCTTCTATGATTTGCACCTCCTACTTTTGTACACTTAGAATACACTTTGCTATTTTTGATATGTATTCAGAATGGAAAATATATAGCATGTGTGGGTACATAGTTGTAGGTAATTAGTCATTTCTTAGATGTTTTTGAGATATAACTCCATTTTATTTTCTCATGTAGAAGAATAGAGACCAGAATCTACAAGATCAAGGGCTATACCAAGAGCATCATCGAAGATCATATAACCAATCAAACACTGAAAAGGAAATGAATGGTTACCTCTAAATCTATCTTCATGTGTTGTATTTTTCTTGTTCTTAATATGTATGAAATAAAGTAGTTAGACTCACAACTTATGTGAGATTTTTTACTTCCAACATTTTCATTTCATATTTTGTAAAACTAAAAGTTGTACATATCAATTGTATATTTGAGAAATGAATAATACAAGGATATTATTTTGTGAAATGAATGGAGGATATTATTTTGTGAAATTAATGGCATTCATGTACTTTCCTTTTCTTCATACTTAAATTTTACACATGTGCAAAATTTTAGTAACATTTTCATTATATTTTCTTTGCAAAATCATGTAATTTACTGATTTTTGGCCAACTCTTCACAAAGGGAAATGATTATGTTTCAAACCCATGAGATGTCTATTAATACAAACAAGAATATCCTGAACATATTCCACTAAATATATTTAGTGATAACATGCAACTAAAGTGGTGTTTCATTTTGACAAAGTACGAGTTTGTTGTTCTAAAATAGGGAGTAATGATAGTTGACAATAAATCAATGATCCTTTATACAAGTTTAAAATTAGTAGTGATATTTTTCCATATAAAAAGAGCTTAATAATCACCAACACCTTGAGATAAAGGAGAAGATACTAAGACTTTAACTCAAATACTAGTATATGCTAATTTTCACAAAAACAAAACAGACTTGTATTCTACAAAGTTATACATCATAATCTGCACTTTTCTACTCCACCTCTCTTCTTCTCTATCTTCTACATGAAAATGTATTGTTCCTATACAAACACATGACCTTTTACCTCCTCTAAGAGGTTGACCAAGATGGATGACTGTTGACCTTCCAAAACTTGTCATTTTTTGTAAAAAATTGCTAATTGCAACTTTTTGACAATTTTACATTTTTTTGCACGTATTTGCATTTTATGATTTCTCATAATTTCTAGACACCCTAAATGGGTCCAAAATCTCAAAATGACATTTTAATATTTCATTACACTCCATTTATGGCCTTGCATGGCATTCTTCCTCATTTGACTTACTTTGACCCACATTGCTTAACACATGAACTAGGTCAACATGACCTTAATTGAACACTAAATACATGAATTGAAAAACTAATTCTATAACCTATCATGACAAAAAAACCTAATAATTATGACTCCAAAATCCAAGGAGATGGTCAGGGTTCTCCTGCACCATACTTCTCTTGTTGAAAAAAACTCAAGTCCCTTGAGTTTGTTGTTGTGACTTTGTCTGGTGTTGATACTACCTCCTAGTTCACTTTCTTGCCACATTTCCTAGCCATTTTCCTTCATCTCCTTCATCTTGTTCCAAATTATTCTTATCTCTTCTATCTTTCTTGGAGGCCTAATTATGACATTCAATTCTTCAACTCTATCATGGACTAAAAGAATGATCAACATTATGCCAATCTCTAGTGGCTTCCTTATTTGAGGTACCTTGGCTCCACATGAACTAATAAATTTCATCTTCACCAAAGGTTTAAATTTCCTTGGTGAAAAAAACAAAAAATATTGATTACTCATCATGCTATTTTCCATAAATGATGGCTTCATCAACAACTTTATCCTTACTATTTTCACAATTTTAGTCCTTTGATTATTTCTTGTCTGATTCCAAAATTGCTTGCCAATAACCAAAAAAAATTTAGCCTTTCCAAGGGATATGTCCCTATCTTCTTCATAAATTGATATATTTTCTACCTCTTTTACTGATCCCATCTTGCAATGGTCTTCCTCTTTACTATTGTCGTCAACATTTTCAATCATAGTGTAGACTATCTACCCCATTTTTCCTTCATGCCACATAGACTTCATTTCTATGTCATGTTCCCACACTTCTTGTATGTCCTCTCTAGTCTTGTTGTCCTCTATTTTAGACATTAGTTCTCCCCTTGGCTTTGTGATTTGGTCTACTCTAGTGACCATTTCTTTTCCATATGCTTGATCCTCTTTCTTAATAGGTTCCCCCAAAATATGTTTAACCTCTTCATTGTCAAATTTTTTCTTCTCTTCTTCCTTTGCCTACTATTTTAGAAAATTCTCTAATTTCTTTCCTCTTTCTTCATTCTTTTCTAGTGCCTCCTTCAAATTTCTAATTTCCTCTAACATGATTTCCTCCTCTTCTCTTTGTTTTCTCTTTCTCCTTTTTTCTTCCTTTTGTATTCTCAAGGCATCCTTGTAACATAGGCATGCCTTCCATACTTCTTGCAGTGGTGTCATCCTTATCACAAGAAACTACAAAAATCTCTCAAGTTGTCACAAATTTCCAACCCAATAAAAGAAACTTGAACTATCTTTTCTCTTACTCTAATCAAAATCTTGCCCACAACAACTTCTGCAACCAACACCACAGTGCTCTCCAATATGGTGTAATCCATGCTCTAATACCAAATATGATGCAAGAAGAAGGTGGTGAAACTAGTTCTTATAAAAAAAAACTCTCTAACTAGTCTTCTTTCAAGCCTTCCAAACATATTACTTCAGTCCCTTAGGACTCTCCAAGGCTAGAGATTAGGTGGTTGGTCTTTTCCTCTTGCCACACTCACCTCTCCAAGTATATCTACCTTAATCTCTACAATACCCAAACAACTAATTTTTACACCTCACAACACCTCCACTACCTTAGACCCTCCACAATCTCTCATAACACCATATTCCAAATTACTTCCAAAGACTCAAATTATTTATATTTAAGTGGTTTCAATATTCATAAGGTGTTATACACCTTAGTGGGCTTCAAAACATCAATTCTCACAAACAAACCCAAAGAGGCTCTTTCTTGTAGCCCTACCTTCAGGGTTTAAAGTTAGGAAATTGAAATATCTCTAAACAACTACCAAAACCAATGAGGGATTAAGATACCCAATACTAAGCTTGACTAAATTCCAAAAATATAGACTCCCAATTATTTAATAAAGCATATAACTTGCAAGCTTGAGTCTAGACAAATAGGCTTAAAACATACCTTCTAACTCCCAACTCATTAAACTTTCAAATAAAAATAACAAATGAACTTGTTTATAGTTTTTCTTGCCAAGATCTTACAAAATTTTGACTTTCAAAGTCCTAACTATTGAGGAGCTACACAAACCTCCAAACCCTTGTTAAATGAGGGTTTCCTTGGTAAATAAGATAACTATCTCACAAACCTCCAAACCCACATTTCTTAACACATGAACTTGATCAACATGACCTTAATTGAACACTAAAAACATGAATTTCAAAACTAATTCCCTAACCTATAATGACACAAATCCTACTAATTATGAATCCAAAATCCGAGGAGATGCTCAGGGTGCTCCTGCACTAGAAACCCTTTTTGAAGTTACACAAAACCCTAAAGCTTCAACTCCCTAACCTCCTCCAACAATCCTAAACCTACACAAGACTTATAGGTCTAATTGGACAAATCAAGCCTAGAACACTTGGAATGTGCAAGAATGGGTTCTTAGGATTAATTTGTTGTTACAAAGGGTCTTATTACACCTTTCCCAACATGGAATGATTGTTTGCCAAGTTTCATAACTCAAATAGTGCAAGAGAACCTTGACCATCTCCCTAGAATTTGGATTCATAATTGGTATGATTTTGTGTCAAGATAGGTTAGGGAATTAGTTATTTCAATTCATGTATTTAGGTTTTCAATTAAGGTCATGTTGATCAAGTTCATGTTTTAATCAATATGGGTCTAAGTAAGCCAAAGTCCCTCAAAATTTGGAAAATACCATGTAGGGCCATAGATGGAGTGTTAAAAGGTCATAATAATATTTTGTACCTATTTAGAGTACAAAGAAAGAATGTGAAAGTATAAAATAAAAAATGTGCAAAAAAATCTAAAATTGGCAAAAAGAGTTGTTGTCATCAGTTTCTTGCAAAAATAACAAATTGTGGAAGATGGAAGGTCATCCATATTGGATGATCTCTAAGAGGAGGTGAAATATCATGTTATTGTATAAAAAAATGTAATGTCATTTATAAGATAAGGGGGAAGAGGTGTGAAGTAGAAAAGTGCAGAGTATGGTGTGAATTTGTATAATAAATCATTCATTTTTGGTGATATTCTACTGATGTACTATTATTTGATTACAATCCTTATCATTTTTTAATATCTTATGGTTATGGTGACTCTTAAAATTCCTTATACATGGTAATGATGTTAGGATCAATACTAAGTGTTGCATGTATGTCTAACATCACTGGTTATGGGTATAGTTCTCTATATTCATAGATTGAGCAGTAAACTACATGCTTCTTCGGGTTAAATGATCATAGTACTTGCATGTTATCTTTATATAAAGTTGAGGAAGATTTAGAAGTTCCCTTGGTTGGTTTATATCACCATCTTATAATTTCACACCATACCTTTGTTTCTTATTATGGATATGGTCGAGAATCAGTAAATACATGTTGATTGCATGGAAAATACAGAGGATTAGCAATTGAAAATCTGACTATGGCTTGGTTAGAGTTTGCATGTGTGTTGGAAGGCTTATATGCATTCATGAGATGGTAAGGAACCTCTTGGAAGAGGGGAATAGATGATATAATGGAGTTTGGGATACAATTACCATAACAATGAAACCCTCATAGAGACAATGGTTTGAAGAATCAACCTTCTACTCAATGACTAGGAGCCTGAAAGTCAGTAATTAGAAAGGTTTTGATAAGGTAGTGGAGTATTGGAGTTTTTTTGTTTAATTTATTTAATATTTTATAGTTTATAGTTTATTATTGATAGGTGATTGGAAGATTTTGATTTCTTACCTAAATTCCAAGCTAGGGCTAGAAGGAAGCGCCCTCATTGGACTAGTTTAATTGTAATGATGTTTGGAGCCTAATAAGGTGTATAAAACATTATGAATGTTTAAAAATAAATTTATTTTTAGTGATTTAAGCCTTTGGAAGAAATTTAGATTATGGTGTTGTGAAAGATTCTGGAGGGTGTAAGGTAGTGGAGGTCTTGTATGTTGTGCAAGATGGTTGAGTTCATGAAGGTTTAGATATAGATATTTGAATAGGTTAGTTTTTCATGAAAAATAGGCTAACCACTTGGTCTCTAGCCTTGTAAGAGTCCTAAGGGACTAGAAATAATATGTTTTGAAGGCTTGGAAGAAGCCTAGTTATAGAGTTTGGTAAGAAGAACAAGATTAACACCTCCTACTTGCATCTCCAACTCCAAGCCCTATCCACAAAATCAGCATTTTAAGGACTAAAGAAAACATATTTTTACACTAGGGAATGTTCACTAACCCCTTAGATCATTTGAGAAAGTTATGAAACTTAGGAATCTTAATCTACCTGCCCTAACCTTAGGAATTTCTCTAAAAATATGTATATTTGGTATTAAAAATTTGTTGAATGTAAACCTCATGCATCCTATAACTTCATAGAGGGTATTTTTATCATTTTAAATCTATTTCAACTGGCTATCAGTTGGCTTGACTAGTTACAAGGTTAATTTCAATATTTTCCATAAAATTGCTAAAATTTCCAAAAAGTTGTGAGCAACTTTTATTTCAAAATGCAAATTTTGCACTAGCTCTTCCTAGAACTTAACCAAGTTGTTCTTGGTAACAAATAGGACCTATATAATTTATAATGACTCTCAAAACACTTCTTCATTCAAATTATTAATAAAAATAACAAAAAAGAAAAAAACCTTAGGACTAATGCAACTTGGGTTTATAGGTGACCTCAAGTTCCTTGATATTACAAACAAGGATTTCATTATTACCATAAAAAATAACATGTTCAAAATGAGGTGTATGATCACCCCTTTACCTTCTATCATGAGTGTCCATCATTGGATGAGATGACTTATCCCGAGATGGGGCCACAAGACAAAAATGGAATCCAATCTCCAAAAAGGTAGAGAGGTAATTGTAGGTGTTAGAAACATGATCTTGTAGCACCTAGAATTGAATCCATACCTCTCATGAGCTATGAGATATGACCCATCAAAGATCATTTCCCTATGGCATTTAGTGACTCTTAGGGTCAATTTAGTTTGGCATGCCCGAGAATGTTTGAGCAGCCAATAGGATGGAATGAGCTTAGAACTAGCATTTACCCAGCCACTTGGAGCCAACAAAATATACAATTTGATCCCATGAAAAACAGTTAGAGAGATTCACCAATTGGTGATTTTGTATTGGCCGATACTAAAAGTTTCAACATCACCGAGATGGGGCTGCAAAATCAAAATTGAATCTAATCTCAAAAAAGAGAGGGAGATTATTGAAGTTATTAGAAACATGATCCTATAGCACTTGGAATTTCATCCATACCTCACACGAGCTCTGACATATGCCCCATTAAAGATCACTTCCCTATGCATTTAATGACTCTTAGATTCAATTTGGTCTGGCATGCTTGAGAATGTTCAAGAGATCAAAGGGACGAGACAAGTTTGGAACTAGGGTTTACCTAACCACCTAAAGCTAATGGAATAGAAAGTTCAATACCACACCAAATAGTTAGAGAGATTCAATAGTTGGAAACTTTTTACTCACCAATACTACAAGTTTTAGCATCACCTGAGATGGGGCCACAAAATCAAAATGGAATCCAATCTCCAAAAATAGAGAGAGGTTATTGTAGGTGTCAACAAAAAAATCTTGTAGCACCTAGAATTGCATCCATACTTCGCATGAGCTTTGAGATATACCCCATCAAAGATCACTGCCCTATGGCATTTAATGACTCTTACAGTCAATTCAGATTGGTATGCTCAAGAATGTTCAAATGGTTAAAGAGATAGGATGATCTTGGAACTAGGGTTTACTTGACCTCCTAGAGCTAATCGAGAAGACAATTTGATCCCACAATGAATGGTTAGAGAGATTCAACAATTGGTGACCTTGTATTGGCCAACACTACATGTTTCAGCATCACCCAAGATGGAGCCACAAAATCAAAATGGAATCCAATCTCAAAAGAGAGAGAGCAAGAGAGAGAGAGGGAGAGAGAGAGAGTGAGAGAGATAGAGAGTTTATTATCGATTTTGGAAACATGATCCTATATCACCCAAAATGGCATCCATACCTCACACAAGCTCTAAGATATGCCCTATCTAAAATCACTACCCTATGGCATTTAATGACTCTTAGGGTCAATTCAATTTGGCCTACTTAAGATCATTCAAGTGGTTAATGGGATGGGACGAGCTTAGAAATAAGGTTTATCCAACTACCTAGAGCTAACAAAATAGATTGTTTGATCCCATGACAAATGGTTAGAGAGATTCAACAATTAGTGACTTTATACTGGCCAACACTACAAGTTTCAACATCACCCAAGATGGGGCCACAAAATCAAAATAGAATCTAGTCTCCAAAAAGAGAGAAAGGCTATTGTAGGTGTCGACAATATGATCTTGTAGCACCCATAGATGCATCCATACTTCACACTAGCTCTAAGATATATCATGTCAAAGATCATTTCCCTATGGCATTTAATGACTCGTAGGGTCAATTTGGTTTGACATGGCTGAGAATGTTTGAGAGGTCAACAAGATGAGACAAACTTGGAAATAACATTTACCTAGCCACTCAAAGCTAATAGAATAGATAGTTCCATCCCATGATGAACGATTAGAGAGATTCAATAGTTGGCGACTTTGTACTAGCCAACACTTCAAGTTTTAGTATCACTTGAGATGGGGCTACAAAATCAAAATGGAATCTAATCTCTGAAAAAAGAGAGAGGTTATTGTAGGTGTCAACAATAGGATCTTGTAGCACCTAAAATTGTATCCATACCTCGCATGAGATCTGAGATATGCCTCATCAAAGATAGCTGCCCTATGGCATTTAATGACTCTTAGGGTCAATTTAGTTTGGTGTGATCGAGAATGTTAAAGTGGTCAACATGACAAGATGATCTTGGAACTAGGGTTTAATTGGCCATTTGAAACTAACAAAATAGATAGTTTGATTGCATAACTAATGGTTAGAGAGATTCAATAGTTAGCGACTTTGTACTAGCTAACACTACAAGTCTCAACATCACCCAAGATGGGATTGCAAAATCAAAATAGAATCCAATCTCCAAAGAGAGAGAGAGTTTATTTAAGTGTTGGAAATACAATCCTATAGCACCCAAATTTTCATCCATACCTCACATGAGATCCGAGATATGCCCTGTCAAATATCACTGCCCTATGGCATCTAATGACTCTTAGGGTCAATTTGGTTTGGTGTTCCAAATTTTTTTTCGATAGTTAATGGGATGGGACAAGCTTGGAACTAGGGTTTACCCATCCACCTAGGGCTAATGGAATAGATAGTTTGATCCCATGACAAATGGTTAGAGAGATTCTGTATGCCCCCTAAAATGGCCGATTGCATTATGGGCCCCAATTCTTCAATTTATCAATTTCTTGAATGAATGCATCACAATATTTTATTGAATCAATTCAAATCATTTTCCTTGATCAAATTGTAATTAATTTAATTATTTCAATATTTCTTAAGGTTTGATCATTTCATCAATAATCTTATTTAATTAAAAGAAAACATTGTTAGGATTAAACCACGAACAAAAATAAAAACTACATGCAAATATAACCAATAATACAAAAAATAATAGATCACATAGAAATGAACACAAGGCACCAAGATTTGACATGGTTCACCCAATCCCTAGGCTACATCCACAGAATAGCAAGTCTAATCTTATTACAATCCAGTGATTACAACCTGATTACAATTCATAATCCCTTACAACTCAATATCGCCGCAAGAACCAATTTTGCATCACATCATAATGAAAAAACACCTAACCCTAAACCCTTTTAGAGAAGTATTTTATGCCATTTTAGGGTTATAATTAATAATTACATGTTGGCCCAAAATCTTGATAAAATAGGGCCCAATTTTATTTTTTTCCAAAGAATTATGGAGTATGTACAACACTATCCTGATCAGTCACCACAATCTAACAAACATCCTTTTAAATAAATAAAATAACCTTATTTAATTAAAAGAAAATCTCACTTTTAATTAATTTACCTCTTAGATACTCATGAGCATCCTTAGGCAATGGTTTTGTGAAGATATCAACAATTTGCTCCTTTGTGTTAACAAATTCCATCTTCACCTCTTTATCTTGAACCAATTCTCTCAAATGATACTTGATTGCAATGTGCTTAATATTTGTTTGCATCACTAGATTCTTTGATATATTGATAGCACTTATATTATCACAATAAAATATCTCTAGTTCTATCATCTCTTCCTTCATTTCTTTGAGTAGCTACTTGATCCACACAATGTTTGTTCAATTTATAGCAGCAATAACATATTTTGCTTCAACAGTAGATTGTGAGATGTAGTTTTGTTTCTTACTAGTCCATGTAACTAGTCTCTTGTATAAAAAAAATGCTCCCCCACTAGTGCTCTTTCTATCATCAATGTTTCCAAGCTAGTCAGAATCAGTGTAGGCTCTCAATTCAAAAATTTAATTCTTCTTGTAGTATAAACCAAATTCTTCTATTCCTTTCAAATATATCATTATTCTCTTGACAACCATTAAGTGATTCTCCTTGGGATTAGTAGAGAATCTTGCAACTATCCATACAGATAATGCAATGTGAGGTCTACTATGTACTACATATTGTAATTTTCCAATCATAGACCTATATAATGTTTGATTCACCTCAGCTAAATCCTCATTCTTTGACAACTTGTGTCCTGTCACCATAGGTGTACTTACTGGTTTGGAATCCTCCAATTCAAAAGTCTTCAATATTTCTTTCACATACTTTGATTTAGTGATGTATATACCATACTCCATTTGATATACTTGCAAACCCACAAAAAAATTGATCTCTCCAAACATAGACATTTCAAATTCTTACTTCATCAAATTTGCAAAATCCTTACATAAAGCATCTTAACCTCCAAATATGATATTAGATATTTTAGATAACAAAATACCTTTTCCTTTCTCTGTCTTCATGTACAAATTGCTATTATAATCAGCCCTTTCAAATCCAATCTTCACAAGATAATTACGAAGTCTCTCATACCATGCTCTTGGTGCTTGTTTCAAACCATATAGAGCTTTGTGTAGTCTACATGCCATGTTTTTATTGTTAGCATCAAAAAAACCTTCTGACAATTCTATGTAAACTTCTTCCTCTAATATGCCATTTAGAAATGAATATTTAAAATCCATTTGATAAATTTTGAAACCTTTGTATGCAGAATAAGCAAGTAGAGTGCTTACTCCTTCCAATCTTGTAATAGGGAAAAATGTCTCTCCATAGTCAATTCCTTCTTCTTGTGCATATCCCTTGAAAACTAATCTTGATTTGTTCCTTGTGACTTCACTATTTTCATCTAGCTTGTTTCTAAATACCCACTTGATGCCAATCACATTTTTGTCTTTTGGTCTAGGAAGTAGACTCCATGTATTGTTCTTCTCTATTTTTTCAATCTCTTCTTCTATGGCTTTACTCCAATCCACATCTTCTAATGCATCTTTTACTAATTTGGGTTCCTTCATGCTCAAAAAACATGATTCACTTCTCAATCTATTTCTTGGCATTGTCTTAGCATCTTTATCTCCAATGATTTAAGTAGCAAGATGATGTCTTTTGACATACTTGGACAATCTTGGATCATCTATTGTTTCTTCATGTTGTCTTTCAGCTTCAGAATCACTATGTACATCTCTGTTAGGTATTTCAACATCTCTTTCATATATAACTTTAGAATTAGAATATGTACCCACTTCATTCTGTAACTTGGTATTTGAATGTAGCTCAATTCCTAAATGCAACGCAACATTCACAGGATGTGACTCAATAGTCACTAAAACTTGCTGTTGGTTTGTAGCTTGATTTACAATATCTTCTTCAATAGGCATACCTTCATAAAATTATACAAATTATTTGTATTCTTTTGGTTCTTTCATAGGTTCAGCCTCATGTACTTCTATATAATCATCAAAGTTCACATTTGCACTTTCCACAACTTTGTTAGTGTTAGTATTCAAATACTTATAAGCTTTACTTCTTGTAGAATATCCAAGGAATATACTTGCTTCACGTTTTGCATCAATTTTAACATTCCTAAAATCTTTAAGAATGTAACACATTCTTCCAAATACCTTATAATATTTTACATTGGGTGAGTGTCCATACCATAGTTCAAAAGGTGTTAAATGAGTAGTTTTCTTGACTTGCAGATGGTTCAAGGTATAGATAACTGCACTTACCGCTTCTCTCTAGTATTTCAAAGCAACATTCTTTTCCATCATGAGTGTTCTAGCACAGTCCATTATAGACCTATTTTTTTTTTCAACAATCCCATTTTGTGGAGGGGTTATGGGGGTAGATGTCTATCTTTTAATTCCTCTATCATTACAGAACATCTCAAACTCATTTGATGTGAATTCTCATTTCTATTTGATCTCAAACATTTTAGACTCTTACTTATTTCTTTCTCAACTCTTACTAAGTACCACTTAAACATTTGAAAAGGATCATATTTTTGTTTTAGAAACATGGCTGTCATCATTATAGAATAATCATCACCAAATAACATAATGTACTTATCTCGTTTGTAGCTTTGCACATCAATTGGTCCACACAAGTTAGTATGAACAATCTCTAGTATTTCTTTAGAGGTATAGACTTTACTCTTAAAGCTTTACTTTGTCATTTTTCCTAACTGACATTGTTTGTACATTATATTGTTAGGTTTCTTAAACTTAGGAAAACCTCTAACTTTCTTCATGTTACTAATACTAACCAAGTTATCAAAGTTAACATGACATTACCTCTTGTGCCATAGCCACACATCATCAAATCTTACAACAAGACAAGTAGCATCCTCTATATCAAGATAGAATAGATTACACTTAGTTTGATCACCTTTTCCAATCAATTTTCCATTAGTATCATATATCTTAGCAATCTTATTTTCAAACTTAACCTTACATTCTAAATTATTCAATTATGACACACTTGAAAGATTATAGTTTAGTCCTTCAACATAGTAAGCATTGTCACATAGAATCTTATCTGTGAGCTTGATAGAACCTTTTCCTTTATCAAACATGGTGCATCATTACCAAATCTTACACTACTTCCTTCATAAAAATTTAAGGCATTGAACTTACTTTTGTCTCCAGTCATATGATGTAAGCACCCACTATCAATGATCCATCTATCATTTTTATTCACACAAGTCACAAGTGCAGTTGCCTCATCTTTATTAGATTCATCCTCTATTGCAACATACACCACTTCATCATCATGTTCATCAGAATCATCCTTTGTTTCCTCTTCAACAATGTAGCATGACTTCTTGCCTTTATCTTTGTAATCTTTGTTGTCATCTTCTCTTCTATTTTTTGTACTTGTAACCACCTCTATAGTTATTCTTCTATGTACATCTTGCAACAATATGATTGACCTCATTGCAATTGAAACCAATGATAGGTAACTTACCTTTGAGCTTGTCTTTACCTCTATGGAATTTTCTTTCCAGTAGTGCTTCCAATTGTTCAACATCTTCCTCATCTATATCAATGTCACTAGACACATATTTTATCTTTCTCTTCTTCTTCTACTTCACCTCATCATAATTTAATAGCTTAGCTTTGAAGGCAAATTCAAGACTCTCAAGTTTGTAATTGTCATAGTTAGATAGCTCAAAAGTAGTGAGTCTACCTCCCAGACCTTGAAGGGTTAGATCATTTCCTACAATACATCTTAGTTCTTAATATGAAAAAAATCTAATAGCATAAATAAATAGTATTGTTCTCAAGACTTTTCTTAGCATAGTATCATCATTTATCTAACCAATAGCTCCTTTTATTGCACTAACAACTTTTTTTATCCTAGCAACATATTTAGCAATATTCTCACCTTCTTCCATTCTCATATCATCAAACTTACCTTTGAGACTCTCAGATTTGGCTCTTTGAACATTTTTGTCTCCTCCATAGATAGTGTGTAGGGCATCCTACATTTTCTTTGTAGTATCACAAACTTTGATATCATCAAATTTGGCATAGCTTAGGGTAGAGGCAATCTTTGACATCACCTAATTGTGTTTTTTCTTCTTCTTCATATCTTCAATAGTTAGGGCCCCAACTAGATCAACATGTTCCATGGAAATGGTAGATTACACATGATCTTTGGGTCCTATAAGGTGTAGCTTCATCACACTTTTCCATGCAGGAAAGTTATCTCTATTAAGCTTGGGTACATCTCTTTTTGACATCTTTGATCTTTGTGCTTCTAGTACCTTCAAACTAGTCCTCTTAAGAAGATGGCTCTAATACTAATTGTTGGAATTCTTTAGAATAATTAAGAAGGTGGGGGGGTGAACCAGTTATCCAATTTCTAGATGTATAAATAAAACTTCACAGGTTAGTGAACCCATAAAAAATTTGTACTCATGCATGCATCCATAAGATTATGCAATCACTTAAAACATATATGTTACTATCAAATCAACTTGTAGAAATGTAAAGCATGAAACATAATAGATTCATCAACACACTTGACACAATGATTTATGTGGACAATACACACTGCTAAATGTGACCCTGTTAAAGGTTACAATACACACTGTTAAATGTGACCCTGTTAAAGGATTTCAATCACCCTATTAGGAGTGAGCCTTATTAGAGGAAATTAAGCCATTCACTTGGAATGCCACCTAATTAAAGTATTTACAAATAACTATTAGGTTAACCTTAATCCAAAGGATTTCTCCTAGATTGATACAATTTTTAGAGAGTAACAATAGAGCTTTGATCTAATACAACTTACAACTTCTCTTGCATATTACAGATCTTTGTTTAGTCCTCCCTTCTACTTGGACTTCATACTTTGTAGCTCTAATAGCTTGTTCACCCTTTAAGCATTCATCTCTTTAAGTCTTCTTTCTTAACATGCCATTAAAAACTCTTCTCTTAGGTCACTTGATGAAGAAAAATCCTTTTGACTCCTTGTCTTACTCAGGTTTTCGCACATGATAACTTTGCTTCATGACTAGACATTCCTATAAATAGGAAATTAAGATATTTTTCTACTCATTCTCCATCATCCAATTTAGGATTTGGATGGATTAGGTAGGATACAATGTATCTACCCCATATTCCATATCTCTTCTAGAAACTTCTCCTAGAATCCACTTTGAAATTGCCTAAAAATAGTTTACCTCAAATTCTATGCCACCAGCTCATCAACCTTATCTCCCTCCTAGTTCACAAAATCTAAGAAAACAAACTTGTTAGCTTAGATTCAGTGAATCTTTTATCTTTCAAATAATGTAGTAGCATGGCATTATCAACCTTTTAATGCTCAACACATACTGTGTTACTTGACATCCATTATAAAATGACTTAGCATCAACTAAAGTTTATTAGTGGTTGACATTAACTAAACTTTATTCGACATCAACTATTTTTCTTAGAATCCACTATAATTTTCTTTTACTTGGCTCCAATTGACTCTATGTTATGCTTGCACTATCTTTTCTTAGCAGCTACTATCCACTTAGTCAAGCTTGGTAGAAAAGCTTTGTTTAACTTTTTCTTCTAACCTTTCTTAGTGTAGCCAATATTTGTAACCTTAAGTAGATTATCAATAGATCATGTCATCATTGTCTTAACTGACCCTTGTACTTCATTATATAATCATACCTCAACCTTTTCTCTAGGTGTTATTGTTACCTCTTATTGATCAAATCCTCTTCATCAATCAACTAAGTGATAGTACTTGAATCTTATAAGAAATTGTCTCATCAACAAATAGTAGGTTTGACATCAGTCCAATCTTGTTGAATAGGTCAAAAATCAAAATTTGAAAAAGGGAATTTAATGATTAACTTTCATTTATTTTCACATGGTTTGATGCATGATGTGATTTTTCATTTGGGTTATTTTTTGGTTATTATTACTCCTAACAATCAGATTTTGAGATCTAGTTCTAGGATTTGCATAAGACATATATATCTTGTATTGGTTTGATTTTTTTTTGCTTGGAGCACTTGCTTGGTTTGTTAAATCAATGGAGTGTACACACACATTGCTTTGGATACAAGGTATTCTTATACATCTCTATAACATTTGGACTTTAGAATTAAACATGAACCTCTTATGTGTTTGGCTTGAGTGTTTTACATTCTTTCATAATTCACATTTTGATGTGTGCTCTAAAATTGGACATAGATTTTCTTTCATGCATACATATTTCACATAGTAATTAGACCCTATGAACACTATTTGTGGTGATCTTGAGAGAGTGGGCTTCATTCACTTTCCTTACATGTGAATCTCTTCTTGAAAATAGATCCCCTTGTAGGTAGGGAATGATTTAATATTATTTCATTGTCTTTCTTGGGTTGTCTTCAACATTTTTTGGTACTTTCTCTCTTGAGATTCATGATGATTATTGTTGGCTTTCTAAACCCTAGTAAAGTGATTTGAAATTAGTGTGTCAATGAATCTGGTTGCTATGTTTGTGTGAGGTGAAAAGGCTAGAGGAGTATGCTCTATTTTCTTTTGAGCACATCAGAAACTTGGAACCCTTGAATCTGAACTAAGTCCCCATGTGGTCCAATTTTGTGAGTCTTCCTTGATTATAGACAATTAACTGTAGTGGAAACTCCCTTTATTGAGTAAACCATGTGGATGGAACCTCAAGTGGTAGTAGCCACTTTCACTGTGGTAGTAACACCAACTATATAAATTTTCTTATGTAAGAAATCTCCATAGGTGTAGTCTTTTGTTGGGTTGTCAAATTTCCTTAGCATCTTCAATTGATTAAATTCTCAGAGTGTGTCAAAACCTTGGGGTGTCAAGATCTGATTTTATCCACTCAATATTGCAAGAGTTACAAAGTTGACCATTACTAAGAACCATAGTGCAGCCCAACTTTTCTTTTCTAGGATTGTGCGTGATTGGAAAGCATTTTGAGAAAATGCACAGTAGTGGTTCTAGGGATTGGATTCATATTAAGATATTATTTTTGTTTATACACAAGGTTTCTTTATCCCTTGCCCATTGTTTGTAGATGTTTTCTTGAACTCCTTGAGTGTTGTCTTGCATGCCTAATTTATGATAAAAATATATTGATGCATCTAGTTGGTCAATTAAAATGAACAAGAAAGCTAAGCTTTCGACTTGAAACCTTTCTCAATTTGTTAGTATGTCATTTCTAGTCCTCCTTAGTCGATCCAAGTCACCTTGTATTTTTGTGTTTTGACCTCTTTAATTAGTAACCTTTTATTTTATGAGTGACCTTGCTTGGATTTGGTGAGTTTTAAATCCTCCTTGTTGAGAAGATAAACCTTTGGATTTTTTGATAACATGTTTGGAGATTCTTAATAATCTCTTGTCCATTCAATTTCATTCAAATTCAATTTCAATTAATTATAATTTGGGTAAATCGTCCTCCTAATCCATATGTGCTAGGGTATTCACCCAAAGTATTGAGCACCTCTATGGTAGTGTTGGTTTAAGCCTACGACAAAAATTCTATCTTATCATCTCTCTTTTGGACAAGTGAGACCTTTTACTATCCTAGTTTAGTACCAACATTTCTTAGGGTTGTCTTATCAACTAGTACCTTTTCTTTCATGTCAGTTATAAAAAGATATCAAGTAGATCAAGGAAAGTGACCTCAAGTTGTTTTTAACCAATTACCCTTAGTTAAAATTTTCCAAAGACTTAAGAAAATTGAGTGTAAAAAGAAAGTCTTCCTAGATGAACAAATTGAAAAGGAAGAGCAGTTTAGACTCCTAGAGTTGGAGAGACAAGCCTTTTTGGAAATAGAAGAGACAAATGATCCTACTTACCTTTATCTCACTAAGAACATAATGGGAATGCAATATGAATTCAAAAAATTATTAGAGGAGAAGATTACATCATTATATGAATCATCTTCTTTAAGGTCTACATCTTCTACTCTAAGACATTAATTTTCTTCATATTCTAAATCCAACGACCTCTTGAGAGAAAAAGTGAGTAATAAATCCTTTAACCATATGACAATATTTCATGATGGACCTATCTTTGACCAAGATGAGAACAACAAAAATGGTCCTAGACATACTTTTGAGAGAGCTTTTACTCCTTTGAGATTTTCATATGACATGGTGCTTGAGACCTTAGTTGCAAATAAGATAATTGCTTTGCCATACTAATCAAACTTTGGAACCTAAGGTAAAACCTCCATGGTTAAAAGATGATAACTATTATGGTTACCATAGAAATAAAGGTCATAAAATAGAAGATTTTATTGCATTGAAATGTATAATTCAAGATCTTATTAATGATAGAATCATTGATGTTGCAATTTCTAAGGGATTATATGATGATGATACTTCTCTTGAGCAAGATCATGTTGATGAACCTTTCTCTAATGATGGTCTCATTGACACCTCCACTTCTTCTAGTACTTATGCAACTCCCAAAATTTCAAAGATATCAAACATTGTTCCATCAAGCAAAGAACCTAATGCCTTCTACACTGACTTTTCATATCCTCAACAGCCACCTCTAAAAGAAACTCAAATTAATATATACTTGGCTCCAAAAAAATTTCATGCTACTAAGACTAAAGATGCTCAACCTTTATGTGATTCTATGCCTAATATTCTCACTTCAGTTAGTCCTTCACTACCCCTTCAAGATCCTATCATGCAAACCTCATATACTCCCTTTTCCTTAGAAGTGGCTCCATGTCAAGAGGACTCTTAAAAGAATAAACATAAAAAATTCAAGAAAGATCAAGATCAATAACCCCTTCATCTCCTTCGATATGTCACTCTTTCATATCCTATTTCTTATCCACCTCATAAATATGATGAAGACACTACTTCCACTATTTCCCTCGAGCTTACTGAAAATTGTGAACAAAGTTCTATGCCTATTCTATCCAAAGATCCTTGTCAAGATCAAGGTATTTCATATTCTTGTTCTACCACTCCATGTTCACTTCCACTTTCTACTCTTCCTAAGTCTTTTCAAGCTCCAAAAAATCCTATCAAAGAAGTTTCTCCTATTCAAGATGCTCATGATCCTATTGAAAGTCCTAATGCTCACTCTAAAGATGCTAATGTCTTTGGTTTTCATATAGATGTTGATGGACCTATTGATTATACTTTCTCATCTTCCACATCCATCCTTGGACTTCCTCCACTGATACCAAGGGTTTCATGTCTTCCTTCCATCTTGGGTCCTTATGTCACTCCATCTCCTATCTTTCCTCAAGATCAACATAGATGTATATCCTTGAATCCTTTTCATCCACCCACTTATCTAAACTAGTCATATCCTCCTTCTTCTTTCACAAGTCCCAAGTATTTCTGAAGTAACTTGAATTTTCAATACAAGAAAAAAAAGAAATACAAGAATGCATCTAAAAAAGAAGATCACCATGCATCCTCTAATCGACATAGAGGCATAAATTCATAAGAGATATCAAGAAAGAGAACTAAAAAAAAAGTATGGGTTTCAAAATCCATCATTGCAGATATTATCTCTAAATATTAAAAAATAAATGAAAAGCCTATGACTATATGCATTCCAAAGTCTCTCTTGAAAGATTCTAATGTTGAGAAGCAAGTGAAGTTGAAATTCAAGCTTTCAAAGACTTCCCCTTCAACTTCTTCCAAAAGAATTCTTCCATTTCATGTGCCTAAACTACAACCTCTTATATTCATTCACCATATTCCTTCATTTATGTTTCTTCCATCCTCTCACCACCCTTGAAGGTGTGTGTTGATGTTGATTTTTCCTTCCTTTCTGTCTATGCCTTCACAATCCTTCCATTCACTATGCTTCTACCTTATATTTTTTTTCCTCATTTTCCTATTCCTCTTATCTTCCAATCTGATTCAATTTGCATAAAACATTATCCTCCATTTTTCTCTTCCATCTTCCTTTCCCTATTAGCATCTTTGAACATATTATATTGAATCCTTGGCATATCATGGTTTATCCTTTCAAGGAGCATTATCTAAAAGGATTTCGTTCTTCCAAAAAATTTAGAGAGAGAGAGAAAGAGAGAGAGAGAGAATTGAAAAAATTGAAAGTGTGCCTTGGTGAAAACATGGAAACAAGAATTTTGGCGTCAAAAGTAAAGAGAAATAAATTTTTCCTATGGTGAAAACCACTCCCTTGTGGCACTTGGGATAAGTACCATGATGAAAACTTTGAAATTATTGGTAAACATATTGTTCTTTTAAATTTAACTCTTAAATGCCCAAATTTGTGAGAAACAATTTGATACCAATAGTTGGACAATCTATCATTAGGCTGATAGATTTACTCTAAATTGAAAGGTACAACTCCCTTATGAATGATACTCAATGAATCTTGTTTTATTCCTAAACTAATTGGGTACATTCTTAACCTGAGAATGGAAGGGGAAAACCAAGCCAACCCTAGATAGAACTAACTCAGGTAGTGAATTCAGTTCTAAACCTAGCCAACCCCATGAATTCACATTTCCTATGACTCCTTGACATTGGTAATGCAATATGAATGCTACTTGTGTGAATGCAGAGAAAAATGAAATGAAAAATAAAGCTAAATAATCCCAATTCCTATAATAGGAATGTCTACGAATAGTCCAATCTACAACCCATTCATTATTTAACACAAAATGCAAGATGATGCCCAAAATTGAATACAACAATACTCTGATTAATTATAATCAAAGGAAAAATAAGTAAATGCTTTGATTTAGAACAAAACCCCTGTTTCCTTGAACATCACAAATAAGAATGCTCAAATTTTATTTTCTCAAAACTTATGCTAAATCTATTACAAAAACTCAAACTCTTAACATGCATAATGAAAATGTAGAAAAAACTTCTCCCCCCTACTCCACCTCTTTGTCTCTTGTAGAATAGAAGAACCCTCCATACCAGCAAAGATTTACAATAAATAAACTTCTTCATAACTGTTTGGTTCTCCAATGGTGACCTTTCAGTTCTATAATTATTTCTTCCTAGAGCTTCTCTTCACATTCCGATTAGTTTCTTCCAGTGACTTTTTAGTTGTGTAACTGACTCTTGTCTCTTTGATTTCTCATCTTTTTCCTTTTGAAAAATAATATTCTTATTAACTTTAAAGTTAATAATGATATATCTTAACATATTTAAATTAATTTTTTCCAATTGTCATTTAAATATTATAAATTAAAATCTTTCCTTTGTTGGGTGGACAGAAAAATAAATATTGCTGTTAGTAAAAATGGGTCATGTTTTAGGAGGCATATCTTTTTCTTCCACCATTGGATCGAGCTCATTTTTGGATATGTTTTTCCAAACCTAATTTTTTGCATTTTGACTAAAGAGATCAAAAAAATAATTAACAAGTCAAAAGGTATGAGCTACTAAATGCTGGTCTATATGACTATTAAAAAAACAAAATTGATAAAATAAAGTTTCTCACCACTCTTCTTTCACATGATTTGTAACCCAAATGTCTTCAATTTGCTAATATGTTATCTTCCATGCTTACCATGTTGATTCTCTACTGAATTTTGGGAGTGAATCTTTAGAATGCTTGTGGTAGAAAATTCCAAATGGAGGTCAAAAAGCATACCAAGTTCTCAATTTTCCGCTTCTTTGTTGTAGGTGAAATTTGCACATTCTAATAACAACTACACTTTGTAAATAATTAACAAGTAATACTTCTTCTTTGCTATTGCGTCAGTAGTTATAAAACACTCCATTTCATTCTTGGTAGAAATTTGGCTTTTGTCTTCTCCCTTTTGTGGAAAACTCCAACCTAACTATGAAAGTCATAGCATAAAATGAATTTTATACTTCATATTTAATGTCATGTTGATGTCCAAATCTTCAAAAGATAAATCATTCTTTGTTTAATCAATTAAGAGCTCTTTTCCATCTCTCTATTTTTTATTTGATACTTGGTGGAAATTCCATTTTTTAGTGCAAAAAGTGCACCCAATCTTCAATTTTCCACCTCCATGTAGTGGGCACAATTTTGATGTAGATTGATTCATAAATTACTTTTCTAAAGTGATCTTGATACTAGACCCATATATCTTAATTTTGGATTGAGATTTTCCTTTTCTCTCTTGAAGTGGAAAATTTGAAAATGATTGCAAAAGGTGTAGTGGAAAATAAGTTTTCCACTAGGATTTCTCCTTTTGGTGAAAAATGAAATATTTGCTTCTCCAATGGAAAATCTGAAAATGACTGTGAAAGGCATAGTGAAAAATGAGTTTTCCACTGCACTTTTCCCTTTGGTGAAAAATGAAACATTTGCTTCTCCAATGGAGAATCTGAAAATTACTTCTCCATTTTAGTAAACATTTCTCTCTTTTCTTGGCATAGATTTGTTCTTCTATTCATTTCTTCCAATTTTAGATCTAAATTCTAGAGTTTCATCTATTATGTTTCTCAACCTTTATTCAATCTTCATAAACAATAGATCTTCACAAAACATGTGTTTACAGTGAAACTAAATTTTCTAACAGTCAAAAGCTGAATCCATGGAACCTCTACATCAAATACTTTAGAACATTGAAACTTCATAGAAATATGATTAGGGAAAACCATAATAATTTGGGGAAAATATTTATGAGGTTTACTTTTAAAAGTTTAAAAGTGGTGTACTAAAAGTATGCTTACAAAAATCATGCATCATGCATAGTTCTTCCACATCTTTCATCCATTCTATTGTCTCACTTTGATCTTGACAATGTTCACCTATACATGAATATTTGGCTATCTTGTGAGCTATCTCATAATGATCTTGCTTTCATTCCTTTCATGTTTAGCCTTCATATCTACTTTCCTCCATTTATTCTAGCCTTTCCCTATCCTTTCCCCATTTGGTCTTCATCTATTAAAAAAGAGTAAAACACGATGCTATGAAGTCTCTTTCCATTTCTACTTCTTAGGACTGCATTATTTCCTACTTTTACATTATGATTTCATGACTTATCCTATGCTTGACTTTTATTTCTTGTCTATATGTTCATTACATGACAATTTTCCCTAGCTTGGGTACTCTTGAGGAGTTTTCCCTTGAGGATTTCTTCTATTCATTCTCCTTCATTCTCTTGACTTCCATCTCTTCCACCAGCTTGTTAATCCCCTTGTCCTGTACCTTGCTAGATATAGGACTACATGATGTGATCTTGCTTGGGAGTTTGATACCCAGTCTATTTGGGGGCATCCTTTGTACATACTTATTGATCCTAAATATTCTTTTAAAAAAAGATATATTTCAAAAATTCTAAAAATCAAAAAATGTCCTGAGAAAATTATCATCTTAGTGAAAAGCTAGCAATAGATGCTTTGATGTATCTCCAAAATAATTATATATTCCAAAAATATAAAAAAATTATAATAATTATAGTAAAATCCAGGTGGTGAAAACTTGGAAATAGGCACTACTTGAGGCCTTTGCATCCCTACTTCTTAGCATGTGTCCTAGACACTTAGCCTTTATCCATCATTCCTTGTCCTTGTTTCCTTGGTTTGGAATTGGTCTTTTTGTTTGTCTAAGGGGCATAATTGTGTCAACTTTGGTTTCTTGGATGTGTTAGTCTTTAGGACACCTCACAAATGGTATTTTTCATCACCACCCCAACTGTAATTTTCAATACAACCCTTGACATTGAGTGTTTTTCAACACTTATTGGTTTGGTCTTACCTAGTTTTGTCATGTGATCTTACCTACTTGCAAGAATTTGATCCTTATCTTTGGAACTCAATATTAGTTAACACACTTAGATTTTTAAACACAAAACACTTAATTTTTGAGCTATGTCATGATCTTTTCTTTGTGTGCTAATTTTTATTGATTTTAGTTGAGTGTTCTTGTTTAATAAGTCTCTCTAGTATGCATAGCTAGAGGACTTGGGACATGGATCATGCTTTTTATTTTCTTCTAGCTTGTGGGTGTGGCCTAAGTCACCTAGGTATTCTTAAGGAGGAAAAATTCTAAATTTTTTATTAATGTGGAACGACAAAAGAGAGAAGTTTGCATGTGCAAACAGAGCATTCATGGCGACTAAGGTATTGTGAATTGAGATACATTATAGAATTAGTTGAAGGAGAATAGAGGAAAGGAGTTACAGAATAAAAGAGATACATTTGATCAGTAAGAATCAAGTACACATTAGGAAAGAGGTGATCTATTATCTATTAGTAGAGTGTTAATTGTAGGATCATTGCTGAGACATTCTAATAGGTGAATCAGTTAAATCTCTTAACAGAGTAGTCATAATAGGCTATTGTAAATCCTTTAATAGGGTGCTTATATTATTGTAAGTTAAAGTCCTTTTACCAAGCACACTTCTAGTAGGGTGTTTAAATCCTTTAAAAAGGTAAGATATAACAATCTTGTAAGCCTTTAATAGGGAAAACCTTTCATAGGGTAGATCATGTTTCATGATCAAATATTGTATCCTTCATTGGATAAACTTTATTACTGTAGTATTGATTATTTGTGGGTGTCATCCCTAGCCCAATTTTACCTTCTCATTGGAGGGTTTCTGGGTAACCAAATATCTTGTGTTAGACATGTGTTGAATGCTATTTGCTTTCATACAATGGATGAATACATTTAGCTAGCTATTTCAGTTTACATGTACAATTGTGAGATGGATGTGTGGTGAATAAATTTATGGTTAAAGTTTAGAAGGATTGATTCAAACCCCCCCACCCCTTTCAGATTTTAGTTTCCTTATTGTATATCCAACAAGGCTTACACATAGAGCTCAATGGCTAGATTTGCAATTCAAGTTATGCAAGTATATTTTCCCACTGGATGCCATTGTTTTAGTTTTATTCGTAGAGAACTACACACTACAACTACAAAATGAAGTGCAAGAAAAGTATTATACTTCTCAACAGGTTTCCATATTTGTTCACATAACATTCATGCATTCACCTACAATTATAGAGGATGACATGAATATATTGAGGGAGTACCATTTTACGTCAACAATGATCGATCACATTCTATGGAGTTTGTACATGGTTGTTCTCAACTATTTTATGGAGATTTGGCTAACAAAGGCATACCATATCACTAGCACATTATTTGGTTAGAAAATTGCACATCACAATTCAAGAAGGAAAGGATGTTCTATTGGTTAAGAAGGATACATAGGTTGTCTAGAATTCAATATATGTGGAATTTCACATAGGTTGGTCATGGAAAGGGAGAGCATGATGGTGCAGGTGCATGCATCAAAATATCCTTAGCTTGTAAAGAAATAAAGTAAAAAGATGGAGCAATATTAATAGATGCAAAACTCATCATCCAATGGTGTAACACTACAATGGGTCTAACTAAGGAAGCTGATCCCATGGTTCATAGATTTTTTTGGTTGATAGATAATACTAACATTGCACCATATGAGGATTGTTGCACATTAACATGATCAAGTGAGTTTCACTCTTTTATAAGCTTTGATATAGGTTAATGGAGTATCTAAAAATGAAAAATGACATGCTATTTTCCATCATGTGCAGAGGAAAATTGGGATGAGTGTGCGTCGATTGAATGGGTGGACAAATGGGATATACAGGTTTTGGACCCAATTAACACCTATCATCCCCCACAAGCACTAGAAATGGTAGAGCTAGATTCACCCATTGAATTTGACCGCTTGTCTGATCTAGTAAGACTTGGTAATATATATCTTTATAAATTCAATATATAACTTTATAACTTTTACCTAAGTATTTGTTGAATTAATGATCGCATTTTGTACATTTATCACTGCAGGCCATGTTTTTGTTGTTATTACACCTAAAGAAAATAAAGAAGGGATAGATATTATTTTCATCATTGTGTCTAGGACAAAAATAAATTGTATTAGATTATAGATGGTGAAGGTTTAGAGTACCATATAGGTATGGTGGTTGTAACTAACACATGGCTTAGACGATATTCTATGAAGAACCCTAACTTGTGGTTAATCGAGGATTGACAAATATAGAGGAAGATTATTTATTATTCAAATCTTGTTGTCATATAAAATGTCTACTTGATAAAATATGGTGGAAAACAACATAATAAGACTATTGGAAGGCTTGTGAGTCAGACCACGAGGCAATACTTGAGACATTAAAATGTAGAGAAGATCCAGTTGGTTCATTAGATTGAATATAATTACAAAAACATGGAATGCTAAGGTAAAATGTTGTTAAGTTTGGGAAACTAAGGTAGTTGGTTACCTAATAGGTACTAGGAATCCTAACTAGGGTCCTAGAATGGTCCTAGATGGACCCATTTGATCAAAATATGTAAAGAGCAATTTTTTTTCAAAAGTTGCAAAGTTGCTAAAAATATTTCTTGAGCAACTTTTGCAATTTTTGCAAAAAGTTGCAAATAATAGTTTGGGAAGTTGTAACTACCCATGGTCAGGTATTTGAGCATGGGGAAGCATATTTTGGAAGGTTAGAATTTTATTAGCATGGGGAAGCATCCAAATTCCTAGGTTGGTCAAAAGTTTCTCAATGAGCCAAAAGTTTTTCAATAGGTTAAAGTTGTTAGGGATGGAAAAATAAGGTATTTGATTACCTTATATGTCCTAGGAATCTTAACTAGGGTCCTAGATGGACCCATTTGACCGAAATATTTAAAGATTAAAAATTACTCAAAAGTTGCTCAAAAAGTTGCTTGAGCAACTTTTGCAATATTTGTAAAAAGTTGCAAATGGAGGTTTGCGAAGTTGTAACTACCCATGCTTGGGTATATGAGAATGGGGAACACATTTTTTGCCCCACTTTTCATTCTCTATTGATTAGGAAAAGTGAGTACTTGTGTTTTAATGAGAGGAGTGAATTCTTTGTTGTGATTAAGTCTATGTCTAAGCCCTCTTAGGTTGGATGAGTCTCCATTGGATTTTCCCTTTTCCCCCTCTCCTCATTAATAACTAGGTGGTTCTTCATTTTTTCAAGTGATCTTATGAGTAAGTTAGTGCCTAGTTTGATGGAGATTCATGTTACTCATTTAATGATCAACTACAAGTTATATCTTCTTACGACCTAACACTATTTCAAAAAATAGAATCTTACAAAAATTTGGAAATTGTCTTCTCCTCAATGGGTTTTCTACCCACAAGGATGATTTCCCATGAAAGGCACTAAATGATGCACATAGATGAAAAACATGAAAAGAACAAGGCATCCTATGGTAAATCAATGTTCCCATTTCGATTATGACTTTAGAAAATGTTTAAAATTCATCATGACTCTCATATTCATCCTAGGCAGAAAACTCAAAACTAACTTCTCCTCAGCAGGTTTCCAACCCATGAAGTTGGTTTTTTGAAAAGGAAATTTAGAATAAAAGGAATGATGAGTCGTCTTTGACAAGTTCTTCACACCTCATTTAGACATTTCTAATTCCAAGACAGGCAATTGTCTAAAGTTCAGCTACGAAAGGAAACATTGGCAAATAAACAAAAACTATCTTCTCCTCAGCGAGTTTTCAACCCATGAAGACAGTTTCCCAAATTCCAAAGAGAATCAAGCTAATGATTAGGTTAGATTCATAATTTGTGTGTAGAACATATCAGAATGATAATGAGGAGAACCTAACTATTACTGAAAAGAGATAATGATTAGGATCTAACTTACCAGACATTCTCTCATAGAGTACTCTAATGGTAACTTCCTAAAACTTAAAGGAAAATAGTAAAATTAGTTATGGAGATATAGAAAGTTATTGTTAAACCCAATAGAATAGTGAAAAGACCCTAGATGCCTATTAAACCCTCACATTTACTATTTCAATAGGTATCTTATTCAATTCATTCATGTGGTGTGAATTTTGAAGATCAATGGATGAATAAAGACTCCCATATATATGGAAACATAAATAGTTGAACAAACTACTACTCTTTCTTTGAATTGTTATTCTATTAATATGCATAACTTTTGAAAAAGCTAGTAATTGTTGCATTAGCCATTCCTTTCACTCTCTCAATTCAAATCTCACTCATGAAGTCATGGAAACTAGGTTTGCAAGTTTGGATGGATTGAATGGAATCAAATCCCAATTGTAGAATCTCATAGGCACCTCTCTTCATTTCTATGACATGGAGGATTTTTGAAGGAGAGTGAGTCTGGGTGGATTTACCCCATCACTAAGAAACTTTGAGGATGGGGGTTGGTCAAGGTGGTAGGTTTTCTAGTTGTAGTTTAGGCCCTAGAGTTAATCTATGAATGTATATATCATTACAACATGGAGAAAAGGCAGATTGTGCTACCTGATAACACATTATTGATTTCAATTAATGAAAAAACTACAATGAATTGCCTTCAAGTATCTGAGTGGGAAGAATTCTCATACCTTACCTTTAGATGAGTTGTTTCTAAGTTCTCTGCAAAGAAGATGATCTAGAGGAAATAAATCATGCAGACATGGTTCCAAAAACCACGAAGTGCTAAGACTAAGTTTCCTAAGACCTTTTTTGGGACCAACCTCAAACCAGAGATTATTGATATTTTGGTCCTCCTGCATAGATTGAAAGGTGAGGTAGAAGCTTTGGATTTCATTGAGCAGTATTTTTTTTAGTACAAGTCATTTTCTCTAACACCCAATATATTGATTAGCCCCATGAGGTAAGAAAAATTATGTCCAATGATCTCTATGTTGCAAAATTTGACAATATATTCTATATGTCCTCTTTCCTCATCTATATGTTGGCCTCATTGCAACTATGACCAAGCCTCCCAAAAGTGGAGAATTTTCCTAATGATGTGAAATCTTATGAGTTTTATCTAAGCATATAGTTGGAGAATATCTATGTTGAGTATGTGAAAGTTAATGATGCATTCATTTTGAGGATTTTAAGTGAACTACAAGGATGCCCAAAAAGGAGATTCAGTCTTGAAGACATGGTAGCCATCAGCCAATTTGGGAGTTATTTCATCCAATTCTCATCCTTTTCTTATTTGCATCTTGAATCTTTTGATGGTATCCCCTTGAAGCTACCAAGATATTCTGTGACATGATCATGTTGATCAAGATCATATAGTAGGCCATTCAAGTGAATGTGTTAAGTAGGAGCTTGAAGAAGGAAGGGTATGAATTCCTCATGAAGGTGGGGGCTTTCAGCTATGACACCCACTCTGATGCCAAGAACATGTTGAAGGTGTTCGAGATAAAGTATAAGTTGGACATGTATGAAGTCTTGAGACCCATATTTGACCCAAATGGATATGCAAGGGATGTTTTGCAAATCATAAGTATAATTAAGCACATTACTACCATTAAAAATTACTAGGCCCATTGCAAGAATGAGTTTGAGAGCTATAATCAAGCCTTTACCAAATTAATAATCGATTAGGTGAAAATGTACAATGTCAACATTGATGTAGAAGGAGTAGAAGATGATAGACAAAATATATATAACAAAACTTACTTGACAAAGGTTAGAGGCACTCCAATAAGCTCAGAACCTCATGAAGACATCATGGAAGAGCTAGATATAATGATGGCTTGAATCTATAAGAAGACCAAAAAATGGATGCAAAGGACCATAGCTAGAAGGAGTTAGAGAAAAGGTACATCCGCTCACTCTTCCTCAAATGTTGTAGTGGCTTCCTTTTCCCAATATGGTATACTAGGTGCAACCTTATCTATTATCCAAGGGCCTATACAACCATTAGATGGAGGTGATCAACCTCCCAAAAAAAGCATTCCCTTGGCCAAAACTTGTCAAGATGGCTCTTTGCCTATAATTGAAAATCCAATAGAAGCTAAGAAGAAGAAGGTTGAGGAATCAAAAGATGGTATAGTCACACATTCTCTCTCACCCCATAGCAGTCTGCTCCCATCTATGAGTGCAACACTACTCCTTTTGAGCAGTCCCCATGTACAAGTAGTAGATCTTGGAGATGGCAGAAGTAGTGAGAGGGAGTCTACTAAATCTGATGAAGCAACAAAGAAGACTATAGAGGTAGAGAAAGACCCAGAATCTTTAAAACTCATCTCACAAGCCTTGAAGAATCCTTTCTCTTCAACCATAAAAACACTAACCCTGGTCAAGAGAAAGATGTTTATTATGGACACACTTGGGGTTGCATCCAAGGTGATTGGCATAGATTCATGGCTAGAGAACACCTTGGATAGAAAATGGAAGAGGAAAGAGGAAGGAATTCCTAATAAAGAGAATTTATCTCTAGCTATCTGCTATGGATCAACACTAAGAAAATTCAAAAAGTAGAAGACCTTGTCAATTCTTGGACAAGATCCTAAGAGAGGGCATCTAATGATGGAAATTGCCAAACCCACTAAAGAGGGAAGAATGAAAGATATGTCATGGATGATTTTTCCCTACATTCTTTGGATCTTAGGGAAGTCATACATGACACCAAGTTTGGCCTATGGAAGTCAACAAATGATGTGATAGAGGGACAACTTGAAAGCCTTAAATTATCAAAAGTCAAAAGGAAGGTGGAAATTCATAAACTCAATGGCTTTATCAAGTAGTTAGTCACCCTATTAGTAAGCATCTCTGGAATATCAATTACCAGTGATCCTACCACTACTGATGTTCATGCACTCATATCCTAGCTACAAGAAGACAATCATTTTAGGAAGATTGGTAGAGAATGCAGTGGAAAACTCATGTTAGAAGGACTTGCAATAGAGCAGATCGACAAAGCAATACTGAGGCTTGAAATAGAGAAGGAAAATATTTTATCCAATTGAGCCACCCTGGCAATAGTGAGGGTTAAGAGTGAAGATTTTATTTCTTTATTGAAGATGATTATCTAGATGAAAGGTAAAGAAGTTGTGGAAGTGAAGATTCTACCTAAGGGAGATGAGCCTCTATTTGAGTGGCTCCAAGCATGCAATTCAAGTTTGAAATGATCCTAGCGATAGAGGAAGGACTTGAAATGGAGGTCAAAGTGAAAATGGATCAAAATAGAGACTATAAGCTCTTAAAAGGTCTACATATAGACTCCTAGACTAGTGGACAGGGAAAGGGGATCATTGAAGTGGCTGTCATGCAAAAGAAATTCTCCAGTTATATAGATGGATTGAGGAAGATATCTTCTGATCACTAGAATAGAGTTTCTGAGCTCCAAAAACTTGGCAAGTGTGTACATGTGGCTATGAAGAAGATATAAGAGTGGTTAAATGTCATCAAAGATTTAGCTAGAGAGCATTCCAAATGGCTCTTGAGATACACTAATGTCCATGTTCATAGACATGAAGAATTGATTCCAATCATTATCACCACCAAGGCCTATAAAGAAAATTTGGAAAAGGGAAAGAAGGTGAAGTGATTCATATCCTACCCTTTCATATTTTGATGTAATGATTGTAGTGAAAAAATTGGCTCCTTTCCATTTGTCAGTTTTGAGGAGATGGACTGATTTGAGTCCCTTTTTGTAATGGTCATCTCAGAATCTTATATGTACTAAATCTAAAGACTAATAAAAGGTCACCTAATTTTTGGTGTGAAATACTTGATGTTGTAGAGACATTTGAACAGTATTTTGTGCCAATTATTTTCTATTCCATTCTTTCTATGTTAGTTGTATATTTTCTCTTTTGTCTAAATAGAATCAATGAATTAATGGAGTTTTATTCCCCTATTTTGAAATAGCAAACTGAAGATAATAGAATTGTTATCATAAGTTCAAGAGAAATCCTTTTTCCATGATTTCTTTCAAGTCAATCTTTTTCATCTCTAGAGTTAGTTTCTTGCTGATATCAATTTAGTTTTAGATAGCATGAATTTTTAATTTGTTAAGCTTTGTGGGTTCATAAGATGTGTGAATCCATAGACTTAACTAATCTTAAATTTCCAACTCTTGCCTAAGTTAGTTCCTGTTTAGGCCTAGCTTGGTTTAGCTTTCCCATTCTTGAGTTAAGAAAATGTCTCATTTTAGAATTAGAAGAAAACATGAATTCATTGGAAATCAAAACATACTATGGGAGTTGTACCTAAGAATTTACAGGGAGGTCAGTCATTTAATAACAACTTCTAACTATTCTAATTAGATGTTGTTCACAAAAAATTAGGCATTTGAGAGTTAAATCAAAAGAACAATATGTTTAGCAATAATATTTTGGAAAGTTAGAAGGTTTCCATTCAGATTTCACACTCCTTTCCAACAAAGTTGCATTTTTTAGCAACTTTTGCAATTTTGCACAAAAAGTGCAACTTTTGTAAAGTTCACTAAATTTCACTTCTAGGACTTGAAAAAGGTTCCAAATTATTAAAAATAACTAAAAAAACCTAATCCTAGGCTATCTTGACCAAAAAATCTAAAAGACGCTATTTTTCCTAATTAGGAACTTTTTTTCATATCTTGCAAAAAGTGGCCTAGGCATACATATCATGCTCATATCTCTCTCCCTATTCATTGTGGGATCAAACTATCTACTCTGTTAGGTCCAAGTGGTTAGGTTAACTCTAGTCGCAAGCTTGTCCCATCTTGTTGACTACTCAAATATTCTTGGGCATGCCAAATAAAATTGACCTGAAGAGTCATTAATAGACATAGGGTAGTGATATTTGACAAGGCATATCTTAGAGCTTGTATGAGGTATGGATGCAATTCTAGTTGTTATAGGATTTTGTTTCTAACACCTACACTAATATCTCTCACTTTTTGGAAATTGGATTCCATTTCAGTTCTGTAGCCCCATCTCGGTTGATGCTAAAACTTGTAGTGTTGGCTAGTAAAAAGTTACCAACTATTGAATCTACGTGCTAAAATGTTGACACAATTCTATGAGTCATTATATCTAAGATTTCTCAGGAATGAGATCTCAAATGGTGGCTCATGTCTCTCTATTCATGTACTACAAGGGTTTGTAATAGAGGCCCTCACTTTGACCTAGTTTGTGCCCATCCAAGTACACCATAAAATGAGAGATTGAAAGATATAAATATGTATGCAAATGAATATGCAAGATAATCTAAATGATAATAATGAAAAGAAATTGAAGAAATGAAATCTAATCTATGAGAGGCAGTAATAATGGAAGATTAATTTATGAAGCAAATATGACTCTAAGCTAATATGAAAATGCAAGGTGAAAAATGATGATGGAAGCCTTGGATGCATGAGAGAAGAAGAAAAGAAGAGAGAAGTTTCAATGAAGCTCCAATGTCCAAACCCTAAGGCTCAAACTCCTTCTCCAAAATTTCTCTCCAAACTTGCAGAATAAGAAAAGCATGGAGGTGGGAGGCTTCTCACAAGAGCAATGTTTTCTATAGTATTTTCATATAGATGTTTATGGACTTATTGATTGTTCTTTCTCATCTTCCACATCCATCCTTGGACATCCTCCACCAATACCAAGGGCTTCATGTCTTCCTTCCATCTTGGGTCCTTATGTCTCTTCATTTTCCCCTCCCAACTCTCCTAATTTATCATCCATCTTGGTTCCTTATGTCTCTCCATCTCCTATCTTTCCTCAAGATAAACATAGATGCATATCCTTGAATCATTTGCATCCACCCACCTATCTAAACTAGTCATATCCTTCTTCTTCTTCCACAAGTTCCAAGTCTTTTGGAAATCACTTGAATGTTCAATACAAGAAAAAGAAGAGATACAAGAATCCATCTAAAAAAGAAGATCAACATGTCTCCTCTAATCAACATAGAGGCATAAAGTCAAAAGAGATATCAAAAAAGAGAACTAAAAAATAAGTATGGGTTCCAAAATCCATCATTGTAGATGCTCTCTCTAAATCATCAAAAATAAATGAAAAGCCTATGACTATATGGATTCCAAAGTCTCTCTTGAAAGAGTCTAATGTTGAGAAACAAGTTAAGTTGGCATTCAAGCTTCCAAATACTTCCACTTTATCTTCTTCCAAAAGCATTCTTCCTTTCTATGTGCCTAAACTGAAACCTTTTCTATTCATTCACCATATTTCTTCAAATTTTCATTCATTTATGTTTCTCCCATCCTCTTGCCACCCTTCAAGTAGTGTGTTGATATTGATCTTGCCTTCTTTTTAGTCTACACCTTCATAATCCTTGCATTCACTATCCTTCTACCTTCTATCCTTTTTCCTCTTTTTCCTATTCCTCATATCTTCCAACATCACTTGCTTTGCATAAAACCTTATCCTCCATTTTTCTCTTTGATCTTCCTTTCCCTATCAACATCTTTGAGCATATCATTTTGATTCCTTGGCATATCATGGTTTATCCTTTCAAGGAGCATTTTCTAAAAAGCTTTCCTTCTTCCAAAATTGCTCTCTAAACCTACAATGTAACAATACTATAGCAACTAACACATATCTAAATGAGAAGGAGAGGGCTCCTTATAAAGGAAAGTGTAGAGGTGGGAGGCTTCTCACAAGAGAAATGTGGGATAAATTCCTTAAAAAGGAAAGTAAGAGGAAAAATCCCACCACTTAGAGATAGGTGCAAAAAAAAGAAATCTTTATAAGCTTTATTTGATTTATTTCATTTTTTCATCAAAAAGATAGTTTTAAGTGGGGATTTATTTATTTAATTAAAAGAGGGACTTTCTTTTAATTAAATAAGATTATTGATGAAATGATCAAACCTTAAGAAATATTGAAATATTTAAATTAATTACAAATTGATCAAGGAAAATGATTTAAATTGGTTCAATAAAATATTGTGATGCATTGATTTGGAAAATTGATAAATTGATTCAAGAAATTGATAAATTGAAGAATTGGGGCCCATAGTCTAGGCAACCATTTTAGGGTGCATACATTTGCCCCTCTTTGACTAATGTGTGATCACTTTGGGAACACATGTAGTCAAAGAATGTAGTTGAAGTGTGAGGTCAATTTGGGATCACAAAACAACATAGATGTGTGGCCAACTAGGAAACACATCAAGACAAAGAATAAATTTTTTGATAACAATTTTGTCTTGACAAAGACAAGGCTGTCCTAGGCATAACAAAGATTAATAAAGTTGAATCAAGGATTTAAGTTTAATAGGTACTTCCCCCTCATGATCAAAATTGAAATGAAATAGAGGAGAAATAGAAAATTGATAAATTTGATCATATCAAGCTAAAGATAAGATTCTTGATGTAAAATGATAAATATAAGATCACAAAACCAAGGTAGATCATCAAGCATGAAAGCTTATGCCCCAAGTTGAATTCGACTCATATAAGTCGGGTGAAAGAAAATGGAAGATAGAAGTTTGGAAGAGGTGGAAAGAAATGGAAAGAAGAAAGAGAATTTGCCCCAAGAAAGAGAACACCTCAAAATCAATCAACTATTTAAGAATGAAAATTTTGATTGAGATCATAAAAGAAGATAAGGAAATGAAGATCAAGACATGACCATAGTTGATTAAAATTCCACAAGAAAGATGAAGGAAAACCCTCTCAAATTCATAATGCAAAGTAACATGAAGTCTAACAATGCAAGCTACATAAAAATGCAAAGGTGTAATTGCAATAGAGCAACTGTAACATAGCTCCTTTCATGCATTCTCCCCCTTCATTTATTTCTACCCCTTTTGACACTTATGCCATAGGTTGTACATGAATTGTGAGTTTTTCCAAGAAATTTTTATGGACCTCAAGTATTATCTTTAGTGCTACATCCCAATTATCACAATCTACTTCCAATGATTTGATTTAATTAGATAACTTGGTAGAAGGGTGAACTAAACCTTCATGTGTAGAAAGATGAGGATCTTTCTTCATTACTGTTGCTGTAAAGGCTAGTTCCTAGTGTAGTATCTCCATGTGTGGGGTCAAAATGGACTGGATACTAATAAATGTAGCCCAAATGTTTGCATCTTGAGCATGCAGGGCTGCCAATTGACCTTGGGAGTTCATAAAATTTCTAAAGTTCTTTTGACTCTTTGCTAGAGAATTGGGTAGAGTAATACTTGATAGCTTCATATCTCCTTGCAGAGTGTCAATATGGCACTAAACTTCTTGTGTGAATAGATTTGTATCACATAACTTGGTGTAAAGAGAGAAAATATTCTCTAATACTTTCCTCACACCCTCAATCTTGGTTGCTAACTCATCTTGGTGTAGTGCAATGACACTAGATATATGTTCATCCACCTTGGTTTGAAATTTCTCCTTAGACCATTCCAATAATTTGACATTGTTATCTAGGTTGTCATCATTGATTTTTTCTACAATATTTTCCAATTGCTCAATGATTGGCTTGGCTTCATCAAGTATAGGGATGTTCAATACATCAAGAAATATGTTCTTGATGTCATGAAGTGCTTGTTTCTACCTATGCTCCCTTCTAAGTAGTTCTTGGTGTTTCTTCCTTGCTAGAGCATCTTGCAATATGCTCATCTACTCTATTGTGATTGAAGTAAGATCATACTTTGGTAACAAAATCACCCCATCTAAGTTGATGTCACCATAGGATGTAACCTCATCAACCTTAGATGCACTAGGACTTAGCCTTGATGCTTGCAAAGGTGTAGCTTCAATACTCAACCTCTGAAGTGCTTAACTAGGAGTAGGAGTAGCAGTGTTTGGTAATGTAACTAGTGTCTATATTGATATTACTTCCTATATATTCATAGTCAAGACCAAATCTTCAGTCCTACCCTTCTCCTTCTCTTCGATTTCTTCTCCACCTTGTGCTTGTGGTGTAGGTGTAGGTTTAGCTTCCTAACCTATTTGAACCGGTGTCCTTTCTTTTTCAATTATTGTAATTGTAGGTACCTTGGTGCTAATATGTAAAGGCATGATGTCCTTCTATAGTATACTACCATAGGTATGGAAGGTTTCACCTCTATAGATTGAGGGGGCGAACTTGATAATGCTTGAGTTGTCTCCCCTGCAGATGCCAATTCTACCTTCTCAATCTCATCCACACTCACCAACACAAGATGACTCCATAATTGTGCCTTGGTGGTGGAATCATTCTATATCTTTTATATATCCTCCTCTATTACAAGATTGATGTTCTGAATTGTGGTGTTAGACTCATCCTTAACCTTTAATATATCTACTTAAGGATTGACACTCAACATTTGCACTCCTAGTACATTCTGATCTAGTTGTTGTTTTTCTTCAATTGTTTCCTCTGTAGTGCCTTCCCCATGTACTTCCATTACAGATTCATTATTTTTTGCTTCAACTATCTCTTTCTCTATTTTGTCTTCACCTACTTCTTGAGGTGCTTTGTCAATAGCCTTTTGTGTTGTCATCCCATAAATTACCTTCCATATTTGTGTGCTTTGCTAGACAAAAACTTCAATATTATTCTATAAAATGTTAAAGGCTTAGTACTTTGGAGAAAATATCCCCTTGTACTTATCAATAGCTTTTCACATCTCAAATTTTTCCAAATCTGGCATCACTCTTGCAAGTGCAGTTTCTCTAATACTTCTCTCTGTTGTGAGACTATATTTCCACATTTTATCAACTATATAATACATGTTCTTTGGTAGAGAGTTGGCAATCTCAATTGGAGTCATCTTAGAATTTTCCATCATGGCATATATAGACTCTTCTACTTTATACATATTTAACTTCCCAATTTTATCAAACTCAACATGTGTGAATCCACTTAAATCAACATTATTCTTAAGATTTTCACACAAGTTGTCCAAATCAGAAGAGGGATAATGGCTTACCACTTTGAATTAGTTGTTATCATTTGATTCAATCCTCTCCTCATCTGATTTAGCTGGGGCAATGTACTTCCTTCTTTACTTTTTCTCAGGTTCATCTCATTTTGTAGTTGTACTAGCTCTCTTGCCTTTAGGCTTCTAAACCTCATGAGTCTTCTTGGTAGTAGCTCTTGTTCTAGCCTAAGTACTAGGAACTATAGGCTTTTGTTGTGAATATTTCACATTTTTTTTTAGGTTTTCTTATTGGAGGCTTCTTTTCATTCCTATTCTTTTCTTCTATAGAGATAGGTGCTTCATTAGCTTCTTCTCCCTCAACACCTTCATCAATTTGTGTTTCTTCTTCTCCTTGGTCCTTACCTTGACTCTGTGTGATGGAAAGTGGTGCTTGGGTAAGTGAATCATCATCATATTCATCTCCTTCTACCCCTTCACTAAATTGTTCTTTCAGTTTCTTTATGAGCTTATTCTTCTTCCTCATCACATAAGTTATCTTTAAGTCCATTGTGATCTTCTACTTTGCTACATCATAGTTTCCAAAAGTAGTATCATCATTATCTAGTTCTTTTGCCGGTAAAGTAGTAATGATTGTAGATGCCTAATCAACATTAATTTCATAAGGTAGGGGTCTAAGTCATCTCACCCTTGGAACAAAAAATTGAACATATGTGAAATCAAAATCAACTAGAAAACAATCATCATTGAAATGCTTCTCTAATAGTGATACTAGAATCCTTTGTCTTTGTTTCATTGACTTCTTGAAGTCTTCAAAATATCTAGTCATCATACTCTCAAAATTTTCTCCAAGTTGCTTTATAAGTTCACTAATATGTACTACAACTGACCTGTTAACTTTCCAAGCTACTTTCCCAAAAGTGGGAAAAGCATTCTGCACATAGAAAAATATACAAACTAGTATTGGTCCCCAGATTTAAATTGTTCACTTTTAATTTTCCTTATGGCTCCCAAGCTCTTAGATAATTGTTGGATTTGTAACTCAACAAGATCATAAGAGTGATATTTCTTCACTATCTTGTAACCCAAATCTACAGTCATACATGGTACACTATTTAACCTGCTAGATTAAAAGAACTAATGTGCAATAATTCTTACTACAAAAGAAATTAGGGATCAAAAATTGTGTCTATGGTCATTCCTCTCTTGTTCCATAGTGCCCCTATATTCTTTTTAATTGCCTCTTTTGTATCACTCCTCATTGTCTTAGGTATATCTAGGGTTGGATACCCTATCACTCTATGAATGAACCTCTTTGTTATTTGTATAGGTCCATCCTCCAACCATACAAAATTGTCATGTATTCTACTAAGAACAATCTTAATCCATTTGGAAAATTTAGGGCACAAGTTAACCCTTTTCTCTCTACAACCTTGAATTCTTCCTTTAATACTCCATTCTCACACAATTTTCCATATAACTTTCTTATCTCCACGTCTTCAATGCTTCCAACCTTACAAGTGTAGCAACACCTCACATCTTGTATCGTCAAAACTTGTGGTGATATCATCAATAATGCACCAAATGGGTCTCCTTTATATGAAATGTTAGGAATAGCCCTGAAATGTGGTTGTTTAATATCATTACTTATTAATTGAACATTCAAAACTTTGTTTCCTTCTTTGACTACAACAATAGAAGAACTAGATGCCATAATAACTAACTAGGGGTTGCAAAAATTCAAACAATGTAGCTTGACACACGATAAATACCTTCTCAAATCTAATGAATGGTGTTGAGTAGTAGTTGAATTCAATTTTCAAACATGTCAATCCTTCTTTACAATTCTCCTTTAGCTCTTCATGCTCTCTCCAAATTTGAATGATTACAAATGAGTCAAAAATTGACCATATAGCCCTTAAAACTTCACAATAAATGCTCAGTGCTTATATAGTTGCAGGCTTGACTCCATTGGCAATTATAACTCACTTAGCTTCCATGTAATTTCCTTTATGCTTGAAAACCACTACAATCTTGGCCAACACTATCACCTTCGATAGTTCAACATCAACTAACTTTCACTTGGAAACTATAGTGAAACTTTTCATGCTCAACAACAACATGAAAACTTATAGATTTCTTCTAAGTTATAACCAATACTTTGCATCTTTCTTCATGCATATATGATCTTTTCATAACTCAATCCTTGGAACTAATGTATAACTTGAACTTTGAAATATTAGTCCCATACATATCTCTTAATTTCCTAGTTGGAGATGGTGTGATCACCTAATCCATTGGATGAAGTGATCTCATCTAAACTTGATGTGCTGCAATCTTCCTTAGTCTTCCATGTCTTGTTCATATATACTTTGACTTCTTCAACATCAACCTTTTCTTTTTCTTTATTAAACTCACTGCTAGGTGATTTTGACCTTGTTGGACAATTTTTGCTTATGTGACCAATCTTCAAACAACTAAAACATGTATTTTGACTCAACCATCTTTTGTAGTAACTTTTGAAATGTGTTATAATTTATTTTTAGCAACATATCCATACTCTTATCAATGGTGATAACTATACCTTGTATTACAATCCCAATTATAAGAGTTGTCGTTGTGCTTTACCTTTGTCTTCTTGTTTGATGGCCACTTGGGCTTGGATTTGCACTCATATTCTCTATGACCATACTTCTAATAGTTATAGTAGTATCCTAAAAATCTTTGTGTGTTTATGGTCTTGGCTCTACATTCATGTACCTAATGTCCTTGCTTGTTACACTTATGGCAGTGACCCACAAACTTCTTCTAAGGATTTTTATTTGCAGTCTTGCTTCTATAAACATTAGCAGTATGTCCTATTTTTCCATAATTATGACAATTAGGTTTTGAGTTCTTACCATTGGCATTCCTTTGTTCACCACTTTTAGATGATTTTCCTTCTTTATTAGTAGTGTAACCCAATCTAGTAGTATCAGTGTTGGATCTAGGAGATCTCATCAATTGCTCAAAATACTTGATGGCTTCACTAGGTCTATTGAAACTTTTAGCAAATTCTTTTTCTCTTTTTAGGTCATTTCTCAGTTGTTCATAACTTTAGTGTTGTGATCTCAATATCTTTCCCACTCAATTCATGATTTGTAATCATCATTTGATTCAATGTTCCCAATTGCATGTGAGAATCCTATTCACCTCTAATATCTTCTCTTCCAATCTATTAGTCAATATCCTTTTGTCATATTCAATCATGACTTTGTCTTCTTTAGGTTTCTTTTTCTACTTGGTCACCTCACATAAAAATATTGATTGGAATTCTTGTTCTATTTTTAGATTTCTGACCTCTTTATTTAGGACTCCATTCTTTTCCATTAAATCCGCAACTACTGCATCAAATTCACTTGTGTTTCCATCTATAAATAATACAATAGTGTCAATCTCTTGGTAATGTGTTTCATTCTCTTTGATAGCTATCTCTTTCCTTCTTTTCACTGATCATTTTAACTCATCTCTTGCTTCACTTAGCTGATGTAGGAAAAGTTGTATTTCAATATTTTGGTTCTCAATAGTCTTTTCCAACTTGTAGACTTCTATCTTCAAGATCTTTCCTGAAAGCTACATATATTTTCTTTCTAGAGAACCTTCTCTCTAATACCAATTGTTGGAAATACAATAGGGAAACTAATCTTTGAGGGTGGGGGAAGGGAGTGTGTGAATTAGTCCTTCTAAACTTTAACAATAAATTCATTCACCACACATCCATCTCACAATTGTACATGTAAACTGAAATAGCTAGCTAAACATATTCATCCATAGTATGAAAGAAAATAATTCAACACATGTATGCCACAAGATATTTGGACACCCAGAAACCCTCCAATGAGAAGGTAAAATTGGGGTGGGGATGATAACCGCAAATCTCCACCACTACAATAATGAATTTTATCTAATAAAGGTTACAATGTTTAATCATGAAACATGATCTACCCTGTGAAAGGTCTGCCTTATTAAAGGCTTACAAGATTGTTAGATCTTACCCTATTAAAGGATTTCAACACCTTATTAGAAGTGTTCCTGGTAAAAGGAATTTAACTTACAATGATGTAAGCACCCTATTAAAAGATTTACAATAGCTTGTTAAGACTACTCTAGTAAGAGATTTAACTGATTCACTTGTTAGAATGTCTCAGCAATGATCTTGTAATTAGCACTCTACTGCTAGATAACATATCACCTCTTTCTTGATGTGTACTAGATCCTTACTAATCAGATGTATCTATTTTGTCCTCTAACTCATTTTCTCTATTCTCCTTTAACTATTCTACAATGTATCTCAATTCACAATACCTTAGTCACCATGAATGCTCTATTTTCACGTGCAAACTTCTCTCTTTTTCCCTTCCACATTCATAAAATTTTTAGGGGTTTGTTCTCCTTAAGAAGACCTAGGTGACCTAGGGTTAGGTATGAATCAATGATTATACCCATATTGCCACTTAATCCTTCCCTTTTTCTAATTGGCTTCATGTAGTGCATAGGGATTCTTAATAAAGATTCATCCTTATCATCTAAGATTGCAAAATAATCCTTAATTTGGCTCCAAAATAGTTTGCATAGTAGTTTGTACCATTACAAACAACTATGTCAAAACTATATAACTTTGCACTTGAAGTGTCTAATGCTCGATGTCCATTATCTCTTCAGTGTTGTAACTTGTCCTCTAAATGACTTGAAATCCATGACATCTAAAGGACTTGATAGCTACTATATGCTTGGCACTTGAGTGACTCGACACTTACTAGTTACTTGGCATATACAACATATCTCTTTCTTGGCGTATATTAGCTATTCGATATGAACTAAGTAAATGACTCAAGTATAGTGTCGCTCATATGTCAAAACCAATCTAAGATTAACATGCCTTGCATACTCATAAATAATCTTTTCATGAAAAATCTTCCTGAAATCATACATTGGAATCTTTTCAATGACTAAATTACATATTTTGCATTATTTCCCATCTTTTACAGCATATGTCACTATCTTATATTTTATGTAAGCTACTATTTCATTTCCAATTGCATGTGTACTATCCATATGTTCACAAGTTGATAAAATTTGCAAAGAACCACAAAATAAACATGTACCATCCAAGCATGATGTCTTGTAAAATTGTTGACCGTCCCTTGTTTCACATGAAAATGTTGGATATGAATTCCCTCGAAGATCTAGGTGGCTCATTCATGTTACAATCCTAAAAAACAAATGTAGAATGCAAAAATACACATATATCCCTAAAAACATCAAAATGGTTAGAAATTAAATATGTATCCTACAACAACAAGTTGTGCATGTGTGATTTATCTTCACAGAAAAATGTTTACCCATCTCAAAAAATCTTTGACTTATTCAAATTTGAGGATACATACCAATAATTTTTGCAAATTTTTTTGTCTGAGTTGAGTCCAAAAAATGTTTCGCATGTGGGTCACATTTTCAGCTACCAATCCTCCTTTGTACAAAATCTCTTTGATTAGTGGAAATATGCATGCTATTTGTCAAAAAATCTTCAATCAATTATTTCAAAGCTTCACTAATTTCTTTATCTTTTCACAGTAGTCTACTATTAAATGTCCATAACTTAATTTTTGTTGGATCTTCCAATCACTCACGTCTTACCATGGCTCTCCTTAGAGTACCTCTATTGATTTTTAATGTTTTTCTTGTCTTTCTCATGACTTAAGCTTTCTTTATTTTGGTACTTACTATTGTCAATGTAAGTACACATCTTGTGATATTTCTATCTTTGGTATGTGATTTATAACCCACCTTGCCATATGCACTCATTAGATTCTTTACAATGCTTTTTTTCATTTGAATCCTCCATCATTCTTAGCCCAAGAATCTTCATGATGGGCTTAAATTTCAAATGCCTCATCATTTCAACAAATAATTGGCATTGACCTGTAATATTTAATTCTTCAAAGAATAATCTCCACATACAATTAAATTTTCTTTTACAAGTACACTTGCTAATCTTGTTAGGCATTGATTTCAAAATGTTAATATCAATATCAATTAAATATTTTGGTCTTCTAAAGAAACTTCTAGAAGGTGTTATAATCTCTTTCATTCCCTCAACATTTTGAACATCAATATAAGGTTGAGTGTTTTGCATACCATGAACCAAAGATGATGTGCCTTGGCAATACGATGCACAATATGGAATATAACCTACTTGATATGTTGATTTTGTGCCTTCAACATGATATGATGGAGTGTGTACATCGTCAGATATAAAAATTAGTGTCTCTTCAACATGAGATGATGATAGGACTCCAACATTAGAAGATGGTGTAGCTTCACAATTCAATTGTCTTCTTGAGCATAAGAGTCTCATTTGTTCTCTTTGTCTTTCCAATTCTTCCTCTTTATTTCTTTGTATTAGTGGTTCTTGTTCCTCTTTAGAAGATAATTCTTCATTATTAAATTGTAATTTTCTTTGTTCACATAGTAGTTTCATTTTATCTCTTTTAATTTCCATATCTCTCTCGCTCCTATTGTTTGAGTTTTTGGGTTCTTCATTGACATGATGATTATTTCTATATGTCAAATTACTCAAACATTTGAATTACTTACAATTTGTAATTTACAAATCATTCAAATACATATACAAATTGTAGTTATTTCAATGAATACTTAATATATATTAAACAACATGTCAAATTTCTAACTATTTCCAAACAACAATTTATTCAAACATACAAATTTCAATGAATTCATTATATATTAAACAACTTGTCAAATTAAAATAAAATTTTTCTCTATAGTAACAAAGAATATTTAAAAAGGACTACACTAACATTTTCTATAGAAAGAACATTAAAAAAGCCTTCAAATAGTGTATCCAATGATTGAATTTTGTGTTTGCTAGTTTCCAATAGCATGAAAAAATGTTCAAAAAGCCTCCAAATAGTGCATCCAATGATTGAATTTTTTGTTTGCTAGCTTCCAATAGAATGGAAGAATATTCAAAAATCCTTCAAATAGTGTATCCAATTATTGAATTTGGTTTTTGCTAACTTCCAAGAGCATGAAAACCAAGTTTTCTGTCAAAATAGCAGACTAGACAACTAACAAAAAGTAGAATATGGGTCAGTAGGGATCCAAAATTTCACTATATCCATTTTTTGGTGTTTTCATATAGTGCATAGGCACTATGAAGTGTGCACGTACTATGTGAAAAATCTAGATCTCTCCCTATCCTACGGTCTCCCATCCCCTAATCTCTCTCTCTCTCTCTCTCTCTCTATATATATATATATATATATATATATATATGTATGTATCATCCTCTCTCTCTCCCTCTCTCTCCCCCATCCCCTACTCTCTCTCTCTCTCTCTCTATCCCTCCCCTACTATGCTTAAATATATCTCTCCCTATCCCACCCTCTACTCTCTCTCTTTCTCTCTCTCTCTCCCCCCTATCCCACCCTCTCCCATCCCCTACTCTCTCTCTCTCATCCCCTACTCTCTCTATCTCTCTCTCTACCCTACTATGTGAAAAATATATCTCTCCCACCCTCTCTCATTCCCTACTCTCTCTCTCTCTCTCTCTCTCTCTCTCTCTCTCTCTCTCTCTCTCTCTCTCTCTCCCCTTTTACTATGTGAAAAATCTATCTCTCCCCATCTCACCCTCTCCCATCCCCTACTCTCTCTCTCTCTCTCTCTCTCTCTCTCTCTCTCTCTCTCTCCCTCTCCCACTCCCTACTCTCTCTCCCCCATATTCCACCATCTCCCTCTCTCTCTCTCTCTCTCTCTCTCTCTCTCTCTCTCTCTCTCTCTCTCTCTCTCTATCTCTATTTCTCCCTCCCTCTCTCCCTATCCCACCCTCTTTCATCTCCTACTCTCTCCCCATCCTCTACTCTCTCTCATTCTCTACCCTCTTTGCCTCTCTCATTTTCTCTCTATTGAAATGCAAGCTTATAGAGTGTGTGTGCATTATAGTGGGTACACATTATGTAAGCCTAAATTTAAAAATTGCTAAAAATGGCACATGTGGGCTATTTACAGCTTTGGATTCTACCAATCCTAAGGCTTGGTTTTGCCTTGGGGATCCAACCCAAAGGTTTGGAGTCTCCAAACTAGTCTAGGACATGTTTTGCAACAAACATACAAAAAATGATTGATTTTTCTTGTGTACTCTCCTTCAAGTTTCCTTATGGTTCAAAATTGATAAAATTAGGTTACATGACATTATATATCCCTATGTTAGCTATATAGCCATATAATTTACTTCAAATTTGAACTATTTCAAGCCTTTGAATTATAATTTCTTCTGAATGCATGTTCATTTTATATCAAAAATCAACTTATATGAATTAGGGTGTAGATTTTAGCTTGTTCATCAAATTTTGCAACAGCTTAGTTTTTTAGAAGCTAGACTCCATTCTACACACTTTGAAAAAATGAAGTTTTGATTTTAGATTAGTTTTCAATCATATCTAGGGGTAGCACACAAATATTTAACATTTTTGCGATGTGTCCAATTAAAATATTCATTAAAAAAATACATTATAAAAGTACCTAAAAAATCTGGTATGAACTGCATGGTGTTAGGTAACTTTTGACTAGAGCAATTAAAGAATTTCAAAAAAAAAAAAAAATTTAGGGGGGGTCACACTTTGCACTATGTTGTATTTTTTCTAAAAAAACAGTACCACTTTCTATGGCCCCCTTTTTTGAGGACCTAAAACTAAACTATTTAAACAAATATAGTAGTTTCGAAACTAGATTCAAAGGACTACTACTTTTGTTTTTGTCATATCTTAATATCTTGAGCATAACTAGATCTTCAAATTCTTGTCAAAGTTCAGAAATTGTTGATTTCAGAAAAAAAAAGAAAAAAAAAAGTGGCCACTTATACCCCCCTTTTGGTACCACAACTTGGTGTACTTAACCATTTATTACATTAAAGTTTAATCAAGCTAGTACCAAACCTAAATATAGGTCATACATATGAAATATATATACCATGTTACTATAGGACTTAAAGATAAGTCACACATAATATATGCACACTTATAGCGTAATTACCAAGAGATGTGTATATTCTAGATTTTATGGAGTGTCATAATAAAGTCCTTGACTTAATATAAAATAATTATGAACCTACTATTGGATAGAACTAGACAAAAGCTATCCAAATAAATAAATAAATGTAGTACCAATCAGTTCTAGTACACTACATGAATGACCAAGTAGTAGGAAACCCTAAAAGAACTTTGAAACACAATAACCAATTATATCCATAAAAAAAATTTATACTTTTTTATTCACTAAATACCATATATATACCAAGAAGGTATTATGATAAAGAGAATAGGGACATCCATACACATAAACTATTACAAAATAAGTCACACATAAAAGATCTAATATAAATGATGTCGAAGCATAACCTACTACCAATCAACCAATACAAACATACAATTAGTGAAAGGGTTTTGATGCCAGTGGCAATAATACCAAAAATTTCTCAATACATTCAACAATGTCAAGCTTTTCATTTGATAGGAAAAAAAACAAAAATTCAAAAATATTAATAAATTGAACCCCCCCCCCCCCCCCTCCCCCCGAGTTAGATATTCCTTTAGTTTCAATGGCTTCTTACTATATCTCTATCTTTTTATCAACCAATGGAAAAGGCTACACAATATTACTTATATAATCAAATAATAAAATAATATTTATGTGGGAATACTTAAAATAACTGAGGATGGGGGAGGGAGGTGAATCTATTATCCAAGGTCCAAATGCACAAATAATTTTTTTTATTACTTAACAGATTCATATCCATAAAACTATATCATGCATGCATCCATTAGAACATTTAATAAATTATTCTTATTAGATTTCCACAATCCATTGGAGTATAATTAGTGCTTCTGGATTTGATTGTGTCAAAATTTTTTAGCATCAACGTTTCGGATCACACTCTGTGATCCATCATCAGGATGAGAGAATGCCAGAATGAAAAAGTGAGCAGATCTAGCCAGTTCAGGGGTTAATAAAGGGAAAAAGAGGAGGGGGGCGGAAAGCGAGGTGGCTAGAGGAGAAAAAGAATAAACATAAAAATAATGAAAAATAAAAAATAAAAATAAAAATAAAAAAGGGGTGGGGGGGGGGGGGGGGGGGGGGGGGGGGGGTTGGACCTAAGAAAGAGAAAAAAAAGAGTAAATAAGAAAAAGGAAAGAAGGACACTATCCCTAGGGATTACATAACTCAAAAGAATAATTGATCAAGGAGAAACAAATTAAAAAATAATAATTAATAATACAAAAGAACAAAGCCGGGAGAAAGTGGGTGGTGGTCAAGACACCCCAACCATTGGGAAAAAGGGGGGGAGAATATAAAGAAAGAGAGAAAGAATATAAGGGGGAGGCTGAAAAATAAAAATAAAAATAATAAAAATTAAAAATTAAATAAAAATGAAAATAAAACATAACACTAAAAATAAGAATAACAAGAATAAGAACACCCCCGAAAGAATACATTATGTGTCACCATTCCTTTTGTTGATGGCATATCCCAAAAGATTGCCAAAATCCTGTCCAAAAAGGGCCTTAGAGTTGCCTTCAAGCCCCTGTCCAGGATTCACAACTTTGTTCCCCCTCTTAAAGACTCCAAGGATGCTCTTCTTGACTCAGGAGTCTACAAGATTGTTTGCTCTTGTGGTGTGGCCTACATAGGAGAAACAGGTCGCACATTCCAGACTAGAATTAGGGAGCATAGTGCAGACATCAAACATGAAAGAGTCCAAAAATCTGCTCTAGCAGAGCACTCATCTGCCACCAAACACCATATCTGTCTGGAGAGCACCCAAATCCTTGTCAAGGAAGATAACTATTTCAAGAGGAAGTTAATGGAAGCCATCGAAATAAACCACCATCCCCTTAATCTCAATCGAGACGATGGGTGGTCCTTGAGCCAGTCTTGGCAACCATTATTATGTTCATTGGAGAGTGATCACCGTCCTTGAGCTTCCCCCTCCCCGTCCTTTTTCCTCTCCCTCCTCTTCGTCCTTGGTCTTGCTCGCTCCTAGGCCTCTCGTGTTTCCTTTCCTTTCTTGGTTCCTTGGTTTCGTCTTCCTTTCTCGCTCTTTTTTCTTCTTTTTTCGTCTTTGTTAGCTGTTTTCTTGATGAACAAACTTCTTTCTGCTTAGCTCTACTCCATTTTGTGTGTGTGTGTGTGTTTTTTAGTTTTTTATTCTAGAGCGCTTTGTTTTTTAGTTTTTTAATTTTTAATTATATTTTTTTATTTTTTATAGCTTAGGACTATTATATTTCTTTATGTATATAGACACGCAGTTTTATACATATATATGCCTCCATTTGGTTTATAGAGTTCTATTTTCTATAATCTTACTCTCACGCAAATATATATATGTGTATATATATATATATATATATATATATATATATATATAACTTCGTATTCTTTCGGGGGTGTTCTTATTCTTGTTATTCTTATTTTTAGTGTTATGTTTTATTTTCATTTTTATTTAATTTTTAATTTTTATTATTTTTATTTTTATTTTTCAGCCTCCCCCTTATATTCTTTCTCTCTTTCTTTATATTCTCCCCCCCTTTTTCCCAATGGTTGGGGTGTCTTGACCACCACCCACTTTCTCCCGGCTTTGTTCTTTTGTATTATTAATTATTATTTTTTAATTTGTTTCTCCTTGATCAATTATTCTTTTGAGTTATGTAATCCCTAGGGATAGTGTCCTTCTTTCCTTTTTCTTATTTACTCTTTTTTTTTCTCTTTCTTAGGTCCAACCCCCCCCCCCCACCCCTTTTTTATTTTTATTTTTATTTTTTATTTTTCATTATTTTTATGTTTATTCTTTTTCTCCTCTAGCCACCTCGCTTTTCGCCCCCCTCCTCTTTTTCCCTTTATTAACCCCTGAACTGGCTAGATCTGCTCACTTTTTCATTCTGGCATTCTCTCATCCTGATGATGGATCACAGAGTGTGATCCGAAACGTTGATGCTAAAAAATTTTGACACAATTTAATAAATTAACTTAGTAGGTCACTGTCTTAGGTCAAAATAACTTTGTAGAACTGTAACCATGAAATACTACAAACTCATTCACATAATTTGACACAAGGATTTTATGTGGAAACTCAATTTGGGAAAAACCACCCGTAACATGCTACCAATTTTCACTCTTCTAAAGTGATGCCATGTTAAAGGCCAACCCTATTATAGGTTAAAATACCCATTGTTAAATGTGACCTAGTTAAAGGATTTAAACCACACTATTAGGAGTGAGCCTTGTTGAAGGACTTTAGAACATTCCATTAGAATGTCACCGAGTTAAAGGATTTATAAATGACTATTAGGTCAACCTTAATCTAGAGGATTTATCCAAACTAATGTAGTTGTTAGAAAGTAACAATAGGACTTGATCTAATAATAAAACAAAACTCACTTTTAGGTTACAGATCCGTGTTTCAGTCCTCCAGTCTTCTTGGCATTCATACTCTTCATCTCTGACAACTTGTTCCCCCTTTAAGAATTCATCCTCTTAATCTTTTGTGCTTTGCATGTCAATTGCATATTCTCCTATTTAGCCACCATATGAAGCAACACCCTAGACTTCTTGTCTTCCTTAGGTTCTCACACATAGCAGCATTTTCTTTTGTCCTACTATCTCTATAAATAGAGAATTTATATCTTTTTCATTTAACTACAATCATTCATTTTAGGGTTAGGTAAGATTCAATGATTCTACCCACTTTTTCATTTTAGTCCATCTAGAAACTTCTCTTATAATGCTCTTTGAATTCACCTCAAAATGGTTTATCTTGAATTTTGTGCCACCAACTCATCATAGAAATCTTCCACATTCTTCACACAATTCAAGAAATCAACTTTGTTGTCTTAGATTCATCAAATCATTGATTTAACACTTTTTTCTGTCACTTGGAATCCACTCTATTCACTCAACAATAACAGTCTTCTAATGCTTGACCAACACTAGGTTGCTCGGCATCAACTACATCTTCTCATCTTGGTCACCACTATTATTTCTTTGATGGTTAGCACTTACTAAATTTTATTACCACTCAACCTACTAAATTTCCAATGCTTAGCACATACTAAATTTTTCTCAGTCTAAACTAATTTTTTTCTACTTACATTGTTTTCTCTGCCAGGCTTGGCAAACACTTTATATGAAAAATCTTCTTCTAGGCTTAGCCTTAAGTAGATCAACAAAACATGATATCATCAATGTCTTACTTGGTCTTAGTGCTCCTTTTATACACCATATAACTCAACCTTTTTCTAGGTACTCTTGATATCTTATCTTTTCAAATCCTTCTCATCAATCAAACAAATGATAGCATTTAGGCTAATAAGTAGTTGTCTTACTAGCAAGTAGCAGGCTTGACATCATTGACAAAATAATGATTGTTCTATGATAGGTTCCACACTTCAAACACTCTCTTTTCAAAAAATTAATAAGATAAATTTTCTTTTACCTCTTCTTGATTATTGAAGGATTCCTCTTTCACCCATTCATAAATGCACTTATCCAGACACACAAAATATCATGATGTGCACTAGGATACTAAATGATAAATTCTATTTTGGGAACTAGAACTAACCAACATATTCATTTATATCATAAATAATTATAAAAGTATTCTCTAACCATACCTCTATTATATCTTTCACCAACTAGAATTTCTTTTCTAAGTCCTTTCTTTGTCTATTTACATGTAACATTTCAGCTTGAAGCTAACCAATTTGATCCTCTATTTTCTACCTTCATTATTGAAGTGAGCACATCTCTTGCCAATATCTTTTAAGATGGACTCAATGACCTCAATCCTTCATCTAAAGTTGTCAATTATAGAAAACCATTAGAGACAAAACCAATAAATACTAGAATTTTCTTTTATGCAATATTTTTTCTCACCTATTTATTTTGATAATCTTTATGTAGCATTGGTACATTTCAATTGCCTCTTTGAACTTTCTACCATTTGCACCATCTTTCACTAACCTTCTCTCAATAATCTTTGCCAAATCATTTGGTAGCATGGTAGACACATGAGAAACAACAATATCCTTACCAAGAAAATGTTTAACTCATATGATTTCTATCTCTAGTCTTAAAAATGAACATAAACCAAAACACATATATCCAAAATTGTTGAATATTTCTTCATCCATTATTTTTTGAACTACATCTAAATCCAAAGAGGCATACTCTACTAAAGATACCTCATCCTTTTTAATCTTCTCTTCTTATTTATTTTCTATTTCTTTTTCTCCTTCTTCTATTTCTTCTTCATCTTTTGAAATAATAACAATTTATTTTCTTAGTCACTTTTTTTTCTTCTCTTTGGTTCTAGAAGGGAACCACCAATAAAAACTTCCAAATATTTATTACCAAAGGAGGGACCATCGTCAATATAACTAATATGTACAAAACTAGATACAACCATACCAAAATAAATATTCATCTATAAAGATACAAATAATGATTCACAAATACCCTCCTTAATTTCCAACCATAGATCACAACCAAAAATGAACATTCTTCTATTGGAATCTTGACATTTTTCAAATAAGTTATTGAATAGAAGAATACACAAATCAAATTGCAAATTTTTAATAACTATTTTATGTGTGAGATAAAAAACTAAAATAGATTACATAGCACCTTCACAATTTTGGAAATAAATTATATATATAATGTCGTAGGAAACATACCATTCAACTAAATTGACATGCATGTTAATAAATAAAGTACTTTGATTTATGTTGATGTTAGTCCACTCCCACACATCCTTTATAATTTACTAACTTATTTTCTAAAATAGTTCAACACTTCATAACTTAGTAATATCCTCAATTAACTCCTTCATCACTACATAGGGTTTTTCAACCAATAAATTCACATCCTTAAACTGATTCAGCACAAACAAGATAGAATCCTCTATAAGCTAGGGAAATTCTCCCACAATGTGCAAACACAAGGTTTGAATTCTTTGTAAAACTTCAATAGATAACCCTACCTATAATTTCCTAATTTCCTCATGATTTAATTCTTATATTCCACTCTATTAGCATCTTTTATATAGTCACCCCAATTTCATGAACAACCAATCTTGCTTCCATCTTATCAATTGATCAATCATGTCAAACCCTTTTGAGCTCTACAAAATCCTCAAATTTATTTTTTGCAATAGTGAAAAATGATTTGAAAACTTATCTTTCCAATATTAACTCCTCATAATTACTTTTCCCATCAGGAACTACTATTGTTGATGAAAACAATCATAGACTTGACATTAATAAATAAAATAATGTAATTGTGAATTTAATATCCAACTAGACCATAGAAAATGTAGTTGCAACTAATATTATAATTGAACAAGGCAAGTGATGGATTTAACATTTTAATATTCCTATTGAGACAAAATAGTAATTTTAATTATCATAAGAGCTAGTACCAAGATCTAGTACCACAAAGTTTTCTTTACTTCTTCTTCCTCCAAAACATGATTTTCTTCTAAGCTTCACCTAAAATTGTACCATTATTATAATTCTTCCACTTTATTAGAGCATATATAGATCTAAAAGTGTTAGCATAGTGTCTGGTGTATCCAAATTTGAAATACTTGATATTCCTCTATCCTAAACCTATTGAACGAATCCTAGATCTACGCTGATTAGCCTTATGACCACAATCGTGACATATATTAAAATTTCCATGAAATATATCATTCATTATATATCTTCTAACCAAATTAAATACTTGAATTCTATATTGATTTTCCTTATAACCAAACTTATGAAAACTAAAGCATTGAAAATTTTGTTCCTTCCTAATCTTTCACTCAACAACATTATGACCAAAATTATTGCATTTAAAACAATGGTTGTTAAAAGATAAGTACCTTTGAGAACATAGTTTCATAATTGGAAGCCTTCTTCTAATACCTTCAAGAGTTTAGTTGCCTAACTAGAGGCATTCTTGTATATTTTAATGATTTCTTGAATTTTATTATAACCTTAGGCTTAGCTTTTGCTTCAAATCTCTTGTCCTTCTCTTTGATCTTTTGATCTAATTATTAGCCAATGACATTTAATCCTTCCTTATCATTTTGAAATTTTCACAGGAACAAAAAGATTATCCAAAATAGTGTACTTCTTTCAGAAACCTTTGATTTAGATATTGAATACCATAAAATGTTGCAACTCGTTAAATACTAAATATGAAAATCTTAGATGTTATCTATGATTACCATTGTCTTAACTTAGATGTTAACACACAAAATAAAATAACATGAACACATTTGATACCAGGATTTAACATGGAAACCCAATTTGGGAAAAACCACCAATTGCAACTAGTTACTATTTTCACTCTTCTAAAGTGAGCCTTTTTAGGAGCCAACCCTATTAAAGGTTACAAAACACACTATTAGGTATGACCCTATTAAAGGATTTAATCACCCTATTAGGAGTGGCCTATTAGAGGTCTTTAGACAATTCAATAGAGCTTCCACCTTGTTAGAGGTTTTACAATAGCTGTTAACCCAACTCTATTAAGAGATTTAGATCACTACTATAATGGTTAGAGAGTAACAATAAGATGAAATGATTTAAATGCAACTAATTTGTTGATTACAGATCTCAATTTTGGCTTTACTTGATCCTTCCTTATTGAATATATCTTTTCTATTCATAATGATATTTTTCTTATCATTTTGATTCACTACCTTACTGCATCATTAGATCTTAAAAATCATCCATTCATTCACACTCTTACACACTTTTCAAATTCTCAACTTGACCTTATACTTATATCATTCATATTGTCAAGTCAACTCATATACAAATTATAATAATTAATATTCATCTCTTCAGTCTACTAGAGCCAATAGATAAACCAATTAAACTCAATATGCCAAAATAAGAAAATCCATTATTAGCTAACCTAGCTCAGTAGACACTAACTAAAAAATGATTTCTTGTGTTAAAAAAAAGAAGCTTGGTTAACACTGCAAATATACAAAGATTCTTTGGTAACCAAGTGAGCTTGGTTAATACTATTTCAATCCAACTTTTCCTTCATTAACCAAGTGAGCTAGTTAACACTCATCTTCTATAGACTTTCCTTCAATGCCGGAGTTAACTTGGTAGACACTTCCTTTTGAAATAGGAAAACACATGAATGCTTAGTAGACATAGAAAACTGTCTTTACTACCTGACTAAGCTCGACATTCACTGACTAATAATGATATGAAATTTGTGTAACATCAAAGATAATACACAATTCATCAATTGTATCCAAAAATCTCCCTCTTTGGCATTGATGGCAACACAACATGTCAAAACACAATGAAATTTTGGAACAAGAATAAATTAAGGAACATATCCTTAGTGTCATTTTGATTCACATCTATGAGAAATTTATCTATCAATATGAACTCTTTTTGCCTTTGGTTTCTCCCTCTTTTAGGAAACTTCTATCTACAACAACTTCTACCAAGTTCATTCTCCTTTATATATATCTCTTCATATAGTTTCTATGATAGAAAAATTCCCCATCTTACAACAAACTTCTCCTCTTTGTAATGAAAAAAATTTCTATGAGATATGACATTAAACTTCTCGCTCTTTGACAACACATGCCAAAGACAATAATTTTGTTGATATCCATATACCTTAAGTACTAATTCATTTGCAATATGCCCTTGTCAATACTACACTAACTGATTAGGTTTTGGTTGATGCATCACTAAACTTCATTTAGTGAGCTTCAGATAGGAGAATGACCTCTAGCTTACCTCTTAGATACAAAAATGCATCCTTAGGTAATGGCTTGGTGAATATGTTAGTAATTTGTTCTTTTGTATTTACATATTCCAATCTAACTTCTTTATCCTGCACTAATTCTCTTAAAAAGTAATATTTTTTTAGCAATGTGATTTTTTTGGTATGCATCACTAGATTCTTTGATATATTGATTACACTAGTGTTATCATAGTATATGACTACTAGATCTTTGATCTCTATTTTCATTCCTTCCAATAGTTGTTTGAACCAAACAATGTTAGAACAATTAAACTATTGCTACCACATATTCTTCCTCTATTGTGGATTGAGAGATGCAACTCTTTTTCTTGCTTGTCCAAGACACTAATCTTTTACCAAGAAAGAATGCTCCACCGCTAGTGCTTTTTCTATCATCAAGACTTTTTGCCCAATTAGCGTCAATAAAAACCTTTAGTCCAAATTGCCTCTAAGTTTATACCATAAGGCATATTCTTCAGTTCCTTTCAGATATCTCATGATTCTCTTGATTGTCATCATGTGATTTTCTCTAAGATTTGCTGAGAATCTTGCCACCATACCAACTGCTAATGCAATATCAGGCCTTGTATGCACTACATACTACAATTTTCCAATTATTGATCTATATGTAATCTGATCTGCTTCTTTGGAATCATCATTCTTGGAAAGCTAATTTCCAATAGACATAGGATTCCAAATGGTCTTGAATCTTCCATTCCAAACTTCTTTAGTATCTCCTTGATATACTTTGATTGAGTGATGTGGATACCATTTTTGTTCTACTATATCTACAACCCAATAAATAATTTTATCTCACCAAACATGAACATTTCAAATTCTTTACTCATTTCTTTTGAAAATGTTGTGCACAAGTCATCATTTCCTATGAATAAAGTATCATCAACAGATATTTTTTCCAACACAATCTTCTTGTTTGGTCCTTCTTTGATAAACAAACTACTATTATCATTTGTTCTTTGAAAGCTAGTCTATAGTAAGTAATTTTGAAGTCTTTCATACCAAACTCTGGGAGCTTGCTTGAGACCATATAATGCTTTGTGTAATTTGCAAACCATGTCTCTTTTGCTAAGATCTACAAAAACTTATGGTCATTCAATGTAGACTTCCTCATCAAGAATTCCATTCAAGAATGTAGATTTAACATCCATTTCGAACACTTCTATGTGCTACATATGCTAGTAAAGTTGTAACACCTTCTAATCTTGCAATAGGAGGAATAGTTTCACCATAATCAATACATTATTCTTGAGAATAGCCTTTACATACCAATCTTTCCTTGTTTCTAGAAACTTTTCCATCTTCATTCAACTTATTTCTAAACACCCACTTTGTGCCAATTACATTTTTATCTTTGGGTCTAGGAACAAGAGTCCAAGTTTTGTTCTTTTCTATCTATTCCATCTCTTCATTCATTGCTTCAACCCAACTTTCATTATCTAATGCATCTTTAATATTTCTTGGTTCAAATTTAGCAAGTAAACATATACCTTTTCATTTTCTTCTTGTCATTATTTTATCAGATTTGTCTCCAATGATCTAATTAGGTGCATGATGCCTTCTAACATATCTTCCTAACATAGGTTCTTTGTATTTTGAATTAGTTCCACTCATTTCATTTTGAACTTCAATATCAAGTTTGGGTCCCACTGTCTATGACTTGAGTCCATCAGACTCAGTTTGAACTAGCTCGATAGCCTTTGGTTGTGACTCAAGTCCTTCAGACCATGACTCAAGTTGTACTGTGTGCAACTTAGTAACTGATGGATATTTTGGGGACTCAAGAGATAAAGTCTCCTTTCTTTTAGATAGGTTTGGTAGGATATCAAGTTCATAGTAAAAAAAATCTTTTGTAATCCTCTAGCTCTTCGTTGCTTTCTTCTTCACTCTTTTTTACAAACTCATTAATTCTCACATGTGCACTTTCTATGATTTTATGAGTGGATAGATTCAAACATTTGTATGTTTTTCTTATATAGTAGTATCTTAGAAATATGCCTTCATCACCTTTTACATCAAATTTTCCTTTTCTAGATTCTTTCAAAATATAACATTTGCTACCAAATATTTTCAAGTAACTTACATTAGGTTTGTAGCCATACCATAGTTCATAAGGAGTTTTATTTAAGTCTTTCTTCAATTGAACTCTACTCAAGGTATGAACTATAGTGCTGATAGCTTCCTTCCTGTATATGATTACAACATTCTTTTCTATCATCAATGTTCTTACACAATCCATGATGGATCTATTTCTTCTTTCAGCTATACCATTCTATTGTAGAGAACCAAGGGTTGATACTTGTCTTTTGATGCCTCTTTCAATGTATAAATTATTTAATTCATTGGAGATGAATTCACCAACTCTATCTGATCTTAAACATTTCAATCTCTTTCTAGTTTCTTTTTCTACTCTTGCTAGATACTATTTGAACTTTTGAAAAGCTTCTAATTTTTCTTTTAGATACATTACAGTCATCATTCTAGAATAATCATAAAAAAAAAAGAATGAAAAAAATTTCTCCACACTAACTCTCCACTCCAATAGGTCCACATAAGTCTGTATGAATAATTTCTAAGACTTCTTCTAACTAATAGTTTTTTCTTTTGAAACTAGTCTTTCCCATCTTGCCAATTTAGCTATTCTTGCATAAACCCATATTAGATTTCTTCAAACTAGGAATACCTCTTACTCTTCTATGTTTGCTTACCTTAACCAAATTATCAAAGTTTACTTGACATAGTCTTTTGTGTTGTAACTAGCTTTCTTCTACTTAAGAAATAAAACATGAACATTCACTGAGATCAAGATAAAATAGATTACCTTTTGTTTGCTTTCCAGATCTAGCCAAATTTTCTTTTCCATCCAGTAGTTTGACCTTTCCATTCATGAATTCTACCTTGAATGTAATGTTATTCAACTATGTCACACTCAGTAGATTATGATTTAGTCCTTCAACCCAATAAGCATTGTCACATACAAGTTCTTTAGTTAATGAAATGTACATCCTTTTCCTTTTATGTTATAAGGTTCATTGTTTCTAAATCTCACACTACCTCCATCATAATATTCCATGTGCTCAAATTTTATTTTGTCTCCAGTCATATGATTTGATCAACCACTTTCAATAATCCATATATCATTTTTTCTAACATGAGAGATAAGCGCCATCTTATCTCCTTCATCATTAGATTCATCCTTTCTAGCAATATATACCATTTCATCTTCACTATTATCAGAATCTTTAGCTATAAAAAAAAATTCTTACCTTTGTCCTTGTAATGCTTGTAGTTCTTGGAATCCTTCTTGCCTTTGTGCTTATTGGTTTTCTTTTCATCTTTGTTTTCTCTATTTGGACACCTTGCAACAATGTGATGAACTTCTTCACAAGAAAAGAAAATCAGAGGAACTTTACCTTTGTACTTTCCTCTACCTTTGGAATACTTTCTTGCAAGTAGGGCTTCAAAAACTTCAAGATCAATGTTTGAACTTTCTTCTATTTCTTCTTCTTCACTTCTTGATTGACTAGACTTTGATTTCTTATTCTTTTTCATGAGTGAAATTTTAGCTTCAAATGCAAAACTCAATAACCTTTGAACTAGGAACATATTTATCAAATTTATCTAACTCAAAAGCTATCAATCTTCAAACTAGAGCATCCAAAGATATTTTATTATTTGGGTCACATCTCATCTCTTCAATAACAGACACTCTAATTGCATAAATAGGAAGAAGAGTTCTAAGTACCTTTCTTACAACTATTTTCTCTTCAATGTCTCCTCTAGATGCTTTGATTGCACTTACACTTGCTTTGATTCTTTCCACTTATTTTTCAATGTTCTTACCTTCTCTCATTTTCATCTGATCAAAATGACCTCTAAGACTTTTAGCCTTAGCCCTTCTTATATTGTCATCTCCTCTATATATGTCTTTTAGTTTGGTCCACATCTCATGAGCTATTTTGTAGTCTTTAACTTTATCAAATTTAGCATAACTAAGAGCAGATGCAATATCAATCATCATGATGTTATGCTTCTTCTTTTTAGCAATATCTTCAACTAATAATCTTCCAGTGGGAGTCTTTTATTCAACATCAAGATATTTGCACCTTGAATCACTGATAGTAGCCAGATGTAACCTAATAAGTCCTTGTCATGCTATAAAATTGTCTTTGTTTAGCTTGGGAATCTCTCTTCTATAAGACATCCTTATCTTTATCTTAGGTCCTTGAAACCTTCTCTGCAACCACCAAAAGCTATGATACCAATTGTTGGAGATATAAGAGGAGTAACTGAGAGGGAGGGGTGAATCAATTACTACTAAAATAAATCCTAGATCCCTTTAGATGTAATACAATATAAACTCTAAAAAATAAATACTATTAATGCTCGATAAACATACATAAAATGCTATAATTTGGTAAATATTGAATATGCAAATCTTAGATGTTATCTGTGATTACCATTATCTTAACTTAGATGTTAATAGATAAAAGAAAATAGCATGAACACATTTTCCACTAGGATTTAATGTGGAAACCTAATTTGGGAAAAACCACCAATTTAAACTAGTTATTATTTTCACTCTTCTAAAATGAGCCCTATTAGGAGCCAACCCTGTTAAAGGTTACAAAACACACTGTTAGGTTAGACCCCATTAAAGGATTTAATCACCCTATTAGGAGATTCCTTTTTAGAGGTATTTAGACAATTCAACAAAACTACCACCTTGTTAGAGGTTTTACAAATAGCTATTAAGAAAACTCTGTTGAGAGATTTAGATCACTGCTAAAATGGTTAGAAAGTAACAATGAGATGACTTGATTTGAATGCAACTAATTTACTGATTACAAATCTTGATTCTAGCTTTACTTGATCCTTCCTAATTGAACATATCTTTTCTTCTTCATAATGATATTCTACTTATCCTTTTGATTTGCTACCTTATTGCATCATTGGATCTTCAAAATCATCCATGCATTCACACTCTTACACACTTTCAAATTCTCAACTTGACCTTATACTTATATCATTCATATTGTCAATTCGGCTCATATATAACTTAGAATAATTAATATCCATCTCCTCAATTGGTTAGAGCCAATAGATAAATCAATTAAACTCAATATGCCAAAATAAGAAAATCCTTCATTAGCCAATCTAGCTCTGTAGACACTAAATCAAAAATGATTTCCTATGTTAACCAACAAAAGCTTGGTTAACACTACAAACTTGTAAAGATTCTTTGCTAACTGAGTGAGCTCAGGTAACATTGGTTCCATCAAATTTTTCCTTCATTAACTAAGTGAGTTCAATTAACACTCATTTTCTATAGACTTCCCTCTGACACCCAAGTTAACTCGGTAGACACTACCTTCTAAACTAGGGAAAAATAGGAGCACTGGATAGACATAGAAAAATGTCTTCATTGCTTGAGTGAGCTTGACATACACTGACTAATAATGATATGACATTTGTGTTACATCAAAGACAATACACAATTAATTAGTTGTATCCAAAAATCTCCCTCTTTGGCATTAATGGCAACACAACATGTCATAACACAACAAAATTTTGGCACAAGAATAAAGTAAGGAACATATCCTTAGTTTCATTTTGATTCAAATCTATGAGAAATTTCTTTGTCAGTATGAACTCTTTCTACCTTTAGTTTCTCCCTCTATCAGGAAACTTTTCTCTACAACAAGTTCTGCCAAGTTCATTCTCCTTCACATATATCTCTTCATAAAGTGTCTATGATAGAAAACTTCTCCCTCTTACAAGAAACTTCTCCTCTTTGTAATAAAAAAAAATTCTATGAGATATGACAATAAACTTCTCCCTCTTTGACAACACATGCCAAAGACAATAAATCTATTGATATCCATGTACCTTAAGTATTAATTGATTTGTACTATGACCTTGTCAATACTACACCAATTGATTGGTCTTCAATAGGTTATGGTTGATGCATCACCAAACTTCATTTAGTTAACTTCAGATAGGGGAATGACCCCTAGCTTACCTCTTAGATATAGAAATGCATCCTTAGGTAATGGATTAGTGAATATGTCTATAATCTATTCTAAGAAAATACATGAATTCTCGGTATACACATAAAACTATCTTTAATGCCTGAGTGAGCTTAGCATACACTGATTGATAATGATATGAAATTTGTGCAACATCAAAGATAATAAACAATTAATCAATTGTATCCAATAGATATAAAATCGAAGTCCAAGATGGGAAAGACTATAGAGAAACTAATTATCATGAAAGTAAACATAGGTTAAGATTACATCAACTAAGGTTATTTTTGTAAGGGCTCACTGATAGAGTGTTGACTTATGGTAAGGATTTGTACCTAGTGTAACTACCTTGATACAGAAGATAAAATAGAAAGTAATGGAGTTTCATGTGGATGTGCATGAAATAATTCCAACAAGTAGCTCAATAAAATATATATACATTTTGGTGAAACATTATATTTATATTAATAATAACTGGTTCAAATAGCTCCCAAAGAAAAGAACCAAAAAAAAAAACTTTGGTCTTTGCCTGCTACAAAAAAGATGCAAAAGAAGAAATACTACATGAAGAGAGTATCTATCAACACTAATTAATCTTGTCCTAGATATTCCCAAATCAAGAATATAGTGATTACAAAGAGCCCAAAAATCATATTAATACAATTCATTGTTTGGTGCTAGAGACAAAATCAAGAGCCCATCCAAAAACTATAATAAAAATCACCATCATTGATCTTCATCCAAAAATCCAATTGAGACCATAATACTAGAAAGCCATCTAATGCAAGTGCAATCCAAGACCTTGATCTACATACAATATATCAAAAGAAAATTTGAGATCCATAAAAGAAAAAACATATGAAATCATAGAGAAGCAATCATTTACTATCAAATAAAATATGAGAAGGAATCAACCTTATTCTAAACATAATTTTTTTCATAATATTAGCCAAGTTGGGGAGATCAAGGAGGTTAAGTGGGGAGAGTAAAGAGTTAATATAAACCCCGTCAATACCCAAATTAGCTAGACAATCAACTAAAATATTGCCTTCTCTATAAGTATGCATGATGTAACATTTAGAGATTGAATCAAGAAGAGATCATACTTGATGTAATATATACTAAATGGACCAATTATATACATGATGTTTAATACATGAATTAATCATAATGGACGAATCCCCTTCAACATGTAACTTAGATATAGAAAGCGATTTTGCAAGTTCCAAACCAAAAAGTGAGGCCAAGGCCTTAGCTTTGCTATTAGTACATTGAGGGAGAGAAGATGATTTTGCTACAATCACATGACCTTTAAAATCTCTAATGACTATTCCATAGCTAGAGTTTCCTAGATTTCCTCTAGAGGCCCCATCAAAATTGAGTTTGAAATAACCCTCACTTGGAGGAATCCACTTGGTTTGTGCTCATATAAGAGGAATCTTGGATGGACACAATGGAGCAGGAAGATGAGGAAAAATTAAACCCTTCCACTGATGAATAACATAGCCATCCCAAGGAGAAAAAAAATGATTAACCTTATATTTACTTACTGAAGCATTAACAAGCTTAACAATTGATCTCTCAGATCCTTCCAAAAATTGAGGGATTGGAGATGATGTCTATCTAAAAATTATCTTATTTCTTTTTCACCAAATTGTCCATTCTACAGATGTAGGGATGGACTTCCAAAGACATGAAAACATTGATTTAGGTTATAAGATTAAATCCCATAAAGAATTACGTAATGGCATATTCTTAAGGAGAAAATGACAACAATCTTGGGCAAAAGAGCTATTTAAGAGGAGGTGATCTATTATTTCTATAACTTGTAGATAGAGTACACAGTTAAAGGGATAAAAAAATTTCAATCTATGAAGGCACTCACTAGTTAAAATTTGATTCTTTAGTGCAAGCCATGCAAAGCATCCTACTTTTGGTAGAATTGAGCTATTCCAACATAATTTAAAAGCATGATATGTGGTCTGATTAAACTAGTTGTGTTAGAGATATAAGTATCCTAGTTTAATAGAGTATTTACCATCTTTACCTGGAACCCAAAGAGATAATTTGGTTGATTAGACATAAAAATATTCCTTTTAGCTAGTACTTGTTTGAATGAAGCAGCCTGATTGTGGGATATAAGGAGAATTGAGGGGTCTTGCCAAATGACTAGTCCTATGAATCTACGAATAGTTGAGACATAAATAGAAAAAGATGTCCCCCAAGCTTGAATCACTATCCTTGAGAAATCCTTTAAAGAATAATAAGTGACGAGGCAGGGGGAACCTATTCCATGAATCAAACCAAAAATTGACACTATCCCCATTTTTCACTTGCCATGATATGAATGAAGTAATAACTTCTTGAGAAGCCATTATGAACTCCCAAAAATATAGACCCCTTTGGTAGGTCTAGCATATTAAGAACTTTGGAAGGTTCCAATTTATCTAAATATTTCTCTTGTAAAAGGTGACACCATTTGCCAGAGGATTTTTCATACATTTTCCAAACAAGTTTAGCATCAAAAGCTCTATTCCTATTGGTAATATTGGGAAGTGTGATACCTCTTGTTCTATAAAAGGTTGACATGGCATGAATAGAAATTAGAAGTATTTTCTTCTGACCATTCATATTATCTAACCAAAGAAAGGTGTAGATTAAAGTCTCAATTTGAGAGATGATACCTTTGTGGGTTTGTAGAATGGAGAAGTAATAATTAGGAATGACAAAAAGAATAGTTTTGATAAGAAAAATTCTACCCAAGAGGGATAACCAGTGAACCTTTCAAGCACTAATTCTACTTTTGATATGATTAATCACAAATTTCCAATAAGAGGGTTTATTTAATCCCATAAAGAAGGGAACACCAAGATAAGTAGAAGGAAAATGATCGCGGGGAAAGCTAAGAAGATGGATTATTCTTTGAGTAACTAGTTTGGATGTATTAAAAACATAAATTCTAGATTTAGTTACATTGATACATTGACCTAAAACTTGTGTATATAGGTGAATGGATATCTATATACGTTGTGCTTCTTGATATGTAGATGATCCAAAGAGTAAAGTATTGTCAACAAAAGGAGAATGGGTTATGGAAAAAGATGTACCCACAATATTGATACCTATTCACAACCCTTTTTGATTAAAAGAGTTAATAAGTTTGTTGAAGGCCTCTGCCATAATGATAAATAAGAATGGAGAATGAGGGTCACCTTGAAAAACTCCTTGGGAAGAGGTAAAGAAACCTACTGTTGCACCATTAATGAGAATAGATAAATGTATATCTAAAATGCAAGCTTTAATCCATTACCACCTAGAAGAAAAACTAAATTGATGAAGGACTAGAAGAGGAAAAGATCAATTCAATTTATCATAAGCCTAAATATCATATCTAATTTGGCCACAAAGGCTACAATATTATGTTCTTTGATGGAATGAAGGGCCTCATGGGCTATGATAGCTCCCTCAGTTGTTTTTTGACCAAGAAAAAACCCCCCTTGTTCTATCAATATCATTTTTGGAATAATGGGCTTAAGTCAAAAATAAATAGCTTTCATGATAATCTTATAGATAGTGTTACATAAAGAAATAGGATGGAAATTAGAAAAAGAATATGGATCATTAACCTTTGGGATGATAGCAATATTTTTGGTATTAAAGTTCTTCAAAATGGAAACATTTTTCCTAGATTCTTCAAGAACCTCAAGCAATTCAAAACAAATGGCATCCCAACATTTTTGAAAAAATAATACAGTGAACCCATTAGGGCCTAGTGCCTTATTAGTAGACATAGAAAAGACTACAACACATATCTTAGAAAGAGTAAATGGGGCCATAAGAATCGGATTTTCTTTTTGCGTAATCAAAGAAGGAATGGAATCCAAGATCTCATCCACAAGGTGAGAAGGGGGGATCCTGTGGTAGAGGGGAAAGTAGATTAGAGAAGAACATTACACTCTCAATTTGAATACCCTTAGCACCAGAAATAAAATTTCCTAGATGGTCATGAATTGTAAAGATTGTGTTCTTAGCCTTCTTTTTTTTGGTAGATGCATGAAAAAACTTAGTATTCTAATCCCGTTGTTGAAGCCACAATTCTCTAGACTTTTGTCTCCAATACTCTTCTTCTCACTTACATAATTTAGACCACTCCTCTTGCAAATTCTTCTATCTTGAATGCATATTAGCATTTAAACTATGGAGAAAAATATATTCATTAATCTCAACTATTTTTTTTGCTACTACCTTTTTGTCCTCAAAAATATTTTTAAAAACACATTTATTCTAGATCTTGATAAGCCCTTTGACATACTGCATTTTCTTGTGAAGCTAAAACATTTTGGTTCCCAGCTCTAGTGGAGCATCCTTCCACCATTATTTTAAGAGGCCATCAAAGTAGGGATGATGATACCATACACTTTCAAACTTAAAAGATGGTCTACAAAAACTAATAAGAAGAGAATCTGATGGAAGAATGGAGAATCAAATAGGGAAATGGTTAGATTTTGATTATGGTAATATATCCAATTGGATAGCATAATTTTCCAATTTCCAACATTGTGAACACAAAAATCTATCCAATCTAACTACAATCTAGTGGAACCCAACTCTTCTATTAGTCCAAGTGAAAGATCTAGCTTGTGGGGGAACATCAAATAGAGCATTATTGTCAACAAAGTCATTAAAGTCCTGGGTAGCTCTAGGAGGGGGAATAATACCTCCATACTTATCTTTGGGATGAAGAATGGCATTAAAGTCACTAGAAACAGTAAATTTGGTACCTATTGATTGCTGGATAAAACTTGTAAGAGTAAGCCATAAACTTTGTTTATTTAACATAGGGGTAGGGCCATAAACATTAATCAAATAGAATGAAAGTTCATAGTGTTGAATGGATAAAAATTTCCAATTAGTTCCTTGATGAAGATGTTGAGCCTTGATAGTCTTATGATTCCATAATATAGCGAGGCCCCCTAAAGCACCTAAGCTAGGAACACATGATGATTCCATGTTGATCAACATCCAACAGATTTTTGAAAGTTATTTGTTGATAGTTTCATCCCTTGAAGCAAGACTGGATCACATTGGATAGAATCAAGACACTTTTTGATCCTATTATGTTTTTTAGGGGCATTAATACCCTTAACATTCTATGAGAGGATCTTCATAACTAATAAGGAGCACTCTTGGCACTCCTTGTCAATCATTTAGAGGTAGGAAAATTACCATCCAAAGTTGACTAGATCCCTACATCAACTTCTTTAAATTTTGAAGCTTTCAATGGTCTACCCCTAGGCTTAGAATATTTATTAGTTATAGGAGATGACAAGAGGGGAGTTTGTAGCATAGACAATTTCTGGGAGAAATAAAAACTAACACTAGTAAGAAGTGGATCACCAAAATGGGACCTAGTCTAACCAGAACTATCTATTTGAGAAGGAGACTTTTTGACTGCCAAGCCAAGATCTGATACATTCATAAAGCCCTCCATCTTAGGTGAAGGGGGTCTAATTTTAAGTGTACATTATCCTTAGGTAGGTCATAGGACATGTTATATTCATCAAAGAATTTGGGAGGAATTGGTAGACTACACTCTTCTACTAAAATTTGGGCATATTTAGTAGATAATGAATGTCCTTGGGAAACTAATGTAGCTTCCAATATAGAAAAGAAAGAAAGAGGTTGATAATTAAAAGTGAGCTCATTAAAAATATCATCCATTTGAGAGGGATAAATAACATCTTCTTCATTGGTAGCTAGATATGTAATTGCAAGTTTAGAAGATGTTGATGACATAAAAAGAGACTGATCTAGACTTATATACTTATCTTAATGAGTATTCCATATAGAGAAAAGATGGGTCAAAAACATCATAAATTTTTTAACAAAATTAGAGGAAAAGACCCTAAATTTGGAAAATCCTAAAGCAAAAAATCATTCCCTAAAAATGAACAATGGGAGTTATTAGGACCATGAGATTGATCTTTTTGTGTATAAAAATGACCCTTTGGAGAATGATAAACAACTAGATTTAAAAATGAGAAATGATATGGGTCAATTGATAGTTTAGCTTGAGATAAATAGGCATCATAACAGGTAGAAGGAATGGGGTGTGTCCTAAAAGTGCTCTTTAGGGGGTCAGACATATGGTTACTACAAACTATCAGATTAGAACAACTTAGATCTTGACATTGATTAGTAAAATGACCCAACCAAACTACCATATTAACCACAGTCTATGCATCTTGAATAATATTTTTTTGGTTCCAACATCCATATTTAGATGACATAATTAAGGAAGAAGGTAATGGTTTATTCAGATTTAGCAAGGCAAAAAACCTTATAGAAAGAGATGGTTCATCAAAAGGTACTAGATCATGTTAGATGAATACCCCAATTTTAGTTTCTATTAATTAAATAATTTGAAGACCTCTATATTCCATTGGTAAATTAGGAAGCTCAATCCAGAATGGCATAAAATCATAGGCTATATGACTAGGTTTAAAGTTTGGAGATACCAATCCTTTACAAAACCAAATCTTAGTTTGAAGAAAATTATCCCGAGAAATCTTAGAATCAAATAAAGGAATAAAAAATAAACTCATGATCAATTTAGAATAAATCAGTAACACCATGCTAGTAACACTTCACCCAAGTAAGAAGATTTGTAGCTAGGAGGAAGGACCAAATGTTACTGATGATTATTGAGTCAAGCATGTAAGAGATCTGTGGTTTGAGAAGTCCATCTTCAATCACAAGAAGCTAGGCATCACCATTTGTGAGTGTAGCATTTAAAATACCCAGATTATTATTGGGATTAGTTGATCTTATTGAAGATGTAGACCCCAATGTTTCCTTCCAAACTTTGGCAACTGGTTGATTTCCCATAAATTTTTTACCTCAAGTGAAATATTATTGGGATAAGACAAAATTTTTGGATCAGTAATGGAGATTTTATTTAGCCATGACACATAAGAATGGATTCGGTAGTTGAAATGCTCGATCTCCTCACCAGTTTTAGAAAAAATAGGTGCGAGCTAGAGTGGTCCATGAAAAATGTCAAAAATCAAATAGATTTGGGGTCTAGAAACCTTAAGACCAATTTTTTTCTTCTTTGCACCATGTGCACTATGGCTAGAGCCATATGATATGTTTAAATCCCTCACACCTATTTTTCCATCATGATGACAAAGAAGAGGAAGATGAGGTTTGCTTGAGGACCTCCCATTCACATCAAGAGCCCTAGTCCTTCCAACTCGCTCATACACAATAGAAAGCTCAACGAATTCCCCTTCTACCAAAAATCTAAATCCATAACAAATTGATGTCTTTTGAAAGAAAATATATTTGATGCCATCATTAGGGGTAATGAATCCATAACCCTTTTATGAATCAAACCACTTGATCTTTCTGGTCCTTTCCCTTTTCCCATTCTGTACTATTATGTCTAACAATATTACCTTACAAATCTAGAGGATTTGATCTCAACTAAACCTGAATCTACCCTTGGAATAATTTTCAAATAGAAAATGCATTTTCCTAACATCAATGTGGTGAAATTTTTCTATAAATAAACCACAACACAATGATTCAATCATCATCCATCCCTAATAGTCATGCATCATTTGTGAGGACAAGCTACACTGTATTGCCAAAAGATCTAGGGTTTTAGCTTCATCTTTTTCCAAAAATCTTTGCATTTTAGTGGTAACAAAAAAATCATAAAAATATATCTTTGTTTTTGAAAAGAAATGACATAATATGGACACTACCCATGACCTCACCAAGAGCATTGATCTACAACACCATGAAGTGCACTACGTGCAACAAAAATAACTTCTTGAAACCTTGGCTCAAGCGTTAATGAAAAATATAATTTTATTCAACTCAAAGATTTCTAAAATTAAATAAATAAATAAATAAATAGAAAAGAGAACAATAAAATAATTTATTACAAAGACCCCTTATACCTAAACTATGAATGATGAAGTTGCATTTTTATATGCATAAAATATTTCTAGCTAGTATCTCAACAACAACCATCAAGAGTATAAATAGTTATAGATATACTAATAGTACACAAAACAATCTAGAAAACTAAATGTAAGACTAATCTAAGGTTTTACAACAACCCATTGCATATCTTATTTATGCTTACAATATTCACTATCAAGTATTCTCTCACAAAATCATGTTTTCATCATACCACCTTCAACATACTCTCACACTCATGCCTTCAAATATGAATAGATTCTATATACATATTTGATACATGTGTTGTCTTACAAAAGATATTACAATATAGTTTTAATCATACTAGCACTAGACTTGAAAATGGGTCATGTTAGGATTTAAGAATACTAAGAGGGGAGGCTGAATCAATATTCTAGATATATTTTTAGTCTTAAGGTAGTTGTGAAAATACCATATAAATGAAATTATAACACATCAGAAAAATAAAAAATCATAACACCATAATTTTTTCCCTAGAAATCTCATTAAGGGAAAAAACATGATGGGAGTTGTGACCCATGAAATTAATATATAGAATTAATTATTATGATTAAAGGATTTAGTACAATGAAGAACATTGTTACAGGTTTATATAAATGATCAAAGTGTTAGGAACCTTCTATTACTAGTAATTTGATGCACCACACACAACTTGGGGAGGGAGGGGGATCAATTAGTTGTGAGAATATTAAAACATTTAGACCATTCACCTATTATCAAATTTGAAACATATAACCCAATACAAAGAAAAATACACCATAACACATAACACTAGAATTTTTTCTTAAGGAAAACTTGGTTTAGGGAAAAACCCTGGTGTGGATCATACCCACATGATGATGTAAGTTAGCAAATAAAAAACCTAGTTAGAGGTTCAATGGGAATGCACATGCACTTAAGAACTCACATGGGGCTTACTAATTGAATACAATAGAGAGAAACAATCTTCATTAGACAATAATTCAATTACATAGGGATAATAATCCTAAGATGAGCTAAAGCCCAAATAAATAGACAACAATCCATTGAAAATATGAAATGACTGAAAGCATAAACTATGTAAGCACTATGCCTTCATACAAGAGTCACAATTGCCATGTGTCTTTGGTGACTTGCATCTATAGGAAATAATTCAAATTCAAATTAGTTAGGCCATTCCTTAATCCTTTCTCCCATCACTATTAAATGTGACATTGAGTGCACTCTTTTCCTTCTTCAGGACTAGGAAGACATGAGTATTGTGCTTCATGGTATTTATGTTGAGTCATCTCATTACTTTGTTTATTGTTCCTATGGCTTGTATTCCTTCTTCTTGCATGGTCTTTACTTAGCACACCTTGCATGTTGTATATAAGTGGATTACTTTCTCCATTGTTTCCACTCAACTACGATGACAAGTCAAGTGGAAATAATGGATAAGGTAATCCACTTAGACACAACATGTCAAGTGTGCTAAGTGAAACCCACACAAGAAAAAAGAAGACAACTGTCACAAATAGTAAATAGAGTAATGATATGACTCAACCTAAAAAGCATGAAGCAAGATAGTTATGACTACTTGGTCATGAAGAAGGAAAAGAATGCATGGGGGCCATGTGTTTTTGATGACTTGCATCTGCTAGAAAGAATTTGAATTTGAATTCTTTAAACTGTTCGTCTATCCTTTCTTCCATCACTACTAAATGTGACATTGAGTGCACTCTTTTCCTTCTTCATGACCAAGTAGTCATGACTATGTGTCTTTGATGACTTGCACCTACTAGAAAAAATTTAAATGTGAGTTCTTTATATTATTCCTTGATCCTTTCTCTTATAACTATTAAATGTGATGTTGAGTGCACTCTTTGCCTTCTTCATGACTAGGTAGTCACACATATGTTGTTGCACTCTCTTTATGTTGAGTTATATTAGCACTCTATTTACTATTCCTACCACATGTCTTTTTTCTACTTGCATGGAATTCACTTAGTGCACTTGACATGTTGTGTCTAAGTGGATTACCTTCTCCATTATTTCTACTCGAGTAAGATGGCAAGTCAACTAGAAATAGTGGAGAAGGTAATCCACTTAGACATAGAATGTCAAGTGCGCTAAGTGAAGACTACACATGAAGAAGGAGACAAGTAGAAACATGTCATTTGGTGAGAAGTTGGTATGCAAAATGTATGAGTGCCCTCATAAAAAATGGTGTCAAATTACTCAACAAAAGTACCTTGATTCACAAGATTCCTTGAGGATCTTCACTGCATTGGACCCCCAAAAGGGATTGACAATTTAGAATTTTATAATTTCCTTGAGAGAAATGGTAACAAAATACATCACATGAAAAGGTAACAATGGTGAAAAATCAATTTTCTAGGAAGACTCATGGAATGGTTTTCCTCCACTATCCTTGTTGTCTCCCCTATAAGATGAGTGAATCAAGATCTTTTAGTCCCATAGGGGGAAATTTTAGCAGACAACATTGAACGAGTTGATATCTATAAAAGGAAGGTAATTTAGAGAGATCCTTGTCTCCTTCAAATATATGAAAATAAAAAAAAACCTCTTACCAACCACTTCTAAAGGAGAGGATGGTTTACATGTTAAATCAACATGATTCTTCCATTTGGATTCCTTCCAAAGATGGGATATATTCAATTAAGATGGGTTATAAGGATGCCATGAAATTGAAAGATATTAGACCCCAGTGAAAAGAGTTTAAATTCTATTGGAATCCTTTTGTCTTGCCAAAAATAAGATGTTTTGCATGGTTAGCATTGAAACATAGAGTTATAAATAGTAACAAACTCTTTAAATTGAACATTGTGCAACCTTTTTAATATTTTTTATGCAACTCGGTGATGGAAGCAACTGACGATTTCCTCTTGTAGTGTGAGTTTGCACAACAATGTTGGTTCCATACACCACATAAACTCAATATTTTCATGCAACTACCTATAACATTATGGGACTTATTCCAAGGTTGGCCAATATTTTTTCCTCAATCTTTCTATTCATGCATATGGAAATGCACTCCAACATTAGTTGTGTGGGCTATTTGGTGGGAAAAAAAAAATGTATCTTTAGAAATGTCTCAACCCCAATCAATGTTATCTTGAAATCCATAGAATCTTCAATTCCAGAGGTTGTCTCTTCCTATGCTAGTACTACTGAGGAGCATCTTGTTATACTTGGGACATTGCACTAGATAATATCTAGGATGGCCTATCCTCTCCTTTAAACCTTTTCAATAGACCTATTTATCAAAAAGATAAATGAATGAAGGGTTTGAAGTGGTTCCCTCTGGTCAAAAATGACATTAATATAAAATTTGATGGGTGTTATCATGGTAACTCTAGTGTGCCTAGAATTAGGTTTTGTCTAAGGGATCACAATCGGGTTTGAATTTTAATTATGGCAAAACTAATTCCTCTAGGAAAAAATAACATGGCAAATATTAGGCCCTACTCCAAGGTTTGTTCTCGGTGAAGAAATTGAAGTTCAAGAATGGTGTAGAGCCCCAAGCTATTTGGTTAAAAATACCTTTCTTAGGCTTAGAATGGTTAAAATAATCACAATGTTATCTTATACAAGATGAGGCTTTACAAGGTAGACCATTTTCACAACTTCTCTTTGTATGTGGTTACAAGCACCAAATTAGGAACATGAGTCTTCAAGGATTTATTGGACCTTTTAGGGTGGAATCCAATCCCTACTCACTACCAACTGTATCACCTAATCTAGTAGTGTAAAATGAAATACTAACTAATAATAAGAGTATTAACAATACTGAACAGTTAACACTTAAGGTAGGACCAAGGTTATCACCACAAAAGGAAGTAAACCAAGAATGGTAGGCTCCTTATGGTATAACCCATGATGAAGTGGATATGTCCCTAATGGATGGAGATGTATGCTCACATTGTGCTCAAGCTTTCAATAGGTGGAGGGTTTTCACCAGGTGTGTGTATGGATGAGGGTTTCAATAATGGGGGTATGGAGGAATTTTAGTAGAGATTACTTTAGTGGCAAATATTCACCTTTTGGTGATCCCATCTCATGGATCGATCGTCATTTGGTGAATAACACATGTAGTGTAGGCCAACCGTGTCATTGGATATTTATTAGATTTGGGTTCAATGCATGTGGTAGTCACCCATTAGTTATCACATGATTGGTCAAAAATATCAGTCCAATCGCCAATGCAATATACATTTTGGATACATTTATTTTAAAAATTTTGCCAACTTTTGCACATTTGTTTCTTATTGGCCCACATTATTTTTCCATTACTATAACTAAATAATTTTCCCTTAGGTTAGGTGTCACCTACCATTTTCCTAACATGTGTTGACCACCAGCATTGTTTAGCCAACTGTTTGATACTATGGGCTTTCATAGGAAGGTGTGCTTTACCTATGTTTGACATTCTTGCTTTTTAATCCTGCATAATTCACCAACCTAGATTGGACTATAAGATATTATTATTCTACACAATTTTCTATTTTCTTGTCTAGAGATTGACATTTCTTATTGCCACCAAAGTTTCAAAGTGCTAAGTGCATTGCCCATTGGCTCGTGGACCCTGGTTTTTGTAAAAGGAAAGTGATTTTTTTTAAAAATGTGGATAGTGGTACTACCATATTGTTACAGTGGTATTGGTTATTTTTTAGTTTTACCACTGTGACTAGACATCTCACATGCTAAGATATCTTATAAGTTTGTGAATTATATTGGGTAGTATCGTAAACTATAGTACCGTAGTAGTAGTACAATTTTTTAGATAATGAATCATATTATTGTTATTATATGTAGTCTAAGTAGTCTATTATTACTATTCATAGTCTTTGAGTCATCACTATTTGAGTCTTCTATTCAACAACTAAGCCAATTTATTTTTTGTAGCCTTTATCAGTTTGCAATGTCAAACAAGGGGGGTAACAAGGGTTCTGGTAGGATCCCTAAAAGCCAAGAGAGGCCACTATTACCAAAACATAGAAGCATAGCAACATATTTTGGTGGTGGAAATGTTGGCAACCTACAAGATTCACAAGTTAGATCTCCAGTGCTTATTGAAAAAGGAGATTCATCACAAGTTGGAGACTCAAACTATATTGAAGTTCAAGTTGGTGAACCTAATATCTCAGTCGAGAATGAAGTTGAATATGATTTGGAGGCATTTCCAATGTGTAGAGATTTAGAAACTAATATTATAGAGCTAGATTTGGTCCCAAACTAGTTAGGTGAGAAAACCAAAAGTGATTCCATAAATCATGTTCATGTACAAAAGGGGAAAAGAAAATTGGAATCAAAGAAAGATCGATCTCGCTAGGATCTATCCAAAAGAAATTTTTAGTTAGAATGGGTGGAAAAGTACTGGTTCATTGAACCAGTGATCAATCCAATTGATGGTGAGCCTCCTATAGAATGTAGATGTAAAATTTGCACAGAGATAACAAAGAAGGAGAAGATGATGTAGCTTAAACTTGATACCATAGAAAAGCATGTTGGTAAAGTTTACAAAAAGGAAACTATAGTTGGATTTGAAAAATGTATGCTAACTTGAAAAAAAAAGGACAATTGTCTACATATCAGGAATGCTAAAATATACAAGTTCACCAGTAAATATGGAAGAAGCATTCTATAGTAAAAGGTTCGATCGAAGATTTCATTGGGAAAGTAATGGAAGTGCAAAATATGGGAAAAATAGTTCAATTAAGTGTGGTCTTTTATATTTTGAGTAGAGGACATCCTATAATAGACTACCCTTCAATTACTACCTTATTGCACTTTTTCAAACTTTGAAACTATTCGTATAGTCATTGGTCAGTAAACAGTGGGTGGGAATGGGCTAGATGTCTTGCACAAGTTGAAAAAGAAGAAATGAAGGAAAAAATAAAACACTCAAATTTCATTGCACTATCTCTAAATGAAGTTAAAAAAATTGATAATACTTCTTGGGTGTGCATGCATGTTTATACTGTAAACAATCTTTGTTGTCAACCCTTTCTACTATCTATTGCTAAATTGAATTGTAGTGCGGCAACTAAAAATTTATATGATTTATTAAAGAGTACTCTAATTGAATGTGGAGGTTTGGATAAAATGGAGATTGCCAAAAATTTGGTGTGTGTTGGAGCAGATGGAGCTTTGATTATGCAAGGTCATAAAGACAATCTTTGCAAAAAGATCAAGAATGATTTGGCACCCTACGCTATTCCCATTCATTGCATGGCCCATCGAATGAATCTAGCTTTTGGAATTGTCAGCAATTTTGGTTGTGTAAGTAAAGTGGAATCTCTAATCAAATAGATTTACCAATACTTTTGTCGAAGTCCAAAATGAGTCTGAGAATTTAACCACTTTTCTCAAGGACTTACTGATGGGAGGAAGCTTCTTAATGACAATGATACCAAATGGATCTCTTTAGATGGACTAGTGCATCGAGTAATCTTTGACTATCCTTCATTGCTTGGACTAATCCACTCTGTGCTAGATAGATTCCCTCAGTTATATTCAAGTCTAACTAATGTTAAGATACTCTTAACTTCAGTAGCTATTCTCCCCATGCTATAGGACATGAGAAATACTATAAAAAATGTTCAACAAAGAGGAATGTACATTGCAGAACATAATAAGCTCCGTAGAATGACATGTAATAGCCTAGATACTCTGTATCAATTACTACCCTTTGATAAATAAAAGTTTGCAAAGTGGATAGAAATCACAAATTTGAACAATCCTTGGAAATTTTTACACATTGGTGCAAATGATGAGGTTTATGCCAGGGTACGTGGAGTTGAGACACCAATGTAGTACTATGCTTGCGTCAACCCCGACTCCAACCCCAACAAAGCCAGAAGTGAAGTCAAATCAAAACCAGAGAAGGTACTTTTACATGTTACAAGTGAAGACTTCAAGAAGATCAAAGACTTTGTGCTTGACATTATCAAGCAAGTTTTCTACAATATTTCATCAGAAATTAGATTTAGATTCCCCCCAGAGGAACTGCTCGAAGCAATGTCAATTGTTTTTCCACAATATTGGTCTCTAAATTGTTCGACTAATTTTCAATTTTTGCAAACCTAAAGTAATCAATGGAGTAACTATAAATGGAATTTTATATGAATCTTGACTAAGAGATCAATCATATTCTTTTGCAAACATAATGAGGGAACAATATGATCTTATGGAGAACCCAAATGAAGAGGGAGCGATAACAAAGCTTTGGAAAAACCTTGGTGAGAGCAATCAGTTGAGAGAGTTAATACTAGAATATTTCAAGCTTACCAATTTATGTTTGACAATGATATTGGGTTCAGTGGAGGATGAAAGATTTTTCAATACTTTGGGCTTCCTGAAGTCAAAGGTTAGAAACAAATTAGACAAAAATTTGGATAATTGTTTGAGGCTCTATAATTCTAGGTATGAGGTAGATAGTTTCCCTTACGACATAACTCTCAGCATTTAGAGAAACCAATATCAAAGAAGAGGGATTGCCAACATTTTAGACCCAAGTGGCAGTGGCAGTGGCAGTGGTAGTGGTAGTGGCAATGGTGGTGGTAGTGGCAATGGTAGTGGCGATGGTAGTGGTTCATGTTTTGATATTGGAAGCAATGAAGATGATGTTGACTTTGGCATGCATATTGATGCTGATAGTGAATTTGAAGAAAGCACAATGAACAATGAAATGTTATATGCAATAAATGAGGAAGATTCTAATGATAGTGATGCTGAGCCAGTCTAGGTGGATTGACAACTATAGCAGCTTCTCAACCTCAAGTTCTAACTTCTGCATGAGTCAAGTAGTAGGCTAGTAGTAGTAGCTCTAATCTAAGACTCTATCTGCTAATTAATTATGTTTGTAGAAGTCAATTTATAACCTTCATTCATTGTCCTTTTATAGATTCTTGAATTTTTTTTTGAACATGTTGATGTTACAAACTTAAATGTTGAGATTTTCATTGATTCTAGTTTCTTTAAGAAATTGTAACATAATGCATTTAATAGAGTAAGCTCTATTAAAAAAAAATTGTATTATAATTTATAATTATAAATAAGCCTATAACATAATACATTTAACAATTACAAACAATTACAACCCTTTGCAAATGACTCGATGTCAAATTGAAATGACTATTGACCCTGAATTCCCTTTTGTAGATACAAGGGAGCAACAATAGTTGTAAGTTGGTTTTTAATTGTATATATAATTAGATTATTACTACATAATACATTATGTGTATACAATATAGTTCCAAGGATCAAGGCGATTCACACAATTCGACGATTTGATTCATGATTCAATTCAAGCTTGCTAATTCTGATATGATTCTGATTCTTGTTACTTTGGTATGCAATCACATTGCCAATTATACAAATTTTTCAAGTAGTAGGGAAAAATTTTCCATCTGCTCTGTGCAGTAATAGTATGTCAGTGCCTAGCTGCCCAACTATCCTTATATGCTGGCTCTTAATTCTTGTAACAATTAACATTAAACAAAGTTGAAATTAAATCCAGATTTTGAAATTAAAGAGAAACAAGTAACAAAAGAATTATAGTAGTATCACTTACTAAGTTGTTACTTCTTAGTGCTATCAGCTATGACTACCACTAACAACAATAGTAATAGTTTGAGAAGATGACCCCGTTTAAATGAATTTCTTTAAGGAACTCCATTCTGTATCATTTGGAAGCTCTACTTGTTTGAGGTTGTAGCTAAATAGTTGTAACCTTGTCAACAATGAATACTTCTGAGAGATAGTTTTACATGAATTGAGGAATTTATCTATAACTTCATTCATTATTGATAGTGGTTTGATGCAACTTGCAATTCTTTCTGGAGTGGTTTCCTTAGGCAAGTTGCCTAAATCAGAATTCATGTTGTCCTACAACTTTTTCATGTAATTTTCTTTTCCAATGAATCTACCATCTGAGTTAGCTAGATTTGGTAATCTAACATTTAGCAAGTTCAGTATGATTTTATTCATCTTCATCAAGTCTTTGGAAGCATATTTGAGAGCTTAAGCTATTTTTGTTACTTGCAATTGTGATAGACATCAATGGTCATTACAGAGGCATCCAAGCAGTTGTTTATTCCATGGTTTGTCAAATCCCTATCACTAGATCTCTTTACTTTATTCAAAATTTGGTTAGAAATATTTTTTAAGGAATTGGTGAAGATTTGTCTTTTACCCCGAACATCATTTTTTATATTTTCAAAGGCAAGTCTGAGATTGCTATTTAAATCAAGCCATTCAAAAAAACTATCATTGTTCTTCATTATTTTGTGCCAATTTTCTTGTTTGATAAGCTTAATCATTTTTATTATAGTATCCTTCACATGATGGTCTTTGGAAGAGGTCATTCTATTTTGTGCAATTACATTCTCCATCTTTTTCTTCATTTTAGACATCTCTTTTTCACTCTTTTTTTGTATTTCCTCTAGGTGCCCTTTCCAATTAGTTTCTCTCTTCCTCTCATCCTCCAATTTTTTCTTCATATCTTGGATTGTATTTGCAGTAGTTACCTCTTTTTTCTTCTCATCCTTGAGTTCTCTTTTCAAATGATGGATTGTCTTTGTAGTGGACTCCTACTTTTTCTTCGCATTTTCCAATTCCTTCTTCAAATCATGGAGTCTTTGAGTAGACTCCTCTTTCTTCACATTCTCCAATTCCTTTCTCAAATGGAGGATTTTCTTTGCAGCTGACTCCTCTTTCTTTTTTGTATTCTCCAATTCCCTCCTCATATGGTGAATTGTATTAGTGCTTGCAATAGCACTAGACTCCATTTTCTTTGCATTCTCCAATTGTTTCTTCTAATCAAGAATAGTTTTTGCAATTGACTCCTCTTTTTTTTTTTTCATATTCTCTAACTGCTTATTCAAATTGTGGATTGTGTTTGCACTAGATGCCTCTTTTTTCTTCTCATTCCCCAATTCTTTTTGCAAATTAAAAATCATCCTTGCCCTAGACTCCTCTTTTTTATTTTCATTCTCCAATTCAATCTTCAATTTATTATTTTCCTTAATAGTAGAGTCTAGGTCATTTTTCAATTTATTGTTGACCTATGCATGATGCTCTAAAGACTTGAACAACTGTGTAGTAGAGGCTTGTTCATGTTGAAGTCTTTTTTGGCACTCTTCTAATTCTTTAGTCAAATTTTGCACTTGCTCATTCATCTTTTCTTGCTGGACAATTGCCTTTGTAGGAGAAGAATTCTTTTTCCTATTTTGCAATTCTTTGAACCTATTGTCTGCTACTTTCTCCTTGGCCTTCACATTGTTAAGGTTTGCCTATAACTTTTCTATTTGCTTTGTAAGCCTTTTCTTTTCCCTCTTTATTTTCAAAAGTGTAGAGTAGACCATTTTGTTGCTCTCTTTTGATATATTGATTTTGTCAATATTTTTCACTTTTGACAAATCCATTTGAAGATTGATAACTTGTCTATCATTAGAATTTATTACATTTTTTGGTGGATTATTATCTCCACCTAGGGGCATAATATCCATGAAGTTCATCATTTCATTTTTTGGATCATATGTTGGAAATATTCTATTAGTAGATCCTTGACATTTAGCAACTGCATCACTTTTCGAACTCTTCATAATTTGCCTATTTCTTTCACTTGTCTGTCCAAACTTTGATGCAAACTCATTCAAACTAAAATCTAGGTTTGCTAACACAATTGAGTGTTTGAAAGGTGAATTATCAATTGTATCATTGTATGCTCCTTCAACTCCAATTAAACTTACTCCACCTACAATTATATTTTGAGGATTGCCAATAGATTGAAGATGGCCCATTCCAAATCCTGGCATTTTAGGACTATTTTTTGAGTTTTGTACATAAGCTACTAGTGCATACATTGGTGAAGTAATTGCTGACATTGCTAGCAATGTAATTTTCATAACCTTTTTCTTTTTTGCAGAAGGTTCATCCATGCTAGTGCCAGTGCCAATGCCAGTGGGATCAACTACAACTAGATTTGAAAATTTAACAAATAATCTGTTGGGATGACCTTCAAAAGTAGAAGTATAATATTTTTTGCCCCTTCTAGATGAATCATATTCGATCTCAGAGAGTCCAATGATTGGATTACATCCTCTTTTGGGTGGGTCTGGTACTAGAATTATATTCCAAATCCCTCCACCACTTGCATCAATGGGCCCTATACCTACATAACCCATTTTTTGTATCATAGTTGCCCCTTTACTATATGTTTGTTAAACAAAATCACTCATTTGAAGTTTAACAATATCTCTATCCCTGGTTGACCCAAAATCCTAAATACCTTGAATGTCAGCATTAGACTTGAGGTCCTTCTATCTTTCATTATCACTGTCATTACCAAAATCATATAGTACAGTTGGATGCTCTTTATTCCAATAATCACTAAAAAGTTCATCCTCCTCAATTTCATCAAAGCCAACTGATGTCCTTGGTTCACACAAATTTTGCCTCATTTTCCAAAAAATCAATCATCTTGGTTTGACACCACAAAGATGATGTGTATGCATCTTTAATTAATTTAAGCATAGACCTCTTAGAAGGTTTAGATGCTTTCTTGTAGAAATTTAAGTATGTCAGAGACTCTGATTTGTGCAATGTCATAATTTGGGATGACAATCCTTGCATTGAAATATTATTCTTTGTTGCATGTTTCTCCATCTCTTTCTTAACCTCATCCCATGAATCCTTATTTTTTAACTTTTCTATCAATGGCATCTCCTGATGTTGATATTTGCTTGCAGAGTTTCCATTGGCAATAAGTCTCATTTTTATTATGTTTAGTGGATCATAATTCCATTGACTAATAAAATCAAAGCCAAAAAAAGTTACCAATTCATTTGCCACTTTGAAAGCCTTTCTCTCAAATGTGAGGCCTCTGATTGCGAAAGGAAAGGAAGGAAATATCCTTTTCTTTTGTTGTCCATTGAAAAGTTCATTTGCACTCTCCATCTACCATACATATTCTAGTGCAAAAACCCTTTCTGTAACATGCATTGGAAGTTTGTAGGGTTCAACCGCTGAACCGTAAAACCTTAAGACAATGTACTCTTCCATAAAGAACCAGTCAGCCAATTGAATCTGAATTCCCATTTGAATGCAATCTTTATGAGACAAAAGAAATCTAGGATCCAAAGTGCCTAAGATTTTTTGGTAAATAAGTGTCAAAAAAAAGTCTACAAAATAGTTGTAGTTGTTATTTGCAACAGTCATCCTCATCTTATGTGTCCACTCATATACTAGACTTGGAGTCTCTGATTTCTTCTATTTTTCTCATCAAACTTATAGACCTCAATATCAAGCTTATTATTCTCTATCTCAAATATTGGGTGATGCTTTGCTAAAAGAAGATAGCACAAGTAACTTGTGAACCTAAATATCTTTTTCTTGCATGTAATTGTACTTTGTTTAATCATTAGAAATTGTTGTTGCATAGATTCAACAATGCACTGAAAAAACTATATCTTACATCTATATTCTCAACTAACTAACCTCGACAATGAATATTATAAATCATTTCAAGAACACTGGCCCCCACTTCCTTGTTATTGTCCAATCCTAGACAAAATGATAACAAAGAAATAGTATTCGAAACCCATGGCACAAAAATATCATATTGATAAGGAGGCTTATGGTCTATGTCTAGTGTAACACTAGTAGAGGGCTCATAGTTTATTAAACCCTTAATAAATGAATCTTGAAAAAATCTTTCTAGTTTTTCATAAGCCTATGCTAGTTTATCCAAGTCAATGCACTTGTTAAAGCTTTCTAGTTTAAACCCTAGCCCTAGGTCTAATAGAGTGAAAAATTCACTCTTAGTTATGGATAAAGTTTACTCCTGAGTGTTTTGGTTTACAATTGCCTTTCTATTTTCATCATAATTCTAAGTGTATAGCATTACAATTTCAAGGAAAGGTAATACTTTGAGTATAGTGAGGTTTGCTAATCCAGTAACCAAAGTAGCTATTTTATTTGTCTGTGCATGAATACTGTTGTTATATTTATAATAATTTCTCTCCTTTAGTAGATCTTTCCACTTATTAAATAATGAATGTCTAATTCCCATAATTCAATGAGGCCTCACCCCAACCCATAATAGCATAGACATTGTATTCCCATTTTGTTACCTAGGACTAGATATCTCAACATATATTCTGATACTTCATGGATGGTAAATTTTTCTACATAACTGATGATATTTACCTCGTGATATTCCATTATGATATGTATTAGGACATAATTAGCATAGTCAATGAACTAATGGATATTTATTCAATACTTCATTATTATGTTAGAAATGGGTTTTAATGTGATTCTAATGCCTAATTTGATCTTGTAAGGAAAGTTAGTAATATGTAGTTTGTTTTTGAGGGTTAATGATTAAATGTTTTATATGAAAATGATGGAGAATAGGAAGTTAATTATGGAATGTGTTGTATGTGAATGGTAGATTAATGAAGTTATCATGTACTTTTACTTTCATATGTATTTTATATGTGGCTTTTCATTGGATTATTGATGCTCAAGTTTAGTGTGTAGAAAAGGAACCATGGAAACATAATGGGAAAATAAGGTATAAAAACATGTTACTATGAAACTACCAAGGTGAATCTTTATAAGATTTTTAAACCTCATTATGATGTGTTTATTTTGTAAACGTGAGATGTATGTGTGTGGTATGTATTTCATGTGTAGATTCTGAATGTGTCATGTGTGATGTATAGTGAATTTTGTGTGTGTCACTTGACACTTGTACTCATTATGTGAAAATGACATGTTATTTGATGATGGATCATGTGGCAACCTTATCCTGAGTTAAATACCTTAATTGAGAAATTTGACTTATTGCCTTAAATTAGTAAAGAGAACAAGGTTTCCACCATAGGAATTTGGAATTTGAACTTACCTAGCATTGTGAGGGCCATAAAGTAGCTCTAAGGTGAATTTGTAATAAAAATAAACCCTACCCATGTTAAGATTTGAAGTTAGGGGGCTAATAATGACCATTAGGGTGCTTAGAAGACCTAGGAGACCCCAAAAAGAATGCATTTTATATTGAATCCGAAAATGAGAATGATATCTAGAGGCATGGCCAAAGTAGAAACTCACTTAGCCACTCTCTATCTTTAGAGACAACTAGGGTTTAGAGGAGGAGGATAAGGATCTCTACTAAAACTCTTCCATTTTTCATTGCTTGGAGGGAGGTCGGTATCTATGATCCATGGTGTTTCTTCATTTGCATGTAGAGTTGATATGGTGTTCTTCATTTCATGGTAAATTTGGTGTATTGTAGATGTGATTTGTGAAAAGGATCTTTTGTTTGAGTGTTGCATGTGAGAAATTTATGTGATTTCTTTCTTGAATCTTGTTTTGTTTCATGTTGTGTGTTGTGTAATGGGTGTGAAGCATCACTCACCCTTGGGAGCGAAGATATTTTTGGGTGAAGGGGTTAGTTGGGCTCACTCATGTAGTTGAGGATCTCTCCCATGTGTGGAGATGATTTTTATGTGTTCAGTGGAATATGGACTTCTTGTTACTTGCATTTGGGAGGTATAAGGAGGTGTGTGAAGAGAGGAGTCATTGTAAGCCTTGAAAGGGCATGCTAAGAATGAGAATATGTGCATATTGTGAATCATAGTTTGGAATTCCTCCTCATGGAGAGAGCCCACCTTCACCCTATAACTTGATTCAACTGTTGAATCTTTGGGCAAGCCTTGGGATGGGTTGTATTGTGTTGTGATGAAATGTGTTATTGTGGTTATGCATGGTATGCGAACTTGAAGTGTGAAACCATTTGTGCCTTGTTTCCCCAAGCTCAGTGGGTGGCCTCCTTGAGGCCTAGGTTGGGAGATGAGCCTCCATTATTCCTTGTCATTTTTGTTTCAGGTTGAGCTCTTGGATTCATGGAGCTAATAGAACCTTCCTTGCATTGAAGAAGAAGAAGATATATCATTTTGTGATGTGATGATGAAAGTAATCCCCTTCTTGTTTTCATGTATATTTTAGTGGTGGAAAGATCACTATTGTGTTGTGTACCATATTGTAAGAAAAGAGTTGTGAATTACTTATGTGTTGTAGCAAGTTTTTCCATGCATACTTCTAATGGTTAATACACCACCCCATGTTCATTCTTGGAAAGATTGTCATATGGAAGTAATGAGAGAATTAAGAATGAGAACCATATTGTTTCGTGATTGTAGCTTCATTATCTTGTATTTGAATGAGTAGGAGGAATGAATCAAGCATCATTGTAGATAGGGAAGGAGTTTATCTCATTTGGTTATCCTATTATTCTCAACTCTCATAGGAAAAATAGATGCATTCGTGCTCAATCTTGGATAATGAATAGATATAGAAAATGCATTTAGAAGCTATTGTAAATCTATTATTTTTCAACTATGTATTCAGTTTACAATAATGGATTAAGTTTTGATGATTGATTTAGCATAAATGATGTTCTTTGATGTTTCCATGCAATTTGATTTCAATATGTTCAATGCAAGAAAAAAAAACATGAAAAAATTACATTGATGGGAAGAATTGTTCTATTATTTCATATTGATATTAAACCAAATATAGGAATCCATGAAGAAAACTAGTCAAAAATTTTAACTTCATAAGTAACTTGTAGGTGCAAAATTGCTTGCTAGAAAATGTATGGGAATTCATCTAAATCACTTTCCAAAGAAATTATAGTCAATAAAATAATATTTTCAGAATAAAATAAACATATTTTGACCCAAGCAATATAAAATAATAAGTGTCAAAGATCATAGTTATGAAGGATATCCAAGTAGTCAACAAAAAAAAGATATAATATATATTGACATATGGGTACATGTAGTACCATATCAATTCAGCCCCAATAAATAATTAAATGAAGAGAAATAAAAATATATATAACTCCCATTTAGGAACATTAATTAGTAGTTTTTAAATTTTTTTTTTTTAAATTGTTGTAAAGTGAAAAGGGGTTACGTAGGAATTAGAGGGTTGGGTGTATAGATGGGTAGTAAAAAAAATAATTATGGTTTAGAAAGTATCAATAAATTAAGGGTAATGTAATTTATAAAAATAATAATAACTTAAGGTTAAAGTAATTTATGGAAATTAATAAATTTAGGTTAGTGTAAATTATGAAAATTTAATAAAGTATCAAGACAAACATAGGTAATTTCTAGAAATAAGTAATATGTAAATTTAAGTTGATAATATATAGTGAAGATTAAGGTAGCTTTATTTTAGATGATGAATTCAACTAACACATATGGTATGCCATTAGAAGGAATTAATGAGTAAGTTTTCTTTTAAATTAGGACTATTAGGATTTATTGATAAGGATTAAAGTAACAACATTATAGTGAATAGACTTTTCAAATTATACGATAAATATAGTAATTTTACTAACTCACATATAGGTACTAGTAAAGAGGAATATGTTTGAAGTTTTAAAATTTTATTTATATTTATTTTTGTTATTAAGTGAATGGAGTGGATGGGGTTTTTAGGAAGTTATAATATTTTTAATGAAGGATTTAAATTTAAGAAAAATAAATTAAATGTCATTTATGGGAATGAAGGGTGTTAAGTAGTTAGATTTGTTTTAATATATATATATAAAACAAATTTCTTGGGTGATTTAAAAATAGAACAAGTAGATATTGTAATTCACTTTTAGGGATGTCATAAGTATAAATAAATACATTAAAAAAAATTCTATTTAATGTTAGCATGAATTTTTATTATTAATGTGTTAAGCTAGATATAGGATATGGAAAGAAAAGAGTTGGGGTGGCTAGTTTTAATGTGTTTTTCTTATATATTTAATTATTTTGGGTAAAAGGGTATTTGAAGTTAGATAGTTAGTTATTAGTTTATTTTATTCTATTTCTTTCTAAGGAAAACATAAATATACATAAAAATTTTATTAAATTTGACATGTGTTGGAAGTAAGGTAATATGTTATAGAAAAAAAAAGTATAGGATTAGATGGTAGTTTTATTTGACAATTAATTGAAACATTTTTTGCAAATATAGTGCTTAAAATTTATTATTAAAGAATGACAACTTAGCAATTAAAATAAGAGATGAATATTAGGAATAGAAGGTATAGGTGACTTAAAAATAATAATTATAAATATAATTGAATAATAATAATAATATGAAAATGATCCCAATATTAATAGAAATAAAATGATTAATGGATAGAACATCTTCTCATTGCAATCCCTAGATCTTTTATCACTACAATAGACATAATTGAAATTTACTCACACTTCAGAGTGTCTCATATTGGGTGCATAAGATTAAGGGTTCATAACCATAACACCTTAACATAGTTTTTTCATTTAGTAACTAGCAAGCCAGTGACCATCTCATAGGGAACTTGCAAATCTAGATTTTGAGTGAAACAAACTTCATTCCATCATCTTACTTCATCACCTCCAAGTTTAAGGACAGGTTATCTATCTTAACATCAGCTCCCTCTCATGTTTTAAAAATAAAATAGTTGTGTTTGAAATTGTAGGAAAGTGGGCATGATAGATTCCTAAATATCCATGGATAATAGGATCAAAAATATCATGACATTCATCGATGAAACCTGGGGTTTGTAGCACTTCCTTGAGTTCTATAATGTGTTTCTTTTCCTTTATGCTTGCACTCATATGAGAGATTGTTGACTTTGTTTTTCCCATGCCTACTATTGGTTATTACACAAAATTCTTTTTTAGGCCCTATTTAAAATAATTGTAAAGTGTAAACCTAAGACAGTTAAAATCAAGATTTATATTGCTACAAATTGCAATGGAAAAAGTTTTTAAAAAATGAAATACAGAGAATTGAGATTGGATAATTAGTGTTGTCGTCTGATACTCAAGTTTCACACTTTCAGTCTTCAGAACACAAAATGGAATTCAGCTAGTCTTAGGAAATTTGAAATTTGAAAACCCTATCATATCGGACTTAACTTGGAGAACTTTCAACTTCATACTCTAAAAACATACAGGGTTAATAGTTAAAAAGAAAGTATTAAGTAATTAATGGTTTATGGTACTTTACTAATAGTATGTACAATGTATATGTAAACAACATAAAGATTCAAGACTCAATAATTTAGTAATATACATAATAATAATAATAAAAAGTAAAAATTTATTACATTGATATACATTTGAATAAATTTGTCAACTTTAAATAAATTAATTAATAAAAATAGTACTTAATTATCGATGATTCGATATGATTTTTAGATGAATTTGTGGAGTGGTATCACTATTGTCAAGAGTCATCTAGAATGGTGACACATGTCAATCGTGACACTTTTCAAGGATACGTGTCACAATTCTGGATGAATCTAGACACGTGGGAAAGCATTCCCCAAATCGACCTAAAATTCATCTTGGGCTGTTAATCTTTCTTTTAGTCAATGGTTGGGATTTCAATTTTTGGGTAGAATCTTGTAATACATGTGTCCTGATTTTGGGTTAATTTAATTATTTATATAAAATATTATATATATATATATATATAATATAATTCATAATTATAAGTGTTTTCCACTCTGCAAAGTCAATACAAATAAATGAAGGAAAGATGTCAAAAATTGTATGTGGCAAAAAGATGATTTGGAAAGTGACACACATGCAATTGAAAAAATACCCAAACTAACAAACTGAGATGATATCCATATGCCAAAATTATAGAGACCATAAGTTAGAAAGTAGGAAGATATGTAACAAGTCACTATTTTGATATATACTGATAATGGTATTTACATATAAAAATTGTATATAGGATAGTTTTGGGCAGATAAGTGGACTGCTTATAAAATGCAGTGTTACTACAACTTGTTGAATAAGAAACTATAACTAGAAACTAGTTAGCGAGAAGTAAATAAACAATACCTATATGTAAGTACTATGCCCTATATTTAATTGGGTCAAAATAGTACTACCAAAATGACCTAGAATTACAGCTAAGTATGTCAATACTGTTTCTTAAAAACCATGATAATCTCTAAAGCCTCATGTAGATTTGTGGCCTTTGGACCCGAAGGAAACTTGTAGGCCATCCTACTTGTACTTGATTTATCATAATTTGGAATGTAGAATGCCACATTGTCCAAATTAGAGAGATTTGCATCTAGGTGAATGTATGCATCAAAGGCCCTCAAATAATTTAGGAGCTAGTCTCTATTGGGATCCTTAATTATACCTCTCCATCTTAGCAAGAAGTTAATGCTTGCTTCCATCCTCAACCACTCTTTGAAGAATTGAATGTTATCCCTAATTACTAGACACGGTTTCCTAGGGCTTCTAGCTAGCTCTAGACTATTCAATTTGTATTCCATGTATGCTTCTAGAAGGGGGATCTGTAGCCTCTCATCGATGTTAGCTACTAGTATCTCTAGCCCTACCAACCAATAGGGGTCAAAAAGGTTGTAGCTCTGCCTAACAATGTCCCATTTCCCCACCCCTACCCTAGCAAGGTAGCCTACCCAAAGCCCTATAATATCACTATTAGTCTTCCAAGAATAGTCGTAATAAAATACCTGCTCACCTAGTGCTCTGCTAACTGCAATTTGGCTCATATCATCTATTGGCCAAAATAACCTATTCCATCTTTCTTATTTGATACGGCCACAGAAGGCCATAGTGTAGTTTTTGGAGGCATGATATAGGCAAATATTTGTATCCATGGAGAAGCAGAGTAACATTCAAGGGCTACTATGAGAATAAATGCTTCCAAGCTAAAACCACTAGTTATAGATTTTAGGAGGAAAAAAATAGAATCAAAATGATGACAAGGATGCCCTAATGGGTCTGGAAATGTCACTTCAAATCATAATTATGTAAATTTTCATTTACAAAGAGAGATATGCTTCATAATCTAGTACAAGGCCCGATTTGATGATATTTATGATTTCAAAATGGGAATGAGTTGGGCAATAGAATAAATAACTACTAGGAAAATTTATCCTATTATGTTTTGGTTATATATAAGTAAGTTTTCTCCATCGGTACCTTTATTAGCTAAGCTATAATTTATAATAATTATTATAATAGTTATAATATAATATCAACAAAGGATTTTCTTTTCTATTATAGAAATGATTTTCTTTTCTATCATAAACTTTTTAGTGAAAAATTCAAGGAAGATATATTAAATTTTATAAAATAAAATTGGTGTAAGATATGAAACAAGTGCCACTAGTACTTGCCTTTAGTTTTTATATAAATCTAATTTAAATTTAATAAATTTATTATAATATATAAAATATTTTAACTAATAAAAATGTAATATAATTATATTTTTCTGTAATGATGTTAATTTAAATTTAAATTTTATTCATAAATATATTATATAATCATTGATATATATGTTCTATTACATATATACCATATGGTTATGATTATATTATATTATATTATATATTCTATTATATAATAAATAATTATAAATAAAAATAATAATATTTTTTATAATAATAATAAATCTTAAATGATTATATAATATAAGTAATATTATTTTTAAATGAATGACAAAAAATATATTATAATTTATAATAAAAAATACATTGTTAGAATATAAAATATAAACCAATGCACTTACATTAAAAAAATAAAAATATTAACAGTAATGAATCACATTGAAAATAAAATATTTAGCTCTTAGCCCTAAGCCTAGTACCTACCGACAAGTACTAATAATTATTAATAAATTATAATGACAATAGTTTAATTTAAATAAAATAAGTAAAATTTAAAAATATAATTACAAATGTTATATTTTTATTGATATTTATTATTTAGTTTCAAAATAAAAATGTAATATAGTTTAATTATCTATAAATTATTAACATATATTGATAATTGTGATAATTGTTTATAAACATAATTATTTATAATATTAACCGAGTCTTCCAATTGGCAATGACTAGACATGTGTCACGATTCTGAATGAATCTAAGCACATGGGAAAGTATTCCCCAAATCGGCCTGAAATTCATCTCGGGACTTCGATCTTTCTTTTATGCAATAGTTAAGATTTTGGGTAGAATCTTCAAGTACAGATGTCCTAGTTTCAAGTAGAAATAGACTTTATCTTCAATCTTTTAAAATTTGGCCCAAAATTGAGGCTTTGAGCCGCAATCATTGAAAAGAATTTACATAGCATATTAATTAACATAGAGATTTTTTTTTAAAAAAATGTTATTAATTATTATTATTTTATTTTTAAGCTTGAGCAATGAGCATGTCAAAATCATGATGTTAATTTAATTATTTATATAAAATATAATTTATAATAATTATTATAATAGTTTTAATATATATATATAAATAAAGGATTTTCTTTTCTATTATAGAAATGATTTTCTTTTCTATCATAAGTTTTTTATTGTAAAGATGATATGACAAATTCAATGAAGATATATTAAATTTTATCAAATAAAATTGGTGCAAGATATGAAATAATAATGACAATAGTTTAATGTAAATAAAATAATTACAATTTAAAAATATAATTGCAAATGCTATATTTTTATTCATATTTATTATTTAGTTTCAAAATTAAAATATAATATAGTTAAAATATCTATAAATTATTAACATATATTGAAAATTGTGATAATTGTTTATAAACTATTGTTCATCATTTAAAAGATTTCATAATGAAAAAAAAGTTAGGAATAGGTGACAAGATAGGTATGAAATAAAAATTTGACACATAAATTATCAAAATTATATTTAACTTTGTTAAAGTTATAATCTATTAATCTTTAGTTTTCCTCGAAGCTCCATTTGTTTTAACCAATCAGATTAAAGAAAAATAGTTAATTATTAACAATTAACTATTGTTAAAAAAGTTGAAGACTAACAATAACATTTTGACAGTGCATTGAGAATCAAGATGCCAAAAACAAAGTTACAAAGTCGTAAACTATCAAGAACAACGATTTGAAGAGCCAAAAACTATTATTTTCATTGATAATATTTTAGACTGTACAATGTACATAATACCAATTTATAGCATAGATATTCAAAATAGCTTATTAAATCAGCCTAGTTTACTATCTCATAATTTACAAAAAAGGGCATGGCCCAATCCAAAGGAAAATATAGATATCTTAAAAATATTTTTTTTCCCTAAGGGAAATAGGTAAAGAAATATTATTCAAGAAACAGAGAATAGGGAACCAAGGAGGCTGGAAGCATCAGTGGGCTAAGGGGCTAAGGGCTTGAAGCCTTTAAGTAGAAAGGTCTTCAATTCCATCCACAAGGAATCTATTGGAGAAGATGATGTCACTCAACTTGTCCATCCATGTGAAGTTAGTCTCGCTAATGTCATCTGACAACAACCACTTCCATAGAAAATCCATTCCGAGCCATGCCCACTTCCAATGGCGAGTCAATTGTCGTTCATTCATGCTGAGCAGGAAAGGATTCTTATGTATAATGTACCCTATGCCTTCCTCCCAACACTTGTCTGCTACATCTACAAAAGGGATGCCAATGCCCAACCTCGGTACCTACTCAGAAAATACAAGAATTTTGACATTATCTTATAAAAATGTTTCCTTAAAAATGTTACACAGAAGCATCAAAATATCTATTTGACTACCTCCATAGAAAGGTTTGCATGGAAATCATTTCTCAAGAATTCATGGCTAAGTACCATGAATATAGCATGGCAAATAAAAAGACTTTGAGCATCTAGCTTGCAAACCATGGCAAGGACATCGTTAGGAATTCTACCCAAAAAGGGCTTTTGTAGAGCCATTGTAGTGCATTTCAGGTGAATTGGTGTATCCATGACCAAGATTTAAGAAACTCTGCAAAGTGCAACTACAAATTGAATTTAGATTGAACAATGAATAATAGGAGAAATGATAATGAAAGAGAAATTGAAGAAGTTATTTAATGGCAGTCACATTTAATTCTTTGGCGTTCACAATTTTTCATATCTTATTTTCTCATATTCCTATTAATTTTCAAGTGTGTGAAATGTCAAAATGTACTGGCATTAATGATAGACAGTTGATAGTGCCTAACATCGAATAATGATTTCCATGCAAACCTTTCCACATGTCTCCATTCCAAAGAATTTTGTGCGATTCTAGGTCTTTTCAAGTGAGTGGCCTTGAGATGCATCTTCTATCGTTGATCTCTAATTAATCAACGATCAACAAAACTATTGTATTTACTATTAATAATACAAAAGTGATGGTAGATGACTTGGTAATAGTGACACTGATGTAAGGATGTTATGAAATTAATAATAATAATAATAATACACCTAAGATAGTACACAAGTTGAAACTTGAAGTGACTACTCAGTAGTCAGTACAATCACTAGCCAATTCTTGTGCAAATTTCACTTTCAGATTAAATAATTTTTCAATTTACCACTGAGCTTAGCCAAGACCATTATTATTCATTTTCCTACAAAACAAGTAATTTGCCTCTGACATTATTAATTTATTTTTGACAAGGGAAAAAATAGTCATCATTTATTTATTTATTGATCAATAAACGACTGAAGCCTAGGTTAATTATTATTATTTTTTGGAATTAATTATTATTATATGTTAAGAAAAGATAGATTTGAACCCAAGATCTCCCACATGAGAGGCTCACAAGTTACCATTGCATTGTAGGCTTTTTCCTATAGTCATCATTTATTTATCTGTTAGCAAAAGAAAACATTAATTCGCCAAATTTAAAATTATTTTTGCCAGGGCAAGAAAAAAATTGCCAACATATAATATTTTATTTTCCTATATGGAACAAAAAAATTTCTCTCAACATTACAATTTTCCTGCACCCAAAATGTTGGATTTGCTAGCATTTTAGGTATTTTTTAAAGAAGGGGTTTCTTAAAGTTATCAGTAGATTTCAGCATTATGGTGGTATTTTGATATTTTTTAGGCTCTCAAAAAAAGCATTATAACTTTGCATGAAAAGTAGATTATTTTTGTGAGGGGAGAGGGTTTCATTTATAGGCTAAGGGGTAGTGAAATGGAGGGTAACGATGCAAGGATGAAAGATTGGTGAGGGAGGGTTAAGATGCATTCAAAGGGGAGCACATGGATTTTGCTTCTTTGGGACCAATAGGAGAGTGACACTTGTCAGAAGGAGGATGAGTGTGAGAGGATAGGATAAGGGTTGGCCAAGAGAGTAATGAGGGAGGTTGCGCATGTAAGAGGCACTAATGACATGTAAGAGCCGTAAATGTTTGAGGGTGAGGGTGAGGATGAGTTTGTTGACTTTAGCTTGGGTTAGCAAGTCTTAACCTTTGCTTAAAGTTGTGCACATGTTTAGGAGGGGGATTAGGATTAGATTAGGAAGGGGGTTATGTAAGGAAACTCAGGTGCAAAAATAGCTTCCTACGCTAATCTCATAAGGAAAGTATGGTGCAAATCCTTTTAAAAATCTTCTACGCTTATAGATTCAATATCATGTAAACAACAATATTGCAGCCAACCATGCATACAAAAATTAGATAGAGAAAGAACACATAACACAAAGATTTTTTGGTGGGGAAAAACCTTTCGGTAAAACAACCCCACCCCTCCAGAACTTGTACAATGTATTATCTTCAACAAAATATTACAATACACTTGCAATGCAAGTTCAAAATCAATAATAGAAGACTCCAGCAACACCTCAGTACCTGCAAACTTTCATCTATCACACTATTGCATTACAACATGGAATACCCATTTTATGAACATCTTAAGACCCAACAAAATGCCCATAATGGAGTTGGGCATTTTTCATGGCTCAACCACCAAGAAACATGCACAATGCCACATGTACATCCAATACCAAGAAAAGGGCATCCATCCCTTGAATAGACAATGACAGCTTGTCATAAAATCTGCCAAAAATAGCGGTCACAAGAGAAGTGTAAGGGAATCTGTCATACCAACCTATTTTTTGCATATTCTCTTACATACACCAACCACTCATTCTTGGACACCCAAATAGGCCTCATGTCATAAGATGCTCTTACACCTATCATAGCTCATTCCTTAAATAGCTCTTACGCATCATAGGAATCCATCATAACCATTTCAGCCATGATCTCCTTCACACACTTCAAGATGCTGACACATGTAAGTGATCAACATGCCAACTAGACATGTACACTCACATTTACATATTATTTGCAAAAATACATTTAAAAATAATAATAATAAAAAGAATAGGAATTATACAAGGTTGAGACACCTTATTCCTAACATTCTCCCACTTGTTGAACACCTTGTAAGAGCAACAAGAACATAACAAGAACTAACCAGTATAGGTCGAAAGGCCCATAGACTCCAAACACCATCTGAACTTCTCAGTGCCCATTGGTTTCGTTAATGCATCTACAACATTCTTCATAGTATCTACCTTTTCCAAATTTACCTTTCCATCTTCCACCATATCTCTCACAAAGTGAAATTGCACATCAATGTGCTTCGTTCTGGCATGGAAAATTGGATTCTTCGCAAGGGAAATAGCACTCTGACTGTCACACCAAATAGTAATCTGTTCTACATCAACACCAACATCAGAACACAATCTCTTAAGCCAAATAGCTTCCTTACAATCATGAGTAGCAGCCATGTACTCAGCTTCTATAGTGGACAAAGAAACCACAGGTTGTCACTTACTCATCCAACTGATGGCACCACCAAACATAGTGAACACATAACCACTAGTGGATCTCCTGCGATCAATATCACCTGCCCAATCTAAATCCACAAACCCATGAATACAAACTGAATGTGGAGATCCAGAAGAGTTACCATGATAACATATGGAGTAATCTAATGTACCCTTCAAATATTTGAATACTCGCTTAACTACATCCCAATGTATCCGTCTAGGATTAGCCATAAAATGACTTAGGACTCCCATTGCTTGGGCAATGTCTGGTCTAGTACAGACCATAGCATACATAAGACTGCCAACTACACTAGCATAAGGTACTCTACTCATGTCCTCCACCTCACTAGGAGATTTTGGACAATCATCTACAGATAACTTTGTTCCCACAGAAATAGGAAAACATAGTGGTCTACAATCTGCCATGCTAAAACTGTCCAACACAGGCTTCACATACTTACTTTGACTCAACCAAAATTTTCTGTTAGACCTGTCTCTACTGATTTCCATACCCAAGATGTACCTAGCTGCCCCAAGATCTTTCATCTCAAACTATGCTAACAACTGAGATTTAAAATCAGAAATCATACCCTTACCCTTCCCAAATAGCAACATATCATCAACATATAATGCAACAATAAGAAGGTGACCATTTTCAACTCTAAAATAAACACAATGATCTGATTTTGATCTTACAAATCCAATTGACAACACAAAGGCATCAAACTTAAGGTACCACATCCTAGGAGATTGCTTCAAACCATATAGAGATTTCTTCAATCTGCAAACAAAGGATTCTTTACCTTTAACAATGTAGTACTCAGGCTGTGACATATAAATCTCTTCCTCCAAATCACCATGAAGGAAAGTTGTCTTCACATCCATCTGTTCTATCTCTAAATGATATGATGCAGCAAGAGATAACAAAAATCTAATGGATGTCAACTTTGCAACAAGAGAGAATATTTCACCATAATCTATTCCCTCTACCTGTGAATACCCCTTTGCAACCAATCTAGCTTTGTACCTTTCAACACTGCCATTTGCACAGAATTTCTTCTTGAACACCCATTTACAGCCAACAAGTTTTCTCCCTTTAGGAAAAGGTACAAGGTCCCATGTTTTCTTTTTCTCTAATGAAGCCATCTCATCATCCATAGCCTCAATCCAGGAACCTGCATCTTCCATGCCCAAAGCCTGTTTCATAGATCTAGGCTCATCAGTGTTAGTAATCAAAGAAAAAGCACAACTAGAATCTAACATAGAATAACCAAACCTTTCTGGTTGCTTTCTTTCTCTTGTGGATCTCCTCAAGGGCTGAGGTTGAGGTTTTTCTTCCTCTTCTTCTGAACTATCAGAGCTGCTAGAGCTCTCCTCATCATTAGACCCAACATGGTCTCTCTATTCAGTCTTCTCAGGGGTAGGAGGCAACTGAACAACATCCTTTTACTTTTCTTTTTCATCTGGTTGTAGCATAATAGGAGAATATGTTAGCTCTCTAAAAATAACATTTCTGCTATACAACACCTTACTAGTCATAGGATCCCAAAGCTTGTATCCTTTCACACCAGCACTATACCTGATGAAAATACATTTAACAACTTTATTTTCCAACTTAGATCTTTTCTCCTTTGGAACATATGCATAAGCTTCATAACCAAAAACATGAAGATATCTAATTGAATGCTTCTTACCAGACCACACCTCCATGGGTGTCTTACCAACAAGGGCTGATTTAGGAGATCTATTAACCTGATAGCAAGTAGTGGCCATAGCTTCGGCCCAAAAACTTTGTTCTAAACCAGCTCCACTAAGCATACTCCTAGCCTTCTCCATCAGTGTCCTGTTCATTCTCTCTGCAACTCCATTTTGCTCCAGGGTATAAGGATTTGTCTTATGCCTCTCGATACCTTGTTCTTTACAGAACTATTCAAACTCTACTGAGCAAAACTCACCACCATTGTTAGTTCTCACACACTTAATCTTCTTACTATTCTGATTCTCTACAAGGGCTTTAAATTCCTTGAATTGACTAAAGACTTGTGTCTTAATTTTAAGGAAATAAATCCATGTCCTTCTAATGTAATCATCTATGAAAGATACAAAAAATATAGACTTGGAGATCGAAGAAACTTTTACAAGACCAAATACATCAGAATGAATAAGATCCAAAACATCAAAAGATTTGTGAGAACTAAAGTAAAACTGAACATGATTTTGTTTACCATATACATAGTGTTCATAGAAGTCAAACTCGAGATTACAATCATTTAACCCCTTAACAAGATTTTTCTTTTTCAGGGTTTTGAGACCCTTCTCACCAATGTGGCCAAGTCTCATATGCCACAACATTGTCTTTTCTGCAGGAATCTTACCTTCCAAAGTGTTTGCATTACCATCGGAACCAATAACCACAAAATTCTTCACTACTCATTCAGATGGTGAGGATGAAGAACTATTACATAGAGGAATACATGCATCTAGCTAAAACAAAGTACCTCTCCTAGTACCCTTAGCAAGCACCATCGATCCTCTAATCATCTCACATCCTTCTTTCGAAAAAACAACTGTGAAGAACCTCCTTATAGCAATATCGTGAGAATGCTCGAAATAACAGAATACAAAGTGATAGCAGAACTCAGAATGAATCTACTGATCGCAGGCCACTTCGAGGGGGTAACCTCCTTTGAGCAAGCTCAATACAATAAATTCGTCCATGCCCATCAAGGGCCTCAACCTATTCTTATATACTGGGTACGATCTAGAAAAGTAATACTACCTATGCATGTGGGATAATAAAATATACTCACGGGATGACTTACAAAGCATATGCGTCCAACAACACTACTCTAACAAAATAAATAGAAGGAACACACAGGTTCCTAACATCCCCTCTCCCTTAGAAAAAAGCTTTGTCCTCAAAGCTTAAGTTGTGGAAATTGTTGTTGAATCTGAAGAAGGGGTTCCCAGGTAGCATCCTCTGGTTGCATGCCATGCCACTGAATCAAGACCTCAGAGATGGAGCGAGAGCGAAGCTAGCGAGTGCGCTGGTCAATGATTGCCACCGGCTCCAGGATAATGGATCCTTCCGTATCCATTTCAGGGAGAGTAGTTTGTGCTCTGACAGTGGTACCTAGAACTTTCTTTAGACAAGAAACATGAAAGACTGGATGAATGCGGGAAGAAGGAGGAAGTTCCAGTTTATAAGCAACTGAACCAATCTTCTGCAGAACCTTATAAGGCCCATAAAATTTTGGGGCCAGCTTATGACGCCCTTTCAGCTTTAGGGAGGATTGTTTGTATGGCTATAGACGAAGAAAAACCATATCCCCAACTTGAAATGAGCGCTCAGAACAGTGTTGATCTGCTTGCTGTTTCATCCGATTACGGGCCATGTGAAGATTATCCTGTAAGGTACGAAGAATCTGATCCCTGCTGCGGAGAACTATGTCAACTGCCTGGACTGGTGAGCTGTTGGGAGTGTAGGGAAGGAGCACTGGAAGTGCCTGACCATAGACTGCTTCATATGGAGTCATTTTAGAGGCAGTGTGGTAAGAGGTATTGTACCACCATTCAGCTAAAGGGAGCCACTTGGCCCACTGATGTTGCTGTTCGGAAGTGAAGCAACGAAGATAAGTTTCCAAGCATTTATTGACAATTTCAGTTTGACCTTCAGTTTGTGGGTGATAGCCCGAACTCATCTTCAGTTTGGTGCCAGTTTTCTGAAACAGTTCAGTCCAAAAATGACTGGTAAAAGTTGCATCACAATCAGAGACAATGGAAGAAGGGAGTCCATGAAGATGAAATATCTGGTCCATGAAGATTTGTGCAACAGAGGAGGCAGTATAGGGGTGGCTGAGGGCACAAAAATGACTATATTTTGAGAGACGATCAACCACAACCAAGATCACTATCTTGCCACCGGATTTAGGAAGCCCTTCAATGAAATCCATAGAAATATCAGTCCAAATCCGTGTAGGGATGGGCAATGGTTCGAGCAAGCCAGGAAGGAGGGTCGTTTCACCCTTGTGGCGTTGGCAAGTATCACATTCAGCCACCATCTGTTGAATCGTCTGTTTCATCCCTTTCCAAAAGAAGTTTCTCCTTGCTCGCTCATAAGTTTTGAGGAAGCCTGAGTGCCTTGCTGAAGGAGAAGCATGGAGTTCATAAAAAATAGCCTGATGTAGAGCTGGGTTCTGAGGAAGCACTAGCCGACCCTTGTATCGAAGAGAAGCACCATCCCAAGAGTAATGTGGTATAGCAGAAGGATTATTGGCTAGCTGGTGAATGATTTGAGATAAAGAAGAGTCACGGTCATAGCCCTGTTGAACAGACGCTAACCAATTGGGAATGGGCATAGAAATAGCGGAAAGGGAAGCTTGATTATCAAATGTGCGAGAAAGAGCATCTGCCACAATATTCTCCTTACCCTTCTTGTAGGTTATCTCATAATCATACCCCATGAGTTTGCTGACCCATTTCTGTTGTGTAGGAGAGGATACCCGTTGTTCCAGGAAGTATTTCAGACTTTGGTGATCGGTTCTGATGCAAAAATGACTCCCTAAGAGGTATGGCCGCCACTTCTGTACAGCATGTAAAATAGCCATCATTTCTTTTTCATAAGTAGAGAGGGCTAGATTCTTACCAGAGAGGGCTTTGCTAGTGAACGCAATAGGATGGTCATCTTGCAGGAGAACAGCACCCAATCCATTGCCGCAAGCATCACTCTCAATAGTGAAGGGTTTGGAAAAATCTGGCATCGCGAGAACAGGTGTACTGCACATAGCCTGTTTCAGTTGTTCAAATGCAGTCTCAGCAACAGGGGTCCAAGAGAAGGCATCCTTTTTTAACAGAGCTGTCAATGGTGCTGCAATTTTCCCGTAATCTTTGACAAACTTGCGGTAGTAGCCAGTCAACCCCAAAAAACCCCGAAGGCTCTTGAGAGTTTTAGGATGCGGCCAAGTTTTCATGGTATCTATTTTTGTAGGATCCACCCGCACTCCATGGTGTGCAACAATATGCCCTAGATACTCCACTTCCTCCTGGCCAAACACACATTTAGATAGTTTTGCACAGAGTTGATGATCAGAGAGAAGTTGCAAGACAAGCTCCAGATGATGGAGATGCTCAGCCCAAGTTTTGCTATATATGAGGATATCATCAAAGAAGACCAGAATGAATTTCCGGAGGTATGGTCGAAATATGTTATTCATCACTGCCTGAAATGTTGAAGGAGCATTCGTGAGGCCAAAGGGCATGACTAAAAATTCATAGTGACCATCATGTGTGCGGAAGGCAGTTTTAGGTATATCCTCCTCATTAACCCGAATTTGATGATACCCAGAACGAAGATCTAACTTGGAGAAAAAATGAGCCCCATGAAGTTCATCAAGAAGTTCATCAACAACTGGAATGGGAAACTTGTCCTTTATAGTGAGATGATTAAGTGCTCGAAAATCAATGCAGAGTCGCCATGACCCATCTTTTTTGCGAACAAGCAAAATTGGAGAAGAAAAGGAACTGGTACTAGGGCGAATAATACCTTGCTTCAGTAAGTCACGGACAAGTATCTCGATTTTGGTCTTCTGATGAAATGGGTAGCGGTAGGGCCTGATGTTGGGTGGAACACTGCCAGGAAGGAGCTGAATACGGTGGTCCTCTGGACGAGAAGGAGGTAATCCCACAGGTTCAGCAAATATACCAGAATACTTGTCCAAAATGTGTTGGAGATCGGCAGGAGTGCTAGAGACTGCTGATGGCTGCATCTGAATGGAATGGAGCTGAGCGATGACACCATGTGAATTCTTCTTAAGAAGTTTTTCCATACGGTGTGAACTGATGATGCTGAGAGACCCTGGTTGTAAGCCTTTCAAAGTGTGTTGGTGCCCCTCGGCTGAAAACTGCATCCAAAGTTCAGCAAAATCCCAGAGAATGGGGCCAAGAGTGCGTAACCATTGGGCACCCAAAACCACATCACAGCCACCTAAGGGTAAGGCAAACATGTCAGAGCGCATGTTATAATCTCCAATAGAGAGATGCACATTGCGACATTTCCCTTTACAAGGTAAAGTGCCCCCATTGGCAATCATCACTTCAAAGCTAGAGCAGGGATGGATAAAGCAATCAGCCTGTTTGGCTATTCGTGGATCAATGAAGTTATGAGTGCTACCAGAATCAATGAGTATAGTAAGAGGGATCTTCTTGAAGAAACCCTGGACCCGCATGGTTTGTGGAGTAGTGACTCCTGCCAAAGCATGGACAGATATCTCTGGTGGAGCTTCTGGTGAAGGAGGTTCAGGCTGGTGAGGCTCAACCTCATCATCCACTGTTTCCTGAGCATGTACATATTCTTCCAGTTTCGGTGGAGAATCCACATCTAAGAGATAGAGCTTTTGCTGAACACATCTATGGCCCCGAGACCATTTCTCATCACAATTATAACAAAGCCCTTTGTCTCGCCTGACTCGCATCTCTGTTTCAGACAAGTTCTTGATCGGAGTAGTTCTGGGAGCTGGTATGACGGGAGGGTTGTGAGAACCTATATTTCTGAATGGAACAAAATTAGATCTAGAGCGTTGTAGAGCACTAATCTTGTCTTCCGCTAACTTAGCCAACCCAAGGGCTTCCATCATTGTAGTAGGTCGAAACATTTTGACTTCTGAGCGAAGTGCATCCTTCAGACCACTGACAAAACAACTACGAAAGAATTCATCAGACAAGCCCTCTGTGTAATTAGCTAATTTTTCAAACTTTGTCTGGTATTCTCTTACAATGCCTGTTTGACGCAGTTTAGTGAGTGCTCCTGTGAAATCGTCAAAGGAACTAGGGCCAAAGCGCTCCAAAATGAGGGTGCACAATTCGCTCCACGTTGGGCCTACATTAGCCTTGATGTACCAACGGAACCATTGAAGAGCTTCATGTTCCAAATGAAAAGATGCAAGGGAGACTTTGTGGTTATCCAAAGTATTATGCAAGCTGAAATACTGCTCTGCCCTATAGATCCATCCAGTCGGATCAGAACCATCGAAGCGTGGAAAATCAAGCTTTGGTCCACGGAAATTGCCAGAAGAGGACCCAGTATCTCCTGAATGGTTTCGGCTCATGGCTGACTGCTGAAAGTTAAGACCCAGAATTTTGTCATCCAGATCTTGAAGTTTGGTTTTGAGGGATGCAATTTCCTCTTCCATGATTTTTGCTCCTGTACGCGTAACAACCATAAAACAAGGGTTTTTTTTTTTGAAATGGGTAGAAGATGAGAAACAAAAACTTTTTTAGTTACGGCAAACTTGGATTTGGGTAAATCTCATATAGGAAATGGGTGTTCGACGGGTGGTGGGAGACTATCTGGGGACAAGGGAAAAAGAAAAATGAGGGTTTCAAGGGTAGGGAGGCGAAATGAGGCGAACAGTCCAAGAGGGATAAGGGAGCAAAATGAGGAATTGAATCTTGTGGCTCAGTTTGGTGGCGATTGGATGAGAGGTGAAAAAGATAGGGCAAACCCTAAAATTAGATAAATGAGGGATTTAGGGCTTTGATATGTAAAATTTGGGGTTGGGTCGCCAAGGAAGGAAGTATGCGAAATGATATTGCAGACGTTCTGCGGAAGTATGAGCAGAAACAGAAAGAAAACAAGGAAGCTACGACTAAAAAACAGAAAAAATTTTACTCTTTTTTTTTTTTTTTTTTTGAACAGTCGACTTAGAAAAATTCACTCACAGACAGAACAACTGAAAAGAGTTATTGCAATAACAAGAGATATTAGAAGTGAGAGGAACCTGAAGGCCACGACAGAAAAAAAATTTGATGTAATTTCCACCCAGCGAGCCCAAGAGAGTGCTCTGATACCAGATGTGAAGAACCTCCTTATAGCAATATCGTGAGAATGCTCGAAATAACAGAATACAAAGTGATAGCAGAACTCAGAATGAATCTACTGATCGCAGGCCACTTCGAGGGGGTAACCTCCTTTGAGCAAGCTCAATACAATAAATTCGTCCGTGCCCATCAAGGGCCTCAACCTATTCTTATATACTGGGTACGATCTAGAAAAGTAATACTACCTATGCATGTGGGATAATAAAATATACTCACGGGACGACTTACAAAGCATATGCGTCCAACAACACTACTCTAACAAAATAAACAGAAGGAACACACAGGTTCCTAACATCAACTTGCACACCTACATCGTTCAGCATACTTACAAATAATAGGTTTCGTGCCAGACCTGAAATGTGCATAACTCCATTGATTCCCTTTACTCGTCCATCAGGAAATTTGATAGTGACCCTTCTGCGTCCAACTATCTTTAGGTGAGAATCATCACCCAAGTACACCTTTCCACCATCGAACTCTTCATATCTTGAGAACCAATTTCGATGAGAGGTCATGTGAAAAGATGCAACCAAGTCAACCAACCACACATCATCAGATGCATGGGCTGCCAAAGCTATGATGAATGCATTGCCATATTCTTGAGATTTTTTAGAACCAGAATCTGAGGCTTTATTCTTCTTCTTAGGCTCTTTACAGTCTTTACGGAAGTGCCCAGTCTTTTCATAGTTCCAACCTTTTTCCTTGGACTTACTGTAAGTCTTTGACTTCCCACAAGATTTGGATCTACCCTTATTGTTAGACTTATTATCATTTTTCTTTCCTCTTTTTGTGGATCTCCCACGAATAGCAAGGGTTTCTTTTTTTGAAACGGAAGCCTTTCTCTACATCTCCTCTGATAGCAGCGAAGACACCACATCATCCATTTTGAAGGTGACTAATGTACTTCTGAGAGCCATCACAAGATGGTCCCATGAATCCGGTAAAGAACACAAAATTGTGTAGCAACGATCCTCCTCCTCTAACTTGACACCAGCAGATGTCAACTGTGTAGCCAGCAGATTAAATGCATTTAAATGATCTGTTAAGGATCCACCTTCCTCCATTCATAGAGAATACAACTTCTTCCTCAAGAACAACTTGTTCACCAGAGATTTGGCTTGATACACAGCCCCAAGTCTCTCCCACAAACTATATGTGATTTTCTCATCTAGAACATTTAGAAGGACTACATCGGTTAAACAGAGTCTTATGAGACCCTTAGCTTTACGGTCTTTGATATCCCAATCTACTTGAGTTATAGTTGCTAGTCTTGTAGCACTTGTAGTCGCTTCCCATAGGTCACGATCTTCCAACATGTCTTCCATCTTGAGTTTCCACAACTCGAAATTAGTGCCATTAAATTTCTCCACCTCCATTCTTCCATATGATGAACTCACCATCTCAATCTGCAATAAGATTCAGGATTCTCTGCACAAGACTCCCACTCAACTTGAGATTAGCTCAAAAAACCCTACCCAACAACTAGGATCAAAAGTTGATCAAGCTCTGATACCACTTGTAAGGAAACTCAGGTGCAGAAATAGCTTCCTACGCTAATCTCATAAGGAAAAGTATGGTGCAAATCCTTTTAAAAATCTTCTACACTTAGAGATTCAATATCATGTAAACAACAATATTGCAGCCAACCATGCATACAGAAATTAGATAGAGAAAGAACACATAACACAAAGATTTGCCGGTGGGAAAAACCTTTCGGTAAAACAACCCCACCCCTCCAGAACCTGCACAATGTATTATCTTCAACACAAGATTACAATACACTTGAAATGCAAGTTTAACATCAACAATAGAAGACTCCAGCAGCACCTCAGTACCTGCAAACTTTCATCTATCACACTATTGCATTATAAAATGCAATACCCATTTTATGAACATCTTAAGACCCAAAAAAATGCCCATAATGGAGTTGGGCATTTTTCATGGCTCAAACATGAAGAAAAATGCACAATGCCACATGTACATCCAATACCAAGAAAAGGGCATCCATCCCTTGAATAGATAATGACAGCTTGTCATAAAATCCACCAAAAATAGCGGTCACAAGAGAAGTGTAAGGGAATCCATCATACCAACATATTTTTGGCATATTCTCTTACAAACACCAACCACTCATTCTTGGGCACCCAAATAGGCCTCATGTCATAAGATGCTCTTACACCTGTCATAGCTCATTCCTTAAATAGCTCTTACACGTCATAGGAATCCGTCATAGCCATTTCAGCCATGATCTCCTTCACACACTTCAAGATGCTGACACATGTAAGTGATCAACATGCCAACTAGACATGTACACTCACATTTACATATTATTTGCAAAAATACATTTTACAAAACAAATAATAACAAGAATAGGAATTATACAAGGTTGAGACACCTTATTCCTAACAGGTTAGGGGGCAAGTGGCTTAGCTTTAATGGGATGGGTTAGTTAGGTGGATAAGTGAGGTTAGTATGGGTGGATGGGTTGGATTAGGGATAAAGGTTAGGTTTAGGGATGTTTTAGGGGTTTGAATATTTTATTAAATGATTTATTTAATAAAATGGGGATGTGGGATTAAATTAAATAGATTTGAGAATTCATTTAATTTAATAGAGGAATGGGGATTTAATTGATAAATTGATTTTGGGTTATCATTTGATTTTATCAATTGGACTATAGTTAATTAAATTAATTAATTAATTAGGAGATAATGATTAATTAATTAATTAATTAATATTTAATCAATAATACCATAGGAGATGGCCAAATACGATTGCCTAGTGATGTAATCAAATTTAGGTGTCTACATTTTGCCCCTCTTTGACATAGTGTTGAAACAACACTATTTCAAAGAAGTTTATATATAAACGACATGAAGAAGACTTTTTTGAAGCAACATGGTTGCCCCAGTTTTGATTAGAAGATGAGAGAATGGATTGTATGATGCCCCCTCAAAAAGGTGGTGGGGAGAGAAGATGAGGCCCGATAGCTTCTTGAAAAGTACAAGAATCTGAGGTGAGTAGGAGGATTGAGAGTGGCTAAGAGAGGGGGTTTAAGGAAGCTCACACCCTCACTATGGGAGAATGATCCAAAAGAAAACTTTATGCACAAGAATAAGCAATGGTTAAGAACACTAGTTATAGGGGGAGGGAGGAGGGTGATTGGTTGTTTGAAATTGAGCCCAGAGAAGTGATTTGGAAGATGGTAAGGTTGGGGAGAGTATGATTCTAAGATTATGATTGGTGATGACTAAGATTATGATTGATGTAGGAGCTATTATTATGATTTGATGCAGGATCCATGATTATGCTTGGTGTAGGATCTATGATTATTATTGATGCAGGAGCTATGATTATGAATGATGTAGGATTGGATGCCATGGGATTGATAGATTGGTTGGATCATGATGGTAGGATTGATTGGATGGGATGTTTTGATAGGATGGGATGCTTGGATAAGATGGGATGTTTGGATAGGATGGGATGCTTGGATAGGATGGGATGCCTAGATAGGATGGGAGGGTGAAGGAGTTTATTGAAGCTTGAGCAAGGGGTTTCCCAAAGGGGAGCACCACCATGTAGTTGAGCACTTATTTTGATATAGGAATATTGGGTATATGCCAAGGTTACTAGGAACATCAAGGCCATTTCTCCAATATTACATAGGACTGACTCAAACAAACACACAAGGATTGCCTCAACATCACACATGAATCTTGGAAGAATTAGAGTGGAAATTATACTGAGTAACCCACAAGTAAATGATATTTTCCAAGTGCACCATGTAACCACAAGTGATTACATGTTTGTAATATGCAAGGGTCATATCTAACTGACTCACAAGTAGAAAAAAGAAAAGATGAAAGACTTGATCCAAACCTTGCTCTTAAAGTGCCCCATTTGTAGCACACCATGATATAAAAGATCATGGTGACCTAGAGGAGGGAACAACCCAAATTGCTTGGAAGAGATACTTTAAGAACCAAACCTAAAATCCTGAAAAGAAAATAAATTGAAAGGAAATGTAAATCCATAGAAAGTTAACCTTTTGCCAAAGAGATTAGTAGGACTGGATATTGACAGACCAAGATTAGATGAGAGGAAGGATGCATCCTACAAGTATCTATCGATAATATTGAGGACTAGGATGAGTCAGGAAATCAGAACATTTTAGGACAACATTTTGATGACAAGGGATCTCATATGAGGATTCGCTAAAGCACCTAACCAAGATAATTGCAAGTTGTGATCAAGCATGAACTGACATGAAGATATGAGAGATATAAAATGGAACCAAGCTAAGGACTAATGTGCAAGGAAGATACAGCTGGAAAATCAAAGGATTTACAATGGATTACCATAAAAAAGCTCAACATGATAGGATAGTGACAAGAAAGATAAAGATGAGAAGAGAGCAAATGAAAGATTCAGGATGAGGAGATTAGCACATAAAAAGGTCAGGATGAGAAGATAAAGGAAAAGTGTGGGATAAAGAGATAGAGGAAAACCTTGGGATGAGGAGATAAAGGGGATGAAAAGGTCAAGATGAGAAGATAGTTTTGGGGATGACAAGATGAAAATAGGGTGAGAATGATGGGATGGAAAGATGAATAGACCTAGTCTCCAAGGAATATAGTGCCCCTAGTTATATTTTATTCAAGAGGAGGTTTTATAAGGGGTGGGAAAGGATAGAAGATTTGGTCAACAAGAGGATGAGGGAGATAGATGGAAGCTAGGAGGATTTTTTTATGAGGAGTGTGATAGCATAGAGGGTTGGAGAATAAGAGGATAATGCAGTAGAGGGAAGCTAGGATAGGAAAGGTGAATAAGCAGGGAAGATAGGGGATAATAATATTCAGTGGATGAGGAAGATGGAGGGCTTATATGGATAGAAGGGTGGGTGGATAAAGGATAAGTGGATAAAAACTGTGATGGAAAATGGATGTCAAAAGGATGACCAAAAGCATGTATCTGGTGATGGAATTTATTTGTATCAAGATTCGAAGGAGGATGGCAAGTGAAATGGATAAAATGTGGTGGGTATGGTGGGATGAGATGGGTATGGTGGGTGATGCAACATGCCCCCAAGTATATAGAGTAGTTGGATAAAGGGATTATGCATGACACTTGTTTGCCAAGTTTTCATCATGCTACATGTCCAAGGCACTTGAATTTCCAAGTTTTCACTAGTGGATGTTTTTTTTTTTTTGATTTTTTGATTTTTTTGATGTATTTTTACTCATAGATGTTGGTAGGATGGGGAGAAAAGGATTGGATTAAAGGAGTGGAATGGTGGGTGGTAGTTGGTAGATAAGGGATGGGAAGACATAAGACTTGTGGGTAAATGGATGAGAAAAATGGAAAGATCATCATTGGCACACACTTTGAGAGGTGAAGTAGTAGGAAAGATGACACTGAACAAGGTTAAGGAGAATTATGGAGGAAGAGAAATATAAGGACTAACAGTAAAGTTGGAAGATGGAGGATGGGAATTTTAGGATAAGAAGAATATGGAATAAGAGTGGATTGGGGGGATGAAGGATGTATATATGGAGATTTGGATAGAGTATGAATGAATGATGCTTTTTGAGTAGCATGAATGGATGCCACTTGATATTTTCTTTGAGATGCATTCCTTTTAGGAGCATCTTGGGTATCCACATGATTTTTGACTTTTGCAGCTTACGTCTTTGTGGCCTCTTATCTTTTGCTTTGATTTGGATCAAATGCTTCTCTGCGGGAACATGTATTTTAGAAGGGACATGTCGATACTTGGATTTTTGTGGATTTTTGCATTTATGATTTTTATTTTGGTAGCCAATATGCTTCTATTAGCCATGGTATGGGAAAAAGAGCATGGAGGATATGGTGGGTTTATGGACAGAATGATAGAGGTTGGGGGTTGGAAGGGATTCAAGGATGAGTGCCTTTGATGATCTAGCTTGTGGATTTAAGGGGATGGAATGTTAGATTGGACTACAAGATATGGATGCATATAATTTCCCAAAATAGAGGGAAACGAGGAAGGAGTAGGCCCCAAAATAGATGGAGGGGATAAAGGATTCATATTAGGTATATAAGGACCCAAAATGGATGGAAAGGATGAGGGATTTAGATAAGGGATATATGGACCCAAAATGGAGGGTTGGAAATAACTAGTAGGATAAGGGCCCAAAATAGATGTGGAATAAGATGGAGGGGAACTTTGGGGTGAAGAGGAAAGGGCTTCTAGCCCTACAAGGATAGAAGGGATACCAACATCTAGAGATACACTTTTATTTTTTTCTTCAATATGATGTTCATTATTTGGAACAAAAGATGTGAGTCCATTACTAGCTAAAGGAGTTGAAGCTATGGATATGATAGTTAGTTCTTCTTCTATGAACCTATTAGCATGGATTATAGGAGATTTATGATCATGAAGAAAAGGGGATGGAAGGATAGGATCTTGATCTAGATGGGTTGATGGAAGTATATCTTGAGATGGAATAGGTGTGATGGTAGGATTTAGATATGGAGGGGATGGTAAAAGTGGATCATGTTGGGGAATAAGTGGGATGGTGGGATCTTCTTTTGTGCCATGAGATTTTTCAACATGTTTTTGGACAAGATCTTGATAGGATTGGATTAGAGTGGATGATGTGATAGGAGATGCATGGATGGTTTCTTTAAGTGAGGTAGATGGATGGGTAGGAGGTTTTGTAATGGGGATGACCTAATGGGGGAGTGACTTATTAGGTTTATTACATTAGAGTTGTGTAATACTAGGAGGAGGAGATGTGGATGGGATTTGGAGGGATTCAATGGATGGGAGGTGGGAGATAGAAGGGGTCTAAAAAGTGGGGTGGATGAGATAGGGATGATAGCGATAGGATGATGTAAGGGGAGTGATGGGGGTGGGAGATGGATTTTCATTAGGTTTCCTTGTAGAATTCCTTGGAGAAAAGCGTGTTGGACTAGGAAGAGTAAGGGAAGTAGAGTGATGCATTGTATAAATATTATTGGTTGGAGGATTTGGAAAGTGGTTTGGAGGATATTGGGATGGTGGATTTGGACTAGGGATGTAGCTACTAGAATTGTTCTGGAAAGGTAGAGACTAAGAAAGGAAGGTGGAGGAAGATGCATATATGACTAACGTATAAGAGGAATATGTGGGCACAATATAGGATGGAGGGGATGATGAGGATAATAATGGATTTCCCTTGTCAAGGGCATGGTAAGGAGTACTAGTGGGTATGCATGGAGGAATGGCGGAATAGTTTGGAAGAATGATTTGATTTTGGAGGATGTTTGGAGGAATATCTCTAAGGCATTCAATATACCCATCATATTTGACAAGATTTTCATCATCATTGGAATAGGATGGAGTGGGAGAAAATATGGGATGACCAAACTCATCATAATAGGATTGTGACATCATATTTTGATGATGAGTTGGGTAGGGATGAAATGTTACTAGTTAAGACATGGAGAGAAAAGGAAAACTTTATGGAAGACTTTAGGAATGATGGTACTAGAGGAAAGCTTGGAAGCTTGGATGAATCTCATACAAGGTAGTAAGTATGCCTTTCATTTGGGTTGAATGATTGACCAATGGTTGGGTTGTTGCAAATAGACTTGCTAACAATTGTTTCAAAGGATAGACAACTGATCTCTTTAGCAAAAAGATTTGATATTTTCTAAAACATGGGGAGGGTTTTGAACACTCAAGCACATCAAACACACCAATAACCCTATAAGATATTTTATGAGGATATACAAGCTTAGCTATGGGTGTCCTTGATATACATAAGGTACGTGAGGCCCAAATTTGTAGATGAAAGAAAATAGTGCCACATAGCTAGGAGGAGATGGTAACCCAAATCTCCACCTTCACTTCCCAAAGGTATAAAGTTCTTTGGGGCTTGGCCAAGAGTGACAAGATTATGCTCCTAAGAGAGGTGTCTTTTGATTCACCTCTCGATATTTATACTCCACCAAAATGCTAGAGTTGAAGTCATCCCAACGGGTGATGAAATCCCCATGTAGGCCTCCTAAAAAGTGTAAAAGAAGACCACATAAGTGATCTTGGGTTTAAAAAAACTCATTCTTTCCCAATTGATTATTTAGATTTTGTAAGCTATGATTGAAGACACTCGTGTTTATAACATACAATGTTCATTCCAACTTTACAACATTGTCAGCATAATGAAAATTGAGAGTTCATCAACATAAGAAATTTGAGCATCATTGGCGTGTGTCAATATTATGCAATGTTCATTGATTTTTAGGCATTCAAGATTGAGTTAAAGTGTTTTGTGCTCAATTTTGAAGTGTGAAGGATAACAATGATTATTTAATCCTTGGCATTCAAGATTGTATTTGTTGTTTTAAGCATGCATTCCAATGAAAAAATTGATTTTAGTCCATGGCATTGATTTGAGCAACATTCATTCAATGAGAGATATGTTAGAACATGCAAGTCCATTCTAAGAAAAACTTGCAAAAAACATGGTTAGGTTTTTAAGATGCTCCAACCTGCAATGCTACAAAAAATCAATTTGATTAGCCACCCAAAAATCCCCAAAATCAAAGGTTAACTATGGGAGAGAATTTTTTAACTTTTTTTGTTCATTTTTATAGGCATAAAAATTCTTAGAATTACCCCTATCCTACATAACCACCAAAAGTCAAAATTTGATGGGTTAGTTAGGTGGCTAAGTGAGGTTAGTATGGGTGGATGGGTTGGATTAGTGATAAAGGTTGGGTTTAGGGATATTTTAGGGGTTTGAATATTTTATTAAATGATTTATTTAATAAAATGGGGGATGTGGGATTAAATTAAATAGATTTATTTAATAATCCATTTAATTTAATAGAGGAATAGGGATTTAATTGATAAATTGATTTTGGGTTATCATTTGATTTTATCAATTGGACTATAGTTAATTTAATTAATTAATCAATCAGGGGATGACAATTAATTAATTAATTAATTAATATTTAACCAATAATGCCACAAGAGATCTAATAAATATGATTACCTAGTGATGTAATTAGATTTAGGTGTCTACGCCAACAACTGATACAATCAAATACTGCAACTTCACAATCCTTTTGCCAAGTTTATGGCACTATTGACAATTATGTCCTACTAGGAGGGCTACAAGGAAAATTACCAGAAAGTATATGTGCATGGATTCCAAGGACTTAAAAAAACCAAAATCTAGGTTTAATAGGACCCTAATAACTACCCTCAAGTATCCCTAAAGGGAGAACACCAAACCGATCTTCCAACTCCACTTTTCCTCAAGATTGCCAATTATGAACTAGGCCTAATTATGGCTGATTAACAAAGGAAGTACCCTAATTAAAGCATCCTAGACAACATAAAAACTTGGAACATGTCAAGGACCATGAAAAAGTCTTAAGCCTCTATTTTCAACACTAGACTCCACCGCCAACTCATTCCATGCACTCAAATGCACATTTTAGGACAGTCGCATAAAGATGCTTGTCATAGGATTTTATGGATTTATCATATAGTGTGAATTACCACAAAATGAAACCAAAGTAACATTAAAATACATACACATACCTTTCAAATCAATAAGACACATATTTTTCCCATGGTGGATTTGCAAGATATGGCCAATTTTCCACTAAAACCATAAGTGTAGCCTATAATGTAGCAACCAACACAAAAATGATGATAACTTTCTTGATATGATTGATGATTCCTTAAAACCAGAATATTTAGAGAGATGATTCAACCCTCTAACCAACCATATCAGAATTTTATAATTCCCAGACTATACAGATTAGTACAATGCTAAAAACCAATCAAATTGCTTCAAAAAATAGTTTCTTTTATTGCAACAATGTGTTCTCCATACAATCTCTTCTTCAATCTATCATGGGACATCATTTCCATCACCATTTGATAGATTCCAGTAGTTCCTACAACCACAAAGTGGTTTGGATTGGTTTCTTACTAAAACTTGTAAACTTGCAATAGGTTGCTAATTTGCAACTTAACTTTTTGATAACTTTTCCCAAAAAGCTATCAAGAGAAAAATTCCAATCAAGAATTGATTCTAGGATGCTAAAACATGTTTTAAAACTTATTGAGGTGTCCTAACACCTATTCTACTATTTCTAGGATGAAAATACAAGAAAAATCCCTTTTAAACTAAGGTGGATGACAAGGTTTATATTTGCACCTTGTGTCCTTTGGTCTCACAAATTGGGCTTATTACATAAATTAAAAGGAGAGTTTGAGATGTTCTATTCATTTTATGGAGATTTTTTAGAGTGTTCTTCTACACCAGAGAATCTCCACATTGAAGGTGACTCAATGGTTATTATGAAAGCTTGCATCAACAAATCATCTGGGAGTTGGAAGAATGCATATATTGTCCACCATGATTGGGGTTTAATTGATTCATTACCCTTAGTATCCCTCTCTTACATGCTTCATAAAGGAAATGGATTCATGGATGCTCTTGCAAATATCGTATACAACAATATGATCTTATATTTGACATCTTCAAGAGTGACATATTCTAATAATCTTTTCCTTTAACTAGCTATTAATTTGGACATAATGGGTATGGATTTCTATTGTCCTTTGTGACATGTTGTCACATCCATCTTTCAATGCTACATCAACATTTTCTAGAGTGATTTTCTACCAATTTTTTGCTCCCACATGAGACTTGTGACTAGTTGACTCCATATGTTTGAGTTAGGATCAATTGTTTCAATCTATGTCTAGTTGTGCTCACCCACTCACTAGATCTATGTCTGGTAGATTTCATGCACCCTCTATTGGTTTTTGTTACCCTTTCCCATGTTTCCTAACTTTTCATGTTACCTATATAGTGGAATATTTCATAAGTAGAACCAATTATTTCACCTATTTGTCAATTTGTTAGTGATTGATGGATCCCTTTTTTATATTTTGGACATTTAATGAGCTCAAATATTACTTCTACATATGTTATATTTTTTTGCAAGTATGCTTGTTTCTTGTGGTGATCATAAGTTAAAATATATTAACTCACATATCCTTCCATAAATGTGACAATGTTCATATATGCATGATACATATCAAGTCATTAATTCTCTTTTATTTCATAAATACCAAAGATGGTTGGCATGAGGGTAAAGGTTTTTTCACTTCAATGAGATAGTTTATTTGTAATGTACATTCCTAGTGTATCATGCTCCATTCAGCTTATCTTTCTCCACATTTTCATTCTGTGTGAATTTAATTATAAACATATCCATTTGGTAACATTTGCATTCACTTTTCTTTTCCTCTTCAAAATATGGATTATTATCCAATGAATTATAGAATACATCTCCAAATTTCTAAGTGAGAAAGGAAATTTGAGGACCTCACTTTGGATACCTTTCTTGCTCAAACATTCTCATGTTCATCTCAATTATTGTCCATGATGATCAAATGTATTATTGGGGAGGAAGTGATTGCTTTGTTTGAAGAAAGAATCATATTTCCATTACAATTGGTCTCAATTTTCCTTTCCCATATCATGGACATTGTTTAGTGTTGGGGAGCCCTTGAAGATATAATAAACCTTATAATTTATCCTCATGTTAGGTTCAACATCAACCTACTAGAGCTTATCAAATAATATGATATCTGATGTGGTGTTATGTTGGTTGTTGGCATTTTCCTGTGGGAACCCCTAATTTATGGGTGGAGGTTTCAAGCACATTATGGATAGTATGAAAAGGGTCATCAAAATTTACCACACCCACCCTCTTTAGCATGCAATGCAAAATGTGGATCAATTATTCTCCTTTGAGATTTGCACTATTATTTTTTCCAAACTTTGAGCCATTCTAACCATTCTCAATCTAGAATTTCACCTTCAGTCATTTGTCTAGTCGAGGGTTCCTTCCTATTACTCATGTTCTCTAGAAGCTAAATTATTTCATCTTGGTGTTGTAGTAGTTCCCCCTATAATAGTTCACTAAAGTGGTGGCTTTGTTGGTGGGTTACCTCTTCAATATAATTTTATTTCTAAATTGTTTGAGGCTTTCTCCATATTAAAAGTAGTTGATGTTGCTAGTGTGTGCCCCATGGTTCCCATGGAAGAGTAAGTCGGCTCCCAAGTTAATTTTTTCTCTCAAGTTGACTTATCATTATAATATGCCTAAATTGGCACATTGGTATTGTAAACCAATATTGATCTATCAATCTTACTTAAAGTCATATTGTACTAGGCAATTCTGATTTTGATATTCTCTACTTGATCTAAGTGTCAAATGTAGAAAATCCCTAATCTATATTAATCACATACTTTATTTAATTACTAAATATTAATTGTATTAGCTTAATTATTAGTCTTAGTACTTTCATTAAATTAAACTCACCCATTGAGCTAATATACATGAGGAATTAAATATATTTGACTTAATTAAGGACTCATTCTAATCATTGAATTAAATTATTCAATTAATTAGATTATTCAATTTAGCCTTTTTAAATCAAATTTCTTCTCCAATATTCTCTCTTCAGTTTATAATAGGAAACATTAAGTTGACTGAAATCAAAAAAATGAATTAAATTGGTTACCTCCTTATTCCACCCAAAAGCAATCAGTCAACTTCCTCTTCATAAGGGAACTTTCTATTCTAACTAAGTCTTCTTGAAATCTTAACTGTTCATTCAATTTAATCTCAACCATTGATCAAATTATAGGATTCTATATAAGAAACCTTTAACCTCTAATTTTAGAGGATGCACATGGATATTATCAAATTAATTCCAATTTGATTACTAAGTTGTCTTGCATTCACATTTGCTATTGTTTTTATATACTTATCATTTAGCTTAAAATGCATTCATCTAGTTCTTACTTTCAATTATTATTAGATCAATTTCATTTCAATTTAGATTAGATTTCATTTTCATTACTTTCAAAATCCTTTGTACTAGTTGGTTTGGTTGCTAATCTTTCAATTCTAAGAGTGAATAGAAAAATCCTATCTAGTTAGAAGGCAATAGGTCATTTTGTTAGATCATACCAAATGGACAATCTCATTTTCATTTCAAGATATTTATGACATGTAAAGATCATGTTGAAGCATTTGTGGATTTAGAGGCCCATAATTAACACATATAATCATACTCTTATTGTCACCTTCATATTTTGATGGCAAAATAAATCCCATTTTTCTTGCTAATGGGTGCCCCTAGTTTGTTCATACAAGATTCATATGTTATCTTCAAGACTTGTGCACTATTTTGTTAGCAGTGCCTAAGATTTTGTGCTACCACCATCACCCCCCTGCACCCCACCCCCCATGTTGTCTCCAAATGTGCACTATGATTCAATGTTGTGGCTATCAATTGCGATCTTTGTTACTTTTGCAACTAGTTTGGACTTCATCTTCACACTCCATGGGGACTTTTATTTTGCATTTTGATTTGGTATTGAGTTTATTAGTTGTGGTGACAAATGTTTTTGCAACCACTTATCGGGCTCAAATTTTTACTAAGTTTAAACTTTAGTTGCTCTCTATTCTTTTACATCATTTGATCTTTTAGATTTGGGGTGACCTCCACATTATTCATCTCATCCCTCTTTTAAAATTTTTTTTTTCGGGATACTTGTAAATAGTCCTCATTTTATTGCCTTTTGGTTGGGTCATTTTTGGTGGAAGCTTGGCAATATTGATTATAGCCAATGTTACAAGGGAATTTCAAAGTTCCCACTTTATTCTTCTACTTGTTTGACATGAGGCTACACTCTCTTGCTAACTATTATTTTGAGTATCCTTATGGGCCTCTAATTATGTAATTTCCTATAATTGGTAAGGATTGACTATTTTCTTTTTAATTCTTTCCCTCATGGACCTTGAACCAATGTTATTTATTAATATATCAATGGCTTGCCACTTTCACCAAAAAAAAAGTATACATGTACTATTTCTTTGAAGCACAACATTAGATTCCAATAATACACAAAATGAGTTAGCTCACTATGGGCTCAATAATTTACATTATCCAATGTGATCCAATAAGTGTCAAGTATAACAAACATAGAATCCTTACAATTATATTTAACACACTAGCTCCCCATAAGACAGTCTCAATAATGAAAGCAACACATTTCCTTACAAAGTCAACTAGGAAATAAATTCCTTTCCTCTAATTAATGAATAATATACTTATATGAAATAAATCCACAAGAAAATCTATATCAACATAATAATGTATATCTTTATAAATTATCCATAGTTGTTGACCACAAAATCTCTTCTACGATATTTACCAAACCAAAAATTGAACCACTATCAAAGACAACTAGTATTAAATACCACTAGTAGCCATTGTCCATAAAATCTTCTAAAACTTACCTAAAATAAAAAAAATATCCATATGTGATGACAATCATAGCATATAAAACTCTATCCAACATCCCATAATGACCGTAAACATATATGAATTGTGTCATCACCAAATAAATTTTTTAATTTAATAATGATAAGAACATTGTCAAAAATACAATTATGTTGACATTAATGAAAAGATACTAATGTCAAATATAACCTAAAACAATACTAATCAAAATTATCTCCCAATATCCAATGATCTCTAACTTCTCCCCCTTTGGTATTGATGGAAATATATGATGTCAAAAACTATCAATGCACAAAGTGATAAATATAACATTGATTCATTCCCAAAAAGTATGATACTCTATCTATCTAACTTAAATTTTACATGATATATATTTCCCCCTTTAAAATTAATGGAAAAGGATCAATATACTATTTGTATAGCTCAAAACAATGATCAATTTCTCAACCAACATAGGACTCCCCTTGAGGAAAAGCTCCCAAAAAATCAAGTCTAGGTATATGATATATGTATAACATGATTTCCTAGGAACATTATTGTACATCTAGAGTCATTTCCAAAATTGTTATATGTTGGCAGTGATCCAATATCCCTTGTTGGATTTACAACATGTTTTAACAATCTCTTGTGTCTTCTATAAGTATAGTGGTTGTATTGGGAATTAACAAATCAATATTTTGGTGCAATGAAAATTCTAACAATTAATAAATGGTATCAAAGCTCATTAATAGGTTTGGATCTTTACAAGTTGCAATGAGTAATATTGGGAAGGGATTGTTTATAGTGGGTCAACATCACTCACTAGATTAATGACATGGTTTAACAACCTCCCATTTCTTCTATAAGTCCATGTTAGATTGTTTAGAATAAGTGAGGGGATCACTTATCTAAGGTCTAGATGTACCAAATTAACAATTATACACTTCAACTACTTCAAATCTAAGCATCCATTAGCTCGACATCAATAACGTATTATCAATAACATCAACTAGTTGTACATTGTTAAAATAATAAAAAGACTTGTAGAATGTAAAACATTAACAATAAATAATCACAAATAACATCCACATTGTTGTAATATAAGAGGAGTAATTGAGAGGGGAGGGGTGAATTAGTTACCACAAAAACAAATCCAAGATCCCTTAAGATGTCAATACAACACAAAACCAAAACTCTTCTGAAACAAAAATACTGTTGTAACTTGGTTAACATGGGAACACTCAGTTTACACTAAGAATTATTGTCACTTTGTAAACACTGAAATAATCACTTCTTAAGGTGTTTAGTGTTTTTAACCTTAATTAACTTAGTTGTAGAATCATAAAGAAAATAACATGAACATAAGAGACACCAAGATTTAATGTGGAAACCCAATTTGAGAAAACCACCAATTGCAACTACTTACTATTTTTCACTCTTGTGAAGTGAGCCCTATTAGGAGACAACCCTATTAAAGGTTACAAAACACATTGTTAGGTGTGGCCTTGTTAAATTATTTAGTTCAACCTATTAGGAGTGGCCTTGTTAGAGGTCTTCAAACACTTCAATCTAGAAATGCAACCTTGTTAGAGGATTTGGAAAATAGTTGTTAGGCTAACTTTGTTAATAGATTTGATTCACTGCTACAATTATTAGAGAGTAACAATGACTTGACCTGATTTCTCATGCAACTATAATTTATGATTTTAGATATATATTCTAGCTTAAATACTTGATCCTCCTTAATCATAATGTTTTTTGGAGCTTAGTCAACTCAAATACTTTGATATCCTTCCAATTCACTTCCTTAATTTATCTTTTTCAATCCCATGGTTCTTAAAATTTAATCCTCAACTTGACCTTATATTTATATGATTTACCTTGTCAAGTTGGCTTGAATACACTTTCAAACAAAAATAATATTCATCCCTTGAGTCAGCTAGAACTAACCAACAAAATTGTTAAATACAATATGTTGATATAGGAAAACCCTTCATTAGCCAACCCAACTTGGTCAACACTAACTCAAAAAATACTTTCTTTCAAACTTACTTTGCTAATCGAGTGAGCTCGATTAACACTTGTTCCATGCTAACTTTCCTTTGGCAACCAAGTGAACTTAGTTAACATTGGTTATGTGTTGTCTTTCTTGGAATGTTTGACATACACAGTAAACTTCCTTCAACTCCTGAGTGAGCTTGGCTAACACTAATTTCTCAATAAAGACTTCACATTTGTGTAACATCAAAGACAATATACAATTGCATAAACAATTTCCCTCTTTGGCATTGATAGTAACACATGTCATGATACAAAGAAATTTTTAGAGAAAGAATAGAAGTAAGGATAATATTCTTAGTTTCATTCTGATTTCATCCATGAGAACTCCCTTTGACATCAATCTTCTGATTTCTTTGATTGATCTAACTGCAATTTCTCCTTCTAACAGAAAACTCTCCTCTTTGACATCTGACTTAAAATTTCTAATTTCTAATAAAACAAACTCTTCACCTTTGACATCCGATTCCAAAGACAACAATCACTATGTTTTTCATCCACCTGATGTACTATTTCATATGCAATTTTCTTTGTCAATACTGCATCAACTTTTCCAATCTTCAAAGTGCTTAGTTGATGCATCACTAAAATTTGATTAGTGAGCTTCAAATAGGGGAATTACCCCTATCTTACCTCTTATATACAAAAATGAATCCTTAGGCAATGGCTTGGTGAACATGTATATAATATGTTCTTTTATATTCACATATTCAAATCTTACCTCCTTGTCTTGCACCAATTCTCTTAAGAAATGATATTTAATTGGAATTTTCTTGGTCTTGCTATGCATCATTGGATTCTTGGATATGTTTATTACACTGGTGTTATCACATAAGATAAAAAATGGGTCCTTGATCTCCTCCTTCATACCTAACAATAGTTGTTTGAACCAAACAATGTTGGAATAATTGACTACTACTACAACATATTCTGCTTGTGTTGTAGACTAAGAGATACAATTATGCATTTTCCTTGTTCAAGATACTAGCCTCTTTCCAAGAAATAATGCTCTGCCACTAGTGCTCTTCTTGTCATCAACACTTCATGCCTAATTAGCATCAATTAATGCTTTTAATTCAAAGTTGCCTCATTTCTTATACCACAAACCATACTCTTCAGTATCTTTTAGATATCTCAAGATTCTTTTTATTACCATCATATGATTTTCTTTAGCATTAGAAGAGTATCTAGCCACCATTCCAACTACTAATGCAATATCAAGTCTTGTGTGCACCACATACTGAAGTTTTCTAGTTATTGATCTATATATAGTCTAGTCTACCATCTTGGTATCATCATTTTTGGAAATCTTATGTCTATTAGACATAGGTGTTCCAACTATTCTAGAATCTTCATAAACAACCAAAATAAAGTACTTATCTCTACAGTAGCTTTGCATGCAAATAGGTCTACAAAGGTCTATATGAACTAGCTCCAAAACTTCTTCATAATGATAATTTTTGTTTTTGAAACTTATCTTTCCCATCTTTCCAATTTGACAAGTTTTGTACATGCCCATATTAGGTTTCTTTAGGCTTGTAATGTATCTAACCCTTTTATTCTTGCTTATGTTGACCAAGTTATCAAAATTCACATGACACAACCTTTTATGCCATAACCAACTTTCTTCTACTTGAGCTATGATACATGAATTTTTAGTTAGATATAGGTAAAATAGATTACCTCTTGTTTGATTTCTAGTACCAACTAAATTTCCTTTTCTATGGAACAACTTGGCTTTCCTATTCATGAACTCTACCTTGAATCCAATGTTATTCAACTATGCCACACTAAGTAAATTATGTTTTAGTCCTTTAACCTAATAAGCATTGTCACACCTGATTTCATTGGTTAGTAGAATACAACCTTTTCCTTTCACTACCAAGGTTCATCATTTCCAAATCTGACACTCCCACCATCATAGTGTTCCAAGTGCTCAAATTTAGATTTATCACCATTCATGTGGTGAGAACAACCATTATCTATGATCCATTTATCATTCTTATTGATATGAGAAATGAGGGCCATCTTATCATTTTCATCATCTAATTTATCCTTAATAGCAACATAAACCATTTCATCTTCATCACTATAGTCAAAAAAATTTATTGTGTAACAAGATTTGTTACCTTTATCCTTGTAATCTTTGTAAATTTTGAAATATTTCTTCCCTTTGTACTTGTCATGGTTCTTTTCTTCTTTGTCTTCTTTTTTTGGACACCTTGCAGCAAAGTGACCAACTTCTTCACAAGAAAAATAGATCAAAGTTATTTTGCCTTTGTCATTTCCTTTTCCTTTGGGAAATATTCTTGCAATAAATGCTTCACTGACTTCAAGATCATCATCAAAACCATCTTCCTCTTCACTTCTAGACTATTTTCTTTTAGATTTTGTAGCTTTCTTCTTGAGTGATAGTTTAGTTTGAAATGTATATTCAATGTTACTAGAGTTATGAACATAGTTATCAAAGTTATCTAACTCAAAGGTTGTCAACCTTCCCACTAGTGCATCCAAAGTTATATCATTCTTAGGATCACATCTCATTTATTGAATAGGTGACACTCTAATTGCATAAATAGGAAGAAGAGTTCTGAGTACCTTGTTGACCATTGTTGCATCATCAATTTTACCACTGGAGGCTCTAATTGGACTTACACTAGCTTTGATTCTTGCATTGTACTTTGGCATCACCTCCATATATATCTTTTAGCTTGTTCCACATTTAATGAGCAGTAGCACAATCTTTGACTTCATCAAATTCAATATAATTGAGAGTGGAAGCAATGCCAATCATCATTATGTTATAATTCTTCTTTTCCACAATCTAATCCCTAGTCAAAATTCTTATAGGTACCACATATTTGTTCTCTAGATATTTTAGGCATGTATCACCAATTGTTTCCAAATAGAGCTTCATGAGTTCATGTCATGCTTGGAAGTTATTTCTATTCATCTTAGGAATCTCCCTTTTGTAAGACATCTTGATCTTTAGCTTAGGTCCTTGAAACCTTCTTTGCAAGACCCAAAAAGTTTGATACCAATTGTTAGAAATATAAGAGGAGTAACTAAGAGGGGAGGGGTGAATCATTCACCACACAAAAAATCCAAGATCCCTTAAGATGTCAATACAATACAAAACCAAAACTTTTTTGAAACTAAAATACTGTTGTAACTCGATTAACATAGGAACACTCAGTTTACACTAGGAATTATTGTCACTTGGTAAAGACTAAAATAATCACTTATTAAGATGTTTAGTGTGTTTAACCTTAATTAACTTAGTTGTAGAATCATAAATTAAGTAACATGAACATAAGAGACACCAAGATTTAATGTGGAAACCCAATTTGGAAAAACCACCAATTGCAACAAGTTACTATTTTTCACTCTTTCTGATGTGAGCCCTATTAGGATCCAACCCTATTAAAGGATTTAGTTCACCCTATTAAGAGTGACCTTTTTAGAGGTCTTTAGTCACTTCAATCTAGAAATGTCACCTTGTTAGAGGATTTGGAAAATAATTGTTAGGCTAACTCTATTAAGAGATTTGATTCACTACTACAATTATTAGAGAGTAACAATGTCTTGACTTGATTGTTGATACAACTATCTTTGCTAATTTTAGATCTCTATTCTAGCTTGAATACTTGATACTTCTTTATTAGAATGTTCTTTGTAGCTCAGCCAACTCAGATACTTTGATATCCTTCCAATTCACTTTCTTAATTTATCTTTTTCAATCCCATGATTCTTACATTTCAATCCTCAACTTGACCTTATATTTATATGATTTACCTTGTCAATTTGGCTTGAATACACTTTCAAAAAACAAATATTCATCCCTTGATCTGGCTAGAACTAAGAAACAAAACTATCAAATCTAATATGTTGATACAGGAAAATCCTTCATTAGCTGACCCAACTCAGTCAACACTAACTCATAAAAGAATTTCCTTCACACTTCCTTTGGTAACCAATTGATCTTGGTTAACACTAGTTCCATGCCAACTTTCCTTTAGTAACAAAGTGAACTTAGTTAACACTAGTTATTTTTTGTCTTTCCTAGAACACTCAACATACACATGAAACTTCTTTCAATGCCCCAGTGAGCTCAACTAACACCGATTTCTTAGTAAAGAATTGAAATTTGTGTAACATCAAAGATAATATACAATTGCATAATTATTTTAAACACACACAAGTTTGACACTAGGATTTAATGTGAAAACCCAATTTGGGAAAAACCACTAGTAACATGACACTAATATTTCACTCTTATGAAGTGGGCTCTGTTAGGAGCCAACCCTTTTAAACATTATAGAAAATATTTTTAAATGTGACCTTGTTAAAGGATTGGATCACCTTGTTAGGAGTGGCCTTGTTAGAGGATTTTAGAACATTCCATTAGAATGCCAACTAGATTAAAGGATTTGCATATGACTATTAGATCAACCTTGATTAAAGGATTTCAATACTAATACAATGGTTAGAAAGTAACAATAGGTTTTAATCTAACTAATATAACTCACTTCACAAATATAGATCATAGTTTAGCTCACATGTTGATCCACTGAATAGCCTTCATTATCATTTATGTCTTTGATTCGCTTGGCAACCCTTCAAGCATATACTCTTCACCTCTTCATAACTCTTTTTAACATCCTGCTTAAGTTCCCCAATTAATAGCATCAACAACTGCTCCAACTTTTTTTTAGGTTAGCCCGTGTACCTCCTTAAATAGGTAGTTCTAATATTTTTTCCACTTGAATGCCACCATAGATCTTAGGGTTTTGATTAGGTTCAACACATATAATGAATCTATCAACCTTCTTGTTCATCATTTTCTTTTCTAGAAACTTCTCTTTCAAATTTTTTTATTGATCACTTACATAACCCTTTCCTTGCATTAAATGTTTTAGGTTATCTATCATTATCTTCAATACAGTTCACATATTCCAAGAAATCAACTATGTTGGTTGGAGATCATGATTTCCTCATAAACTATCATATGTTGTCCCTTAGCCAACACTATTTTCTAATGCCTAGTTATAACTAGGTTACTTAGTCACTACTATATTTTTTTTTCAAGACATACATTGATGCTCATTCCATACTGATTCTTGTTTGACACTACTTCTGCTTGGCACATACTGGGGCTCAGTTGACATGAGTATCATTTGACATATACTTCAACATACTTAATCTTCTACTCTTTTTCTTGGTCAAGCCTATGCATTTATTCATTCTTTGACCACTTCCTCAAGGCTTCAATACAATTATCTTCTTCTCTTTTAGCATGACTAAACAATCACTTTATCTTTTCAAAGTCTAACTAATCAAGTGCCCATTATAGTTTCCTCTCATAACTAGACCTTTGCACTAGGTGCTTTTGTTATGTACAACTTCTCAAATCCTCTACATTAATCATCTAGATATGGCACTCAAATAAGATTGAAATTTTTCTTACTAATAAGGTATGATAATCCAATTGTAGTTTCCAACAATCTCCCTCTTTTTCATTGATGGAAAAACCTCTAGTTACCATGTAATGCAAAACATGTACTACTTTGAGAAATCTCCATCTTTAGTATCAAATCTTCATTAATATCCTTAGTTTCATTCTGATTCTCATCTCTGTGTCCAACAATCTCTCTTTTTTAGTTTCATTATGATTCTCATCCATTTAGCTTACCTAAGATCATATAAGACCATGAAATATGAACTCCCTCTTTGATATAAATCTTAGAAACACCTCACATGGGTTGCATCCTCTTTGCAACATCTCTTGCTGAATACTATTGCTCCCTCTATCATGTATGACTTCTCCTTCATTGTTCACTTGATATAATCTCCCTTTACTCTCTTTCACTTTCTTATTACTCCATGGTAATTGAATCTCTCCCTCTTTGACAACAATGCCAAAGACACTCTATATATCTCATATATCTTGATTATTTAGATATCCTTATATCAGTATTGAATTCATTATCTATCATTAGGTCTATGATTGATATCTATTTATTACTTTAGGCAAATCCTAAAGTAGGATTTTCAGCATCAACTTGTAAGTTTTTATGATTAACACATTTAATGTAGAGCTCCATCTTAGTTTAAGTAGACTTTTCTAGGGGAATCACACCTTATTTTCTTCTTAGATATTCATGAGCATCCTTAAGTAATGCCTTAGTGAAGATAATAACTATTTTCTCCTTAGTGTTTACGTAATCCAATATCACTTCTTTGTCTCAAAATAACTCTCTCAAGTAATAATACTTGATAGCAATATGCTTAGTCTATGTGTGCATCACAAGATTCTTTGATATGTTTATAGCACTAGTGTTGTCACAATAGATAACAATAGGATTAGTGATCTCTTCCTTCTTCCTTTTCAATAATTTCTTGATCAACATGACATTTGAATAATTCACTAGAGCTCTCACATATTCATATTCAACTATTGATTGAGAAATCTTGTTCTTCTTCTTTCTTGTCCATAAAACTAGTCTCTTTTTTAGAAAGAAAGCTCCTCCACTTGTACTCTTTCTATCATCAAAATTTCCTGCGCAATCAGAATCAATGAACACATTCAATTCACTTTTTCCATTCTCCTTGTAATACAACCCATATTCTTTTATACTTTTTATATATCTTAGTATCCTTTTCATTTCATCATGTGATTATCTTTAGGACTTGCAAAAAATCTTGCAACAATCCCAACTTCTGATGCAATATCAAGTTTTCCATGAACAACATATTGTAGCTTTCCAATTATTAACCTATACAATATCTAGTTCACATCATTAGAGTCATCATTCTTAGATATCTTATATCCTATATCCATGGGTGTACTAATTAATCTTAAATCTTCCATTCTAAAAAAAATTAATATCTCCTTGATGTATTTTGATTAAGTAATCAAGATGCCTTGCTTCATTTGGTATACTTGTAAACCAAAAAATAATTTGATCTCACCAAACATAAGCATTTCAAATTCTTTCTTCATCTCATCTACAAATAATTTGCATAATGCTTCATTTTCTCCAAATATGATATTATCAAAAAATATTTTAGATAACAATATCTCATTATTACTACCACTCTTCAAGTATGGATTGTTGTTATCATTAGTTCTATCAAATGCAATCTTCACCAAATAATTGTGCAACCTCTTATACCATGCTCTAGGGGTTTGTTTCAAACCATATAGAGCCTTGTGTAGCTTACATACCATGTTCTTGTTGGGGTCAACAAATCCTTCTACTCATTCAATATAAACATCTTCCAATATTACATTTAGAAATGTAGATTTGACATCCATTTGGTATACTTTAAATCATTTATAAGAAGAAAATGCAAGTAGTGTTCTAACTCCTAATCTTGCAACTAGTGAAAATGTTCCCCATAATCAATTCCTTGTTCTTGTGCATATCCTTTGCATACTAGTCTAGCCATGTTCTTGTGACTTCACTTTTTTTATTTAGCTTGTTCTTGAATAACCACTTTGCTCCAATAACATCTTTTTCCTTAGGTCTAGGCACCAATGTCCAGGTTTTGTTCTTCTCTATCTACTCAATTTCTTCATTCATTGCATGAATCCAATCCTTATTTTCCAAAGCATCTTTCACTACTTTAGGTTCAAACTCACAAAGTAAACATGCATCACTTCTAAGTCATTTCCTTTTTGTAACTCCAAGTTCTTTATTACTAATGATTTTCTTAGGTGCATGGTGTCTTCCCACATACTTTGCTAGTACAGGTTATTTTATTCTCTCTTTTTTCATAGGTCCATATTGAAAAATGATTTCAATTTCTACTTTCTTGACATTGTATTCCTAATGTTCATCATCTCTTGCATGTACCTCAACATCATTTTTTTGTTTCTCAGCTCCCATAGTCTCATGCTCAACAACCTATTGTTGCAACTTTGTTCTCTTACTCAGGTGGGGTGCAAGGAGAACCTTCATTCACATACATGAATATTCTATAATCTTTAGGTTCTATCTTGCATTCCACTTCATTATTTACTAATTATTCATCAAATTTCACAATTGCACTTTCTACATCTTTGTTAGTATTAGAATTCAAACACTTATAACCTTTTCTCTTAGTGGAATATCCTAGGAATATGCATTCATCACTTTTAGCATCAAGTTTCCCATTTCTATTATCCTTTAGTATATAATATTTTCTTCAAAAAAATTTAAAATAATTCACATTAGGTGCATATCCATACCACAACTCAAAGGGTGTAACATTTGTACCTTTCTTCACTCGCACTCTATTCAAAGTATAATTTTTTACACTTATATCTTCTCTCCAATATTTTTGTGATACACTCTTCTCCATCATCAAGGTTTTAGCACAATCCATGATTGATCTATTTCTCCTTTCATCTATTACATTTTGGGGAGGCGTACTAGGTGCTAACATCTACCTTTTGATTCCTCTATCATTGTAGAATATATTGAATTCATTAGAGATGAACTCTCCAATGCTATTAGATCTCAAAAACTTCAGGCTCTTACCTTTTTCCTTTTCAACTTTGGCCAAATAGTACTTAGACAACTAAAAAGCATTAGATTTTTCTTAAAGAAACATCACATTCATCATTCTAGAATAGTCATCAACAAATAGAATGAAATATTTGTCTCCATGATAGATTTGAACACCAATAGGTCCATAAAGGTCAATATGAACCAATTCCAAAATATCATTAGATGAATATGTCTTTCTCTTAAAACTAGACTTTGTCATTTTTCCTAATTGACATTGTTTATACATAGCATTATCAAGTTTCTTCAACTTTGAAAAACCTCTTACTTTTTCCATCTTACTAATGCTTACCAAATTGTTATAGTTCACATGACACAACCTTTTATGCCATAACTATATATCTTCATAGTGTGCAAACAAACATGTCTCATTAGATAAATCTAGATAGAACATTTTACCTTTTCTATGATAACCACTTCCAATTAGTTTACCAGTAGCATCAAATATCTTGGCTTTCTTGTAATGGAATTCAACTCTATTTCCTAATCTGTTTAACTATGAAGCACTCATCAAGTTATAGCTAATACCTACAACCCAATAGACATTGTCACACTTGATCTTATTAGTCAATTGTATTGATCCTTTATGCTACATCATTACAAACTTAATACAACTACCCTTTTATGGTTCCATGGTTTCAAATTTAATTTTATCACTAGTCATGTGATGTGAACAACCACTATCATTTATCCATCTATCAACTTTACTCACATATGAGATTAATACAATTTTCTCATCTTCATTAAATTATTATTTCATAGCAACATAGACAACTTCTTCATCATTACTTTTAGATTCATTATTAGTTTCTTCTACAACAATTTAACATATTTTCTTACCTTTATTTTTGTAATCCTTGTTTCCTCCTATTATATCTATTATCTCTTCTTCCTTTGTACATGTTTTCCCTTTTTTCATCCTTGTATTCTTCATCAAGACACCTTGCAACAATATGACCAACTTTATTACATAAAAAATAGATTATAGGAAGTTCACCTTGTGTATTTTCCTCTGCCTCTTGGAAGTCTTCTAACCAATCACACCTTCTAAAGTTAGCTTAATACCAGGAGTACATCTCAATTCTTGTATTGCATAAAACATATTAGAATAAATAGGAAGTAGAGTTCTCATTAACTTTTTGATTATAGTCTCATCATCAATCTTTCCATTTTCTCCTCTTATGGCATTAAAAACCTCTTTGATTCTTCCACAATACTAGACAATATTCTCACCTTCCAACATTCTCATTTCATCAAACTTACCTCTCAAGCTCTTTGATTTTTCCCTTAAGAAAATTTTATCTCCTCCATAGAGAGTTTGCAGTGTATCCTATGTTTCCTTGGCATTTATGCAGTCTTTTATGCCATCAAACTCAGCATAGCTTAGGTCTTACACAATTTCCAACATAGATTAGTTGTGTTCTTTCTTCTCTTTCAGTTATTGAGTTGTTAGAGGAATAACTATTATCTCCACATATGCATTATTAACTAAGTGTATTGCACCATCACCAATTATTGTCAGTTGTAGCCTCATCAAACTTTGAAATGCAGGAAAGTTCTCTTTGTTCAACTTTGGCACCTCCTTTTTGTACATCTCGATCTCTAGCTTTAAGTACCTTCAAACTTTTCTCTACAAGAACCAAATCTCTGATACTGATTTTTAAATTTTTTAGAATAACTGAGAGGGGGGTGAATAAGTTATCCAAGGTCCAGATGTACCAATTCAACAATTAAACACTTCAACTTCTTCAAATCTAAGAATTCATTAGCTCGATCTCTATAGAAGATTATCAATAACATAAACTAGCATTCCACTATCCTAATAATAATATACTTGCATAATGTAAAACATTAATAGTAAATCATCAAAAATAATATCCATGCAAGTTTGACACTAGGATTTAATGTGGAAACCCAATTTGGGAAAACCATCTGTAACATGTCACCAATCTTTTACTATTATGAAGTGAGCTATGTTAGGAGTCAACCCTATTAAAGGTTACAAAACACACTATTAAATGTGACCTTTTTAAAGGATTTAATCACCCTTTAGGAGTGGCCTTGTTAAAGGACTTTAAAACATTTCATTATTATTCAACCTTGATTAAAGGATTTACATATGACTATTAGGTCAACCTTAAATAAAGGATGTCAATACTGATACAATGGTTAGAAAGCAACAACAAGTTTTGATAGGACTAATTCAACTCACTTTGTAAATACAACTCATAGTTTGGCTCATATGTTGATCCATTGATCGACCTTCATTATCATTTATGTCTCTAATTCACTTGTCAACCCTCCAAGAAATCACTCTTCACAACTCTTCAAAGCCTTCTACTTAACTTTTCCAATCAATATCATCAACAACTACTCCAACTCTTTTCTAGGTTAGACCTTGTACCTCCTTAAATGGGTAATTCTCATCTTTTTCTGCTTAAACACCATCGTGGATCTTAGGGTTTTGATCAAGTTTCGCACATATAATGAATATCTCCACCTTCTTGTTCATCATCTTCTTTTCTAGAAATTTCTCTTTCAAATTTTTGTATTGATCAGTTACCCAACCCTTCCATTCCATTAAATTTTCCAAGTCATTCATCCTTATCTTCAACATGCTTTACATATTTTAAGAAATCAACTATGTCAGTTGGAAATCATGATTTCCTCATAAACTATCAAATGTTATCCCTCAACTAACACTATATTATGGTGCTTGGTCATCAGTAGGTTACTCAATCACAACTATTTTTTGTTTGACACATATATTGACACTTGCTCAATATTTGATGCTCGGTCAAAACTACTTATGCTAAGCACATACTATGGCTTGGTTGACACTAGCATCACTCGACATATACTTCAAGTCCTTAATCTTCTACTCTTTTGTTTGGTCAATCCTATTCATTTAGTCATTCTTTGATCACTTCTTCAAGGATTCAGTAAACTATCTTCTCCACTTGTAGCATGATTATACAATCACTTTATCTTGTCAAAGTATAACTAATCAAGTTCCCAATGGAGTTTCCTCTCATAACTCAACCTTTCCACTAGGTGCTTTTATTATGTCCAACTTCTCAAATCCTTGATGAAGAGTGCTCCCCTTAATACCATAACCCCATAATAGAAACAAAGAAATAACAACAAATGTAAGAACAAAATATGGACTTCTCATTATCACTACAAATGAGGAATTATAGAATTCACAACTACAATATGCTACCCCACATGGGCACCTTCATTACAATAATCTGTAAGACTAAGCTAAAAACTAACACCTAGAGTTGTCCTAGACAATGTTTGGGCCTTTCTTAAATAGGCAATTTTATGCCACCCTCCAACAAACCCTAGCAATACATATAGAGTCGGCAAAATACATCTTTGAAAAAATTATTTTAGAAATCTTGGTAGCCCAACTTTGGATGACAATAACTCTCAAACTATTTCTCCAATTGGCTATTATAACCACTTTTTGGAAACACCAAATCCTAATCTATAGGACTAAAATAACACAAGTGCCCTTCCATTGAGTTTTTGAACCTCATCTGGACAATCTAAGGCCTCCAACTGTAATCTTGGAGATTTCTTTGCAAATTTTTCCACCAAAAATCTGCAATAACTCTTCTAATACTCAAGATGGAGCAATAATATTTTTATGGTAGGCTTATAATTATGAAGTGAACCTTTATGTAGAAAATGAGAACATTTTGAGCTCGTATGACAAACTTACTAAAAATAGTAAGCTACTAGAAATAGTAACCACCATGTCTACTAGTCCTTATTAAAATAGAAAAGGTTGAAAATAAAATATTTTTGGGTGATGCAAGATTGCTCTTGCATCAATCATTTTCATCAATCATCTAGATATGGCACTCAAATTAGATAGTAAATTGTCTTACCAATAAGGTTTGACATCAATGGAAACATAACAATTATTCAAATTGTAGTTTCCAATAGTCCATTGGCTCTGTTGGTCATTAATGGTTCAATTTTTTGGTACAATAGAAACCCAAGAGGTTAATATAGACCTAATCTAGGTAAATCTTGATAAGTGTGATTTTTTTTAAATGACCCTTTTTCTAGCTTATTCAATTGGAGGGAAATGTGGCCACATATGTAGAAGGAATGAAGGGTTTTGACTTAGATTTATCAAAGATTTTTTCTAACTCTTGGGATATGGAGGTCATTACCATTAGTGAGGTTTCCTTTGTAGGTTCTATGAAGTATATTATATAAATAAGTGATCTAGTTGTGAAATGAATGACATTCCAAGAAAATTAAAATGGCACATTACACAAATGATCTCAACAAGATCTTACATCTTAGAAAGAATATATATCATCTTCAAAATGGATCCAAGTAGGAAGAAATTATTGGAAAGTGGAAACATCTAATATTGGAGCTCATATATTTTATCAACTTGAAAGGTAGGTTTACACATTTTTTATCACATCTAATCCCTATAATAAATCACTTCTATCATGGGATTAATATTCATTTTCCTTTCTAGATGTACTCTTCCCTTTCCTAGCCAATTAAAAATATTAAGGTTAAAGAGGGGTTCCCCCTACATCAAGGGATCATTCTTTGATTTATAGATTTTCTTTATCCCTACCTCTCTAGTTTGGGTCCCAATTCCTCTTCCATTAAGAACCCTAACTTTTTTTTGAGTTCCCACTAAAAGGATGCTAAAGGAAAACATCCTCTACTATAAATATTGTGCCCTCTAATAATTCAACTAGAATTAGTCAGTAGAGAAAGGACCCAATGGAAACCATGGAAAAGGGAAAAAATGTGATCCTTGAGGAAGCCCTTGAGGTTTCTAAGGATTCTTCTAATTTTTTCTCTATTGAGTGTAACTAGACCCTCTTTAATGCCCCATAAAATAAAAAAAGTTGGCTACCAATCATTCATCACCTTCTAGGGATTTGCCTTCCAACTCCTTATTTAATCTCCCAAAGATAAGTTACTAGACTAGACAAGTATAATGGACAATATTGATAGCCTATGTATTATTTATAACAATAAATATTGACTATTAAGTGCTTTTTGTCCAAAGTCCATATAGCTAAAAAGAAGATTAATATATTTGAATCCTTGTCTATAGTTGATGGTAGTGTATTTGATTAGTCTCAAGATATTGAACATCACAATATTTGGGAAGTGCTAATTGATATTTCACTTAGACTTGATAATTGAGCTAGTATTTAGGAATAGGTTGGAAATTGATGGTTTGATTCCTTTGAAGAAGATGAGAAATAAATTATGTACACTATTGTAAATGTGAAAATTAACCAAAAGGATCTTAATGGGAAGCTAAAAGTGATTATTTGTTTCAACAAGGAAACAATGGATAAGACTTTGAGATCTTTCTATATTCTGAAAGATGGCCTTGAATATATGTGTGCCAAAAGGAAGATGAGACAAATGGTGTCTACTAGTGAATTTTATGGTATTCTTACTTTGGTCTTAGAATATAAAAGATAGAAAAAAAATTTATTTCTTGAACCTAATAAGGGGTTTGAGTCAAGATCATAAGGAGGTTAAGGTCATTTCTTTATAGTCTTGCAACATTTTATCTTTTTCTTCTTTTAGGGCTTGATTTTGTTTCTTACTCTATGTTGGCTCTATCAACTTGTTAGATTGTTAGGTCTTTTTTTGTTTAGATTCCTTACTTGTAAATTCATGTTCATCTTAGCATTTTGCTTGATATACAAGTTTTTTCCCTCTCAATTTACTTAATCATAGCTAGATCAACACATGAAATTAAGATTACCCATAGATTTTTACCAAAGTGTTATCCACTCACATGCTAACACTTGACCATTTTTTAGGACTTAATCAAGATTCCATAGTTCTTTTGAATTCTAAATTAGGATCCAAAATATATGATAATAAGAACAAGCAACTATCTTTCAGAACTCAAATTATAGAAGAAACTTCATTCCTCTTATTTTACTTATAAATTTAAAATATTATTTATTACAATGCAAAACTAAGTTAAAATTCATTATTTTTGGGATTTATTGTTCTTAATTCCCCTATTAAAAATTATTATATTTTTACTATCATAAAGTTTTCTTATTTATCTATAATAATTAATTTGTATATCAACATAATATTATTTTCTTAGAATTTTTAATGTTCAAAAGTTACTAAGCTTAAATTATGATAGTCTAATTTCCTATTACCATTTTTCTTATAGAAATAAATGAGAAAGATTTAATCAAGTTTGTAAATATTTATTATAAGTGCTAAAATGGTGTGAAATATTTTGTATTCTAGTGAAGATAAATTTTAATTTTAATGAGAAAATGAACATAATTTTTTACTCATATATCTAAGGATTATAATAAAAACCAATTTCCAAAATTTTTTTTTAGGAAGTGAACATATATCCCAATAGAGAACAAAGAATAGAAAATCATAGGAAAAATTCATAAGATAATTGTAGTACAAAGACCTTTGTGATAGAGAAAGTATTCTAGTTTCATTTTTTTTGACTCTTCGCTCCTTAGTCAATGTTCAGGAGTATGGTAGTGTACACTACCAAGATAAATTAATTGGTTTTGGTCACTATAGTGAGTTAATGAGGCCAAAATACAAGGCATGGAAGGTTCTATCATGAGAGCCTCCATAGGATTCGACCCTCTTATCATCTAATGGGGAAATAAACAAAGGGTTTCGACAAGAATGAGCATAGTCAATGCCAAAGCAATGGGTACTTCAGAAAAAAATAAAAATGACCCAGAAAATATTTTTGAAGGAGAAGAGAGAAGGATTTCCCATGTTGTTGAAAGAGAAGATAAAAAGAAAGGTTGAGGATTTAAAGATATGGAGGTGTCAAGGAATGAAGTTAATACCCTAGAATATATACTTCCTATTGATGTGCTTGAATCAATTGAAGAATGCCAACATAGATGTATAATCTTGTTGTTTTTGAAAGACATTCCATTTGAAAGTGATTTCTATAAATGAGCTATATTGAACTAGGAAAGTAAAGGTTGGGAAATTGAGGTGTTGAGAGGGCTTGGTAAATGGTATATTTCTTATAATTTTAAATCTACTGATCATGCACAAGAACTTCTACAATATGGAACTAACGTAGGCAAGAAGGATGAATAACTAGGGCCAAGGGCTCACCTAGCTATCCAAACCACCCTGCAAGAGTTAACACATGGAAACAAACACAAGTGGACAACAACCAAAGGAGGAGAAGAGGAAAATACTTCTATAGATTCATCAAAATATCTTCATACATGCCCAGTTGTGAGGCCTTCTAGGTTATGGCCAATTACAATACATTCACATTCAAAGATCCAACAACAAATTTGCACTTTCAGTTCTGCTCCCTCCAAACTTTCCTTCTTCTAATAACTTCCTTAGCTCTAAGCCTAAAATCTCTATTTATACTTGTGAAAATGGCTTACAAAAAATTCTAGAACATTACATAAGAGGAGGGCCGACCCAAAAATGATCTGGACTCATCCCAAGAAAAGATCTTAAATTAAATGTCACAAATGAAATAATTCCCACAAGTCGGTTCGCAAAAATCACATCCAAATATTCGCACTCGGCATACACTGGGTAACTCGGCACATGAAGGATCACTCAACTATTGGAAATATTCAGTATAAGATAGGTTACTAAGAGGGGAGGGGTGAATCAGTAACTTATAAAATTTTCAAATACTTCAGCATAAAAGCCATTCACCTTTCATTCATCTAATCTACTGCATAACTAAAAGAACAAACATTCATTGTACATGTACACAGAGATTTGGTGACCCAGAAACCTTCCAAATAGAAAGTAAAACTGGGGTGGGGATGATACCCAATAAACTTCAATACTACAGTATAAAGTTGGCCAGTTAAGGCTTACAATGATCACTTCTGATGATCTACCCTATTAGGAGCAAGTAGGACTACTAGATCCACCTTGTTAGAGGATTTACAAACATATACTAAAGTATGCACTCTGTTAGGAGATTTACAAAAGACTATTAAGTCTACCCTATTAAAGGATTTACAAATTGATTCACCTGTTAGGATGAAGCAGTGGATCTGCTTGTAAGTATTGATAAGATCCCTTTTGCATTGATCACCTGATGTGATAGATATATCTTTCCTGCTCCTGTGTTGACCTTGCTGAATCCCTTTCTCTTTGCTACTGATTCGCTTTCACTTTTCTAAAAATATAGCAATACCTTTTTACATGCAAACCTTACTCTCATATTTTTTTTATATATATACCATATATCTTACAAAATGATATCATACATGACATATATACCATTCATTATTTACAACTGCAAGGTTGGCAAAATTATAAGTGAACAAAACATTACTGAGTCAGCCAGATAGTAGAAAACTTGGGTTCACTGAACTGACTCGATGACCTTCTGATACTTGACATCCACTACATTACTCGGCATCGTCATGCACTTGGTAGAAGTGAAGGCTCGATCCATACTAATCACCTAACATAGTTTTGAACTTGGTAACCATAGGTGACTCAGTAGATGTATTGTTACTTGGTAGAAACTATCTTCTTCATTTACCTTGGTTCACTTGGTAAACACTGCTTTCTTTCGTTTACCTTTTTCACTTGGTATACACTGATTTCTTTCATTTACCTTCTTCACTCAGTAAACACTGCTTTCTTTCATTTACCTTCTTCACTCGGTAAACACTGCTTTCTTTCATTTATCTTCTTCACTCGGTAAACATTGCTTTCTTTCATTTACCTTTTGAACTTATAAGGTAACTGCTGAATGCTCAGTGTGAACTGTAGACTAAGTGATGAGCTCGGTAAGCATTTAGAATCAAATAAGTGTTTGCACTAATGACAAATATATCATAATTCCAACAATCTCCCCCTTTGGTATTAGTGACAAAAACACTTATGAGTCAAAAATTATGTGCAAAATTTGACTTATTGATTTACATATATCTCCCCCATACAATATGCACATAGTATTTACAAATATCTCTATCTTTGCATATGGCTTCCTTTATTAACATCTATCTCTTCTTTGGTACTCTATCTCCCCCTTTTTGACAATAATGCCAAAGTAAACAATATGTATTTACACATAAACACAAAAATGAGAGATAAACTTAGAATGTACCTTGAGAATAAGAGCTAAAATCTTATCCCAATTATCTTGCAAAATTTTGCAGGTGGAGAGTGCTATTTGAACTTCTGCTGAAAGTTCAATCAAATGATCTGCAACTGAAAAATTGTTGTCATTGATCAATGTTTTGGAGTAGACAATGTGTTTCTGCATTGTGTCCATGATAGGAAGAATCATATTCTGAATGTCAATCAAGGTTAATCTAATTCTTGCTTCCTCTCTCAACAATTCTGCCTACTTTTCTTACAAAAATCTGATTTTGAGATGATGGGATGAACTTGAACCGGGGTCAAGTTACAGCTTTTGGGTACTAACCTTCATATCCTCATCAATTTTATTTAATTTTTCTTTGATCTCCTTGGTATACTCAGTAACATCACAAAGTTTGGCAAAAAGTGAAGTTACATTATTAAAAGAATTTTCAAGATTGACCAAAACTGTGGTCAAATCTACCTATTTTATTGCAATATGCTGAGCAATGTGCTCAAGCACCTTATTACCAAATTTATTTTCCACCTTTTCAATCAGTTTGTCCTGACCAGAGGTGTCCTCATTGAATTTATTTATAGCCTCTTCTAACGGAATCAAAATGTGTTGAGTAGAATATACTTCAACACCTACAGCTCCTGTAATTATATTTTGGGCATTCTCAATTATTCTATATTCCTTATCCCTTTTAGACCTTAGCTGCTTCTGCATAGCCTTCATCTAAATTAGTTGACTAGCATAGCTCATTTCTTCAATGGTAGCATTTTCATAGTCAATCTTTGGAATTACTATCTTTGTGTCTAAGTCAATATCTTCAAGAATTTCTTTTCCAGTGATCATAAGTCTTAATGGTTGCTTTTGTTTGACTTCTGTGATGACTGGTTTGACCTTAGGAATAGACACAATAGTAGAGATGGAAGGACTAGCAGTGAAAACTAGGATGCTTAAGGATTGAGTGCTAATAGGAGTATTTACCTGATCAAAAATTGGAGTACTTTCCAAAAATGGTGATACACTCCGTAATGCAGTATCTGAATTAACTAGGTCTGAAGTAGATGCAGATAATGTTGACAAAATTGTAGAACAAATTGGAATGGACAAAATTGTGGAACTTACTGCTATATCGACTGATGATGATGGAGCTGAGGACGCTAGCTCGGTAGCTGAAGAAGAGGGATGCAACTCGGTAGATGAAGTGGTAGACACTTCCATTGATGATACCTGGAACTAAGATGTGGTAGGTGCAGATGATAAATCTGATGTAGATGTTATTAAACCTACTGAAGCTGACTCCAACCTTGATGATGTCACAATTTTAGGTAGAGAGTGAGAAAGGGATGTAATAACTGCTGCTACAATTTTCACTGGATCATCTTCTTCCTTATCTTCCTCTTTAGCTTCTTCCTCCTTGTCTTCTTCCTCTTTATCTTCCATCAGTGCATGTAGCTCTCCTGGTGAAACTGTGATGGATGGAATGCTATCAAACTCATCATCATTGATGCTATCATCATCTTTGATTTCCACTGGGTCCTCACTGGGCTTATTTAGATGATATATGTTTTTCCACATGTTTGTAGTATCATTTACAACATGCTCAATGTCTTTGATCAAAATCAAACAGGTGTGGAATCTGATCATCATTTTACCTTCATGGCTTTTCATTTTAGTTTTTATTTATGCTCTGATGAGACTTGGTCAAAGATTCTTCAAGGATTTCTCATAAATATCTTTTACCATTTGGGTGGCTAACTCCCATCTTGGTTGCAATCTCTCCAATAGTTCTTTTGAGATTTGAGGGGCAATCTGGTCTGGGGAGTATTTCCATTTACCCATCTTACTGAATACTAGTTCCTCAATCTGCATTTTCTCAGCATCTGTTCTAGTTTCAAATTTCAATGCCTTGAAATTTGTGATGCGAGCTCCTTCTTCCAATAGTTTGAGCCTTTGCTCGAATGTGGGTGTAGGCCTAACTAGTATAGGTTTCTGCTTACCTTTTCAGGTTCTTCTAGTAAATACTATAGTAGGCTTCTTCTTAGGTTTGGTAATGATTACCCTACCTTTATTCTTTGGCTATTCTTCTGCAAATTCTTCTTCTCCTCCTTCTTCTTCTTCACCTTCTTCATCTTCACCTTTTCCCTCGGTGAGCATAAGAGGACCAGTTGTAGTTTTCAATTTGGCTATTTTCCTCTTGCCCTTGCTTATGGCTTGTGGTAGCTTGATTTCAAGCTCAATTCTGGCCTTAGCTTCATCATAGGTTCCAAAAATTTGTGCCCTTGGGTCTACTAGCTCATTTACTAGTGCTTCTATGATATCTCTGGCTTCATCAATATTTACCTCATAGGGAAGAGGTTTCACCCATGCAACTCGAGGTCTAACTACCTGAATGTATACCTTGTTACAGTCAACCATGAAGCATACATCATCCTTATAATCTTCAACAAGCTTGGGAGGAATTTTGAATCTATTATTCATCCTTTCCTTGAAGTCTTCAAAATAATTATCCATAATACTATCAAAATTTTCACCCATCTCTGCTACAAACTCATTTATTTGATACAAAATTGGAATGTCTTTTCTCCATTCTACTGTTCCTTTTGATGGAAAGAATTTTTGTACATAGAAAAATAAACATATTAATAGAGAACCAAATTTATAGTGGTTATTCTTTGAAGTCCTTATGTTATCCATATTTTTATTTAGCTGTCTCAACATTACTTCCGACAAATCAAATTCAAGGTTTTTCTTTACAATCTTGAGGGCCAAATCCACAGCTTCACAAGGTACACTATTTAATCTGTTGGAATTGTATAATTTATATGCAATTATATGAATGCCAAATCTTAATTCCACATTAGGTATAGTGTTGACCTTTAAACCTCTACCATCCCACTTGGCTAGGGTTTGTTTCTGTAGCTCTTCCCGACCTAGGGTTTTGGTGGTTTTGGTTTTGCTAAGTATAGGGAGACCCGTGATTTTGTGAATCATCTTCTTTGTTGTCACTACGAGTTGCTCCAACCATAACTAACAATTATGCACCTAACTCAGGATATACCTAATCCATTTGGTTTGGAAGTTTCTAGGCATATGTGAGATATGAGTCAAGCCCTTGGTTTCCAAATTCTTGAATTTGGGTTTCAGAGAGCCATCTATACTCATTTCACCTAGGGCATTGTCCATCTCTAGGTTTTCAATTTCTTGAATAGAACATTTGAAATGAGTATGAATATCATTGATAAGAAGTACCTTGGGTGGTATTTGTGATTGAGCTCCATTTGGGTCAAGTGATTCTACAACAACAAGAACAATCTTGAAGTTGGGCGCTTTCCATTCTGTATTCTTTACTAACATTTTTGAACCTCTTTTCTCCTTGTTGCTAGTGTTTGCGGATGCCATTTCTGTTCGATAAATATAAGAAAAATCTTGAACAAATTATTTGCAGTAAATTCACTTGGAATCACTTGGGATTTGCTCTGGATTCACTGTAAATCTTTTAGCTCTGAGTATTCCTAAGTCGTAGTGAAAAATGAAATCGAATTCTACCCTTTTGATGGAAATACTATCATTAATGCTTGGTACGAAGGTAGATGAGATGACATAGTGTTTTCTAGTCTATCATCGATCTACTTGGTAGAACCTTGCAACTTGATGGTCAAACAAAACTTTAGTTACTCTCAACCTAGCTCAATAAGGTTTTCAACCAACCTTGCTCGGTAGATGCAACACGATGAATGATAACCTTTCTTTGAACTTTGTATCTAAAATACTCATTTGACCATTTGCACTTTTTCACTTTGGAACTACTTAAGATATGGCTATAGGATGCGGTTCTTGATTCCTCTTAAATCTAATTGGAAATGGTGGAGTCACTCATTTCTTGAGTGACATGACCATCATTTGAGCTATCTTGCTTAGTAGATTTAGGAATCCACTATTGTCTCATCTACTTCCGAATGATATTAGCTTTAGCTTTCTTTTCATCTTCAATTCTTCCAATATTCATGTAATTCTTAGCTATATGACCAAGTTCAGTACAAGTGTAACATCTTATGGTTGTGTCCTTCTTTCTTCGGTGATGTCTTGCACAGTTTATCCCAATGTGTCCATATTCTCCACAATAGTGACACATGCACCAAGTATTATAGTCCCAACCAAATATTGCTTTGATAATTTGTTCTGCTGGATTTAATGCTTTGGATCTACATTCAGATGCCTTGTGACCTTGTTTCTTGCATTTGTGACATTTGCCTTCAAAATTTGGTTTCTCTTTGCATTCATTTGCTTTGTGACCATGCTGATTGCAGTTGTAGCATTTTCCATTGAATTTTTCCTTTCCATTAATCCAACATTTGTTTGATGTATGACCTATCTTTCCACAGTGACTGCAAGTGGGTCTTTGATTCCTTTGAGCACCTTGTTTGGAGGTTTCACCTTCTTCCTTGTATCCAAGACTAGCTTTACCTTTTTGTTTATGAAAGTTTTGCTCACTTTGTTGATTTAATTGAGTCATGTATGTTTGAGATTTCATCATTCTTTCATTGACTTGCCTTTCTGTAATCAAGTCATTTTCCAAGCTTTCATTGATTTGTCTTTCAGATCTTAGATCACTTTGTAAGCTTGCATTGATTTATCTTTCATTGATTAAATCATTCCTCAAACTTTCATTCTTAGATCTTAGATTCATAATTTCTTCATTTGCATTAGATAGTTGACCTACAAGATCTTCATGTTGAACAGATTGATTATTTTGTACCTCTAAGTCTTCATTTGCCTTGTTTCTCTATTCCAAAACTTCACATAGCTTGATGGATTGGATTTCTTGTTCTCTTTTGAGCTTTCTTAGTTCTTCCTGCAGATAACCATTCTTTGCTAGGAGCTCCTTATTGCTTCATTAGCTTCATTTGAATTGCTTAATGGTAAAAGGTCTTCAATCTTTTCTTTAATATACTGATGATCATTCATTTGTCTTGCAAGTTCCTTCCTTTTTTTCAAATATTGAGAAAGATGTTCGTTTGCTTCTTTGAGTTGAGCCATGGCCATTTCTAGATCTAGCTTTTCATTCTCAATAGATTTGTCAAGTCTAAATATCTCCATTGTCCTTGATCTTTTCTCAAGTTGTCAAACTTTATCCTAAGAACCACAATGCTCTGATACCAATTGTTAGAAATATTCAGTATAAGATAGGTTACTGAGAGGGGAGGGGTGAATTAGTAACTTATAAAATTTTCAAATACTTTAGCATAAAATCCATTCACTATTCATTCATCTAATCTACTGCATAACTAAAAGAACAAACATTCATTGTACATGTACACAGAGATTTGGTGACCCAAAAACCTTCCAAATAGAAAGTAAAACTAGGGTGGGGATGATACCCTCTAAACTTCAATACTACAATATAAAGTTAGCTAGTTAAGGCTTACAATGATCACTTCTGATGATCTACCCTATTAGGAGCAAGTAGAACTGCTAGATCCACCTTGTTAGAGGATTTACAAACATACACTGAAGTATGCACTCTATTAGGAGATTTACAAAACACTGTTAAGTCTACCCTGTTAAAGGATTTACAAAATGATTCACTTGTTAGGATGAAGCAGTGGATCTACTTGTAACTGTTGATAAGATCCCTTTTTCATTGATCACCTAATGTGATAGATATATCTTTTCTGCTCCTGTGTTGACCTTGTTGAATCCCTTTTTCACTGCTACTGATTCGCTTTCACTTTTCTCAAAATATAGCAATACCTTTTTACATGCAAACCTTACTCTCATATTTTTTTTATATATACCATATATCTTACAAAATGATATCATACATTACATATATACCATTCATTATTTACAACTGCAAGGTCGGCCAAAATATAAGTGAACAAAACATTACTGAGTCAACCATATAGTAGAAAACTCGGGTTCACTGAACTGACTCGGTGACCTTCTGATACTCAGCATCCACTACATTACTCAGCATCATCATGCACTTGGTAGAAGTGAAGGCTTGGTCCATACTAATCACCTGACATAGTTTTGAACTCAGTAACCATAGGTGACTCAGTAGATGTATTGTTACTTGGTAGAAACTATCTTCTTCGTTTACCTTGGTTCACCCAATAAACACTGCTTTCTTTCGTTTACCTTTTTCACTTAGTAAACACTACTTTCTTTTATTTACCTTCTTCACTTGGTAAACACTGCTTTCTTTCATTTACCTTCTTCACTCGATAAACACTGCTTTCTTTCGTTTACCTTCTAAACTTATAAGGTAACTGTTGAATGCTCAGTGTGAACTGTAGACTAAGTGATGAGCTCGATAAGCATTCAGAATCGAATAAGTGTTTCCACTAATGAAAAATATATCATAATTCCAACATCACCATCCACTGGGTAACTTAGCACCTAAAGGAATACTATAGTAACTCAGCACCTGAAGAGTGCTACAGTAACTCGGCACCTGAAGAGTGTGATAGGAACACGACACCTAAAGAGTGCTACAGTAACTCGGTACCTGAAGAGTGCTACAGTAACTCGAAACCTAAAGAGTGCTACAGTAACTCAGCACATAAAGAGTGTGACAAAAGCTTAGCACCTGAAGAGTGATATAGTAACTCGGCACTTGAAGAGTGCTACAGTAACTCGGCACCTAAAGAGTGCTAGAATAACTCAGCACCTAAAGAGTGCTATAGTAACTCGGCACCTGAACTTGGCGCCAACTACAAAAGAAGCAAAAAAAGAGTAGGATAACAAGGCAACCCAAGATGCTCCTACATTAGACAACTAGGGTTAGAATAAATGATTCTCCTAAATCATTGAGATGTCCCAACCTGAGTTGAATCCAACTCAAATTGAGAAATCCATTAAGCATCTTCAATAGGTCTATTCTTCCACTTCACCAAATATTCATAGTAATCTTTTCCTCTTGTACTCTTGCCAACTCTCTGATCCAATATTTGTTCAACTTCCTCAATATGTTTCTTAGGATAACATCTGGTATAACAACTTCATCCTCTGATTCATGATACTTATACAAATCAGAAATGTTAAATATAGGAGATATATCCATGTCATTAGGTAACTCAACTTCATAAGCATTACCACTATCAAACTTTTTCAGGATCTTACAAGGTCCAAATTTCTTCATCTTCAACTTGCTATATGTTCCAACTGGGAATATTCCTTTCTTTACATGAACCATCACCTCATCACCAACTTGAAAATTGTGGTGTCTTCTAGACTGATCAGCATTCTCCTTATATTTTTTATTACTTTTTTCCAACCTCAACTTCACTTCTTTATGCAAGGACTCCATAAAAATAGAAAATTCTTCTGCTACAGTGCTTTTCTTTTCTTCACCAACAACATCTCTCAAATCTGATATACCTCTAGGATGCATTCCAGTAACAATCTCAAAAGGTGTCTTCCCTATACTCCTATTCACAAAATTGTTATATGCAAATTCAGCTTGTACCAATACCATCTCCCAATTGCTTGGTTTATTCCCAACTAAACATCTCAGCAAATTACCGAAGCTTCTATTCACAACCTTTGTCTGTCCATCTGTTTGTGGATTGAATGTAGAACTAAACTTCAATTCAGTACCCATCTTCTTCCACAAAGTCTTCCAAAAATAACCAACAAACTTACTGTCTCTATCTGAAACAATGCTTCTTGGTAATCCATGCAATCTCACAATCTCTTTAAAGATAAGTTTAGCAACATGCTCTACATCTAATGTCTTCTTACATGGTATGAAATGAGCCATCTTAGAAAATCTATCCACTACAAAAAATATGGAATCATACCCCTTCACTATTTTAGGAAATCCAAGAACAAAATCCATACTGATATCACTCCAAGGTTTCTTAGGAACAGTAATAGGTGTATACAAACTAGTATTTTGACTCACTCCCTTTGCAACTTGACAAACTCTACAGCTCTTTACAAATTTCTGAACATCCTTATACATTTGTGGCCAATAATATTTCTCTTTCAGAAAACTCAATGTTTTATCAATTCCAAAATGTCCAACTAATCCACCACTATGCTTTTCCTTAATCAAATTCAACCTCATAGGACTTCTAGGAATACACAACTGAATACCTTTGAACAACATACCTTCTTGAATGAAATACTCATCATACTTACTTATGTGATCTGTTAGATTTGGTGCTCTGCGCTCTTGGGTGATATGTGGACAAATTTGTTACTTGCATGCTTGGACACTATATTTCCATCCCGAGGGACCCTCTAAATCCAAATATCTTATGTGGGTTGAGCTATATTTCTTAATCTATCTTGTAGGCCCTTTCTAAAAGAAATAGTTTAGCAACTTAGAAAAGTAATTTGGTGCAAAAATACTTCTAATAAGTTTTCTAGCCTCAGAGTTCATCCAAGGGCATGTGTTGAAATAGACTTAAATAATTAGTTACCAAAACACATTAATTTAGTTTGCATAGGTTTTGAATTAGTTCAACCTATTTTTTATCTCAATAAATTGAATGCATTCTTTTTTTGTAGACAAGAGGGTCGTTTCCAATTCATAGACATAGATATAATTTTTCTTAAGGAACAACTGGATGTAGTCCAACTAGAGAGCCTTAGTCATCTCAACCTAAGGTGATGAAAATACAATCTTCAAGTGTAAGATTCAAGCTAGTGATACCTTGCAAGAATGTGACAATGCTCCAACCTCTTCCTATAAAGATCTATAATGAAAGACATTTGGATATTGGTAAGAAAATGAAATAACCATCTAATATCAGTTCTACAACACATTTAGGACAAGGGATTGTTTGCATCTAAAAACCAACATTCACCTTCTATTAGAACTTATGTTAGGCATAAAGAAATTTTTTCCTCTAGTCCTTCTAGAAGGATAAGATCATCATTATCTCTCAAAAGGCATTATTTCATTCCTAAAGAAAATAGATCAAGATCTAGATCTCCAAATCTTAATGGTAAGAAGCATAAGAATTCTGAGAAAGAAATTGTGCTTGTTAAATTCTTTGATGTCTTTCCCTACAATGATGACTCCTCTATTTCTATATAATAATAAATTATAAAACATTATCTTGGAATGTTAGAGGTTTTTCTCTTCTTCATTTCAAGTTTGAGGTCAAGAAATCTATTGTCAAATGGGAACCTGATATTGTTTCTTTCCAAAAGTTAAGCTTAATGGCCCTTGTCTCACCACTACATTATTAAATGTATGAAAGATGGTTCCCTTTCATATATTACATAGTGATGGTGGATGAGGTTAAATTATTGGGTTAGCTTCTTGGTTGCATAGGTTTGTTATTGATAAGGGTGAGGACCCATCTCATAACTCTATGTGGGTCCTCACTTTTATTAATGGCCAACCTATTGGTTTCTTCTCTATTTATGCCCCATATAATGCAAAAAAAATATGTACATTATGGTAATGGATGCCTCAACATCTACCTCGAGTAGATTGGGTTGTTGGATGAGACTTCGATATGGTACAACATGAAATTGATTGCAATTAGTCCAATCATGTAAGAATAAGTAATGAATATTTTGATACATGGCTATTCTCCCACAATAGTATTGGAGTCATAGATCAAATTTATAAAAAAAAAATTATCATAAATATAATTGCTTTATGTCAACTAATTACATATTAGGGATGGATGGGATACTAAGTAGGTTGGATAGGATTTATATCTCCCTGAACTTGCATGAAGCCAAAGATACTTTTGACAACTATGTGAAAGTTGATTATACTACTCCACTCTTAGATTATTTTCCTATTATTTACACTACTACAAAGGATAATTCTAAGATAATTGATTTCTAGCTTCCTTTTAAGTTTAACACCTGTTATTTGAAAATCTCATCTTATGTAATTGCTTTGGTGGGTATTTCGAATTCCATTCCTAATCCAAGAGAAGGGGGGTGTTATTGATATTGGTGGCAAGGTGCTATCTCCAAATGTGTTGAATTTTTACATTTATTTGGTAAAATATTACCATGGTAGTGAAAAGGAAAGAAAAATATTTACAAGGGAAACTTGAGATGTAGAAAAATTGTTGAACTCTAGCCTAAACATGTTAATATTTAATCAGCCATTTCCAAGCTATTTAAACAAAACTTTGTAACCTTGACCATTACAATAGACAAAGAGCCAAAATATGAGCAAGATAACACTAGGTTAAAGAAGGAAATAAAGGCTCCAAGTACTTCTTCCAACATCAAAACTATAAGCATAAAAATGAGTTCACTAAACCAATTTATGATGAAAATGGTCAGATATTCTCAAAACTAGAATAGATTCAAATATTCTTTTAAGCTTTCTATGAGAATATATTAGATGAAAAGAAGATAAGCACTGGAAAGATGTGCAACTAGTGTTAGAAGATATGTTTGAAGAAATATTTCAAAGAAAGGTGGATCATAATTATATCTATTTTATTGACCAAGTCCTTTCTATCAAAGATTTATGACATGTTATTTTTTCTATGGCCTCTAATAAAAGCCCTAGGATGGACGAGTTGTATGTTGAATTTTATCAAAACTTATGTAAAAATATTAAGTAGGATTTCTATTTAGTATATTTAGAAGATTTAAAAGAAGGGTCTTTGGGACCTGATATTAACAAGGGCTTTATTAATTTTCATCATAAAAAAAACACTGATTTCATATTGGGATGACAACCTATCATGCTACTTAGTACTTCTTACAAAATTATTTCCAAAGCATTAGCTAACTGAATCAAAATAGTGACTAAAATTATAGTTATACTTCAACAAACTGGGTTCCTTGGGGGAAAATTCATTTTGGATAATTTAATTTTTACATGAGACTAGTGAATGGGATCAACAATCAAGGAAAAATTCATTGTTAGTCAAGTTAGACTTTGATAAAGCATATGATAGAATTTGGTGGAGTTTTATTTTTAAAATGTTGTAGTGGTTTTGATTTGGTCCCTGAATTTGTAATCACGTTGAAATGATGTTTAAATATGGTAATGCTCAATTATGAATAAATAGCTCATTATCTAATCCATTTCCATTATAACATTCAATTGGGTAGGATTGTCCCTTATCTATGATTCTCTATGTCTTAGTTGTTGATGCCTTTGGTTATCTTTAATGAAAATATAACCAAATGTGATCAATTAATAGAATCCCCATTCCTAACAATTTAGTGGTCATTAATTCATAATTTGTTGATAATAGTTTGTTATTTATTCAAAATTCAGAATTAGAAATTTAGAATGTGTTGGAAGTATAGGATTTATATTGCTATATTTCAAGATCTCAACTTCTTGACCATAAAAATGATCTCTTGATGATCCAATCTAATCTAGTTCCATCTTGGATTCCCATTCAATCAAAACAAATCCAACAAAAATATTACATGTTATCTTGGCATCCCTTTTGGATGAGGGGTTTCTCTTCATGATATATGGGATTGGTTTCTCAAAAAAGTGATGAACAAAATTTTAATTGGGGCAATAGATACCTTTCACTAGTTGGTAAAATGGACAAGTGGTCAAAAATATTGTTTTAGCCTCTCATATTTATTACTCCTCTTATTGGATTCCCTCCAAATGATTTGGTGATGATCTAAATAAATTCATTCATCAATTTATGTGGTCTAGTTGTTAGAAATAGGGTATGTTGAGAGGGGAGGGTGAATCAATGTTCCAAAAAAATTCACCCAACTATGGATATCATTAAGAATATTTAGACTTTCATATATGATCAAACTAAAAAGTAAACATAACCATAACAAGATTCAACTGATAACACCATTATTTGTTAACTAGGGAAACCTTGGCTGAGGGAAGAACATGATGGGAATGGTACCCAAAAAACTTCACTAATCAAAAGTATCTTGTGAAAGATATTGACCCTATTAGGAGTCCATTACATCTATATAGTGTATCTTTTCTTGTTAGAGGACTAGGCATTGTTAGAAGCCTCAACCCTATTAAGGGTTGTCATTATAATAAAAAAGTTGCAAGCTAAGCCCATTGCCCAAATATGCATATAAAATAGTACAATCTATATGCAAAAGGTATAGATACTATTTTTTTTTCACAATGTTGATATTTCAATAATAGATCTTTCCTTTATAGCACTCTTCACAAAAATTGATCATACATTTGTACTATATCATGTTAATCTCATTGAGGTTTTGACCAAGTTAGTGACAAAACATTTATTCATTATCTAATAGAGTTAGTCAGACATCACTGTGATTGAGATAATACTTAAGCCAAGTAAACAAAGTAAGTTGAGCACAAGTATTCAGAAAATACATGTCAAGCTAATATGATAAGTTAGTGTATTCCAAAAAAAAAATATGCACCAAGTCATTTAAGAGCCAAGAAATAGTATGTGCTGAGCCAATGAGAGGCAAAGTGATAACATAGAGCATAGTTAAGGCTGATCATCAGAAATATATTGATGTCGACCAACCAGTCATGGCTATAAAAAATTTTAATGGAAAAAAATCGTATGTAAACCATTTTTGACCAACATCATCTTTATTTTATGATATTTTGAGATAATAACAAAGTCATATCATGCATCCCAAGGTAACCTAATTAACCAATAAGAAAAAGGGAAGCTTTAAGTGGCAATGATAATCAACTAGAGTTGTTGATTATGACCTAAGATTGTCTCCAGATGCCTATTTAAAGAGGAAAACCCTAAGGGGGAGTAATGATATGCAAAGAGGAGTATCATATGTGAAGAAGAGTGAATGTGAAGAGGAAAGAACACATTCATTATGGAGAAGATGCTTGAGTGAAGGATCAGAGATGCAAAACCAGCTGATGAGAACAAAGTCATATAAGAAGACAAGAAGTGAAGGGTCAAAGAAGAGAAATTATATCAAAAGGATCCATATATAATTAACAAAGAGGAGATCTAATATCTAGCTGAAAGGTACTAACTGAAGGATCATGTACTAAATCATTTTGATAGGTGATATAGAGTAAATCTCTTAAAAAGTAGTCCTAATAGACTTGTGTAAATCTCCTAATAGAGTGCTTACTTAATTGTGAGTTTAAATTCTTTCATCAAGGTAAGACCTAATAGTCTTGTAAGCTTTTAATAGGGTAGACCTTTCACAAGGTATGATCATAGATTATGATAAAAAAAATTGTAGCCATAATTGAACACACTTTATTACTATAGTAGTGAAGATTTGGGAGTGTTCTCCCCACCCCAGTTTTAACTTCACCTTGGAGAGTTTATGGGTAACCAAAATATTTTTTGTTATGTGTTGATTTACATTATGCTATGGTTGTGATACATAGTTACATATTTTAGTTTATTTGATAAGTTATGAGATGGATGAATGGTAAAAAAAAAATTTGGTAAAAAATTTATAAACTACTGATTCACACACACCCCCCCCCCCCCCCCAACCCCCATCCTCAAAACTTACTTTCCCATTTATATTTCCAACAATTGGTATTAGAGCCAATATCTCTAGAAAGTAAAGTTGGCTAGCTTGAGAGGTAAAATCTTGAATATGAAAGTCAACAAATTGGGAAAGACTATTAAGAACTAGAAGATTGAAATACAACTTATCCTACATCAACTAAAGGAGGAAATAGACGAATTGCAACAATAATTAAAGAGAAGAAAGAATATGGCCATTCAATAAAATGAAACTCAATATCCATAAGAAGACACTATAGGATTGTTTGAGGACAAGAAATCCAGAGAATTTGATGCAACAATTGCAGATCTGATGGAAAAGAATAATGCTCAGAAATGAAGAAGTCAGGAATCTAAAAAGGGAACAAGAAACTCAATTGGTAATGGTGTGTGAGATATTTGAACTAAAAAAGAAATCTAATGAGGATAGAGGCATGATTAAAGATAAAATATTACTAGAAAAAAGACTTGAGAAGTCATTACATGTGAAAAAAATTACAAACGCTCAACTAGATTTAATGAATCAACTGATTATTACAAATCAAGAACTGAACTGAAAAGACATTGAGATTGAAACTTTGAAATCATAGAATGACCTATTATAGAATGAATTAAAAGAAGAAAACGGATTGATTGAAAGGTTTAATAAGCCTAGTGAAGCCATAAAGTACTTTGAAAAACTAATGAGAACACCAAGAATAAATGGTGATACTACTAGATTGGGATATTCTACTACTAAGAAAGGAGAATCATCTTTAAGTGGTGAACAAAGGAGTGATAAGGGAAAGAACAAAAAACCAACTTGTCATCATTGTCGAAAAATAGGTCACATAGAAAATGTCTACAAAAGTAATACTAGCAATAAAAACCCTAAGCAAAATCACAAGTGACACTATCATAACTACAAGAAGCAAGCACATCAAGAACATGAATATAGAACAAAGACCATCAAAAATCATAAATTTGAAGGATATTGTTACAACTATTATAAGTATGGACACAAAGAATATGAATGTAGATCCAAACCTAAGTGGACATTAAACAAGCAAACAAAGGTACATGATCATGGAAATTCTTACCATTAGGATTATAATACAAGGTATAGTTATCACTATTGTGGATAATATGGTCATGTTTCTAAAAATTGCATGACACACTTTAGAGGTAATTACAAAAAGTGGATCAATAGAGAGATTGTATGCTTTAGTTATCTTAAAGTCGGTCATGTAAGCAAAAACTACCAAACTCGATCACTTACACTGAGAAATGAATTCAACAAAGCCAAAGGTAAGGTAGATGCTGAAAAGGTAAAGATCCAAATGAAAAAAACATTGATAAAGAAAGAACAATGAAAAATTTCAAGCTAAGATGAGGTCACTTTATCCAATGGATTAGGTGATCACATCACCCCCAACTATGAGATCAAAGGTATGTATGGAATTGGCATTTAAAATGATATATTTTGAATCAACTCCAAGTGTTCAAGGTATGAAAATGATTTATCAACATAAATAAAGATGTAATTAAATGATTAAAAGGATGAGATATTCTATGTTATTTTTGAGTATTAGAAGTAATTGTTTTGATAGCCAAGTAAGCTATATTGACTGAGTACAATATAAGACCTATGGCAACTTAAGCTAACAATTGTGTAGGTATGAAGAATTAAATGCAAAGGTTTTCCAACTTGTTAATGATATTTATTCTATTTTTCAAATCATTTTCACCTACTAGACAATCAAGAGAAACCAAGAAATTTGTACAAAGAGATTCAAGGGACTGCAAGGTGATTCAACTGTGTTACTCAACATTTTCATCAAATCTTGAGGTATTTTACTTTTTCTGAGTTACTTTTTTTTCTTGATTTTCAAACCCTTGCAAGTTACAATGGAAGCAAGTCCATCAGTGGTAGAAAGGAAGGAAAAGAAGTTATAAATGTACAACTAATTAGTAATGATGTTGTGAACCACCAAAGTTTTATGCAATACCTGAGATAGCCTACAAGGAAGACTTGTCAAGTGTGTTGTCTACATTTCCATCAAAATTTTTAATGATATATGAAGTGATATGTTGTTATATGTGCAAGGTTGGAGAGATTGGAGACCTTGAAATTAGGGAAACTTACTAGAAACTATGTGACAATGGACTTCTAAAGGAGGAGAATGAAACTTTTGTGAGGGAAGGGTTAACCCATGCCCTAGATTTTCCATAGGTATTCAAGACATAATGGATTAAGATAATTTTGAGCCAAATCCATGATAACTAGTTGTGGTTGGAGAATGGTCCTCCTAAAATTATAGAGAGGATCATACATTGGGTAATAGGGTATCCAACCCTAGACACACCCAAGACTGTGAGGTGTAACTCCAAGGAAGCAATTTAAAAGGATATGGGAGCTACTTAGAACAAGAGGGGAATGCCCATAGACTCTATTATAGATGCCATTATTACATTTGTAGTACGTGTGATTGTACACAAATTTTATTAGTCTAGCCAACTCAATAGTGTGCCATGTATTGCAATAGATCTCAGTTACAAGATTGTAAGAACAGGTTATACTTATGACTTCACCAAGCTACAACTACAATGGCTATCAGAAAACCTTGGAGCAATCATTAAAGCCAATAATTCTTCATATAAGTTTGGCTCACTTCTTATTTTTATATTCTTCTAAATGCAAAATAGATTTCCCATATTTGCTAAAGTTGTATGGAAGACCATTGGTCCATTACCTAGCAAATAAGGGATTACATTGATCAATTGGGAGAAAACTTTGACTCGATAATAACCAATTATTTTAAAGACTTTAAGAAGTTACTGAAGCAAAGATCAAGAATACATGTCTATCTAGTAGAGAAACATTGCAAAGATGTTTGTTTCCTAGTAGATACTGACTACACTTATGTACAAACAATTATTCCTCGAGTGAGATGGTTGAGACCTCTACCTTATGAGATGAATGTAGATGAAGCATCAACAACCATCACTACATTACTAGCAAAGGATATAGAAAAGAATGCTATGGAATTTGGTAAATATGAAGAAGAAAAGGCAAGGATAACTATCTACTTGTAGACATCTACCATAGACAGGAAAGAAAACTAAAATAATGAAGAAACTAGAAGAGAAAATTGGTGAAGAAGAAGGAGAAGAAGATCAAGGACCTTTATAATTAACTCAAAGATTAGGTGAAGACCAAGGTTCTAATGAGGAAGAAGTTGAGGAAGAGACAAAGGAAACAAAAAATAAAATAAAAGGATAGAAGGAAATTTAGAAGCCCAAGAATACCCCAAAGAAAGATGAATAGGATTCTATTGCACCTTTAAAAAAGTCAAGCACTCAAGCATCCATTGCACTAGCAAAGGAACAATCAAAAGGAAAGAAGAAGAATGATACTATAGAGATGAGCAAGCCTACAAAGAAACCATGCAAGAGTTTCAAGCTCTAGATGAATCAGACGAGGAGAAGAAAGAATCAGATGACATGAGTCAATTCATAGTGCTAAGTCACAATCCCTCAATTTGATATAGATAATTTTCGTGACAATGTAAAGAATAATGTAGATCTATCAGGATTTCAACATAGTTATTTTGATAAGTTAGATAATGGAGACAAAAAAAATATTTAAGAGGCTATATATGATATGATGGCTAAATTTAATACTACTCCACTAGAAATTTCTAATCAATACCTAAAAGCTTACATGAGTGAGTAGAATAAAAATGGAAATTCAACATGATGACTAAAAGGTAGATAAGGGAGGTTACTTTAACATAAGTTATGCCTACTCTAAATAAGTAGAAAATTGCAAAAGCCATAACAAAGTATAAAGGGATATTTTCTCCAAAATACAAGGCTTTTTACATTTTAAGGTATCAAGTTGAAGAGGTGGAAACCTAAAGTACATTACTTTGGAAATCAATATATGGGTTGACAATAAAAGTAGTTAAAGAGAAGGCACACAAGAGGACATAAATGTTAATGTGTAAGACATTAGTCTTCTATAGGAAGAGAGAGATCCAATAGGACTCTATAGCTATTAAAGACATTACTAACAACACTATACAAAATTTCAATCCACTTAGTAATGATTAGATCGAGAAATTGGAAAAAGAATCTACTAATGCACCTATTCCATGTGAAAATCCTATATTGATAATGGTTGATGAATCTCCTAAGGTTTAGATATCACCCACTATGCTACCACATGTTTCATAAGTCAAGGAGAAAGAGTCACATGACCAATCAACATGTCAAGATAAAATTTTGGAGAAGAAAGATGAGTTTGATAAGGATAATAAGGAACCATCTTCAATACTGACATTTGATATTGAGATGAAAGAGAAAGAGGTAGCTACACTAGATACATCACTTCCTACTCTATAGAGCTCATGTGTACTGGTACTTGTGGTAATTGATAAAGAGGGAAGTACAAAAAATAAGGGTAAGGAAGATATCCCTACACCCACCTCACCAAAATCTCTTAAAGATCATAAGGAGGATGAACAAGGAAAAGAGCATAAGATAGCTACTGAGATCAAGGAGTAGGTGGTCATACATACACTAGTTACCTTTCTAGTTACTACATACCCTCCCAATAGCTAGACTATTCAAAGACTAAGTACTCAAGTAAGCCCTCTGCAAATATCAGTACCAAGTACCAACACACCCAAGAGTTTTGAGACTATATCATTTGACGATGTTAGTTTGGATGAAGTGATTATGTTTCTATAGTTCAATCCTACAACGATCACACTTGAGGAGATGGAAGTTCTTTAGGAGGCTCTATAATGGAAATAAAGGCAAGAAAAGCTCAGGAGAGAGCATATATAGAAACAAGTTTTGCATGACGTTAAAGATATTTTTGTAGATTCTTTTGATATTTTAGATTCATTAACCAATAAGCCTATCATGGAACAACTTGTACATATAGTTGATAGGATAAAATATGAAGACATAGAGACTAATTTCAAGTTATTGGAATGGCTTGAAAAGAAGTTTCACAGTAAGGTCATGGATAAAATCTCTAGTGCAATAGAACTTAGACAAGTTGACTTGTCAACAAAGATGGACAGTGTGAAGCAAAATTGGAAAACATATATTCTTTGTATACTAAACTTTTTAATGTTGACTTCTTTACTCAAGAAACTCAACAAACTATTGATAGGTTGCAATGATGATGTAGTGCAAGGCAGGAATATCCCCAGAGTAGATGTCATAGCCCCTAGCAAATAACCACACAATAGAAACATAATAACAATGCAAGATCTGATAAAAAATCACAACTCTTTATTTATAAAATAACTGTTACATGTAATGTGCCAAGTTGTAAGGCCTTCCCAGTTACAGGCAAATACAATAGCAATTACAATAATAGTTTTACAAGATCCCTCAAGATCAAATCTGAACCCTAGCTAATCCAGATCCACAATCTGGTAGAAACCCCCAAGGAAGATCTCAACTTGTTCTCGCAAGCCCACCAAGCAGTCTCCTTGTTTTCAAAGCCACAACTACTAGCTCTTCTCCAAATTTTCTCCTCTACCATCTCCTCTTCTCTACGATGGATCAATAATGACTGAAGACTTCCCCACAACCCCTACTTATACAAATCCAAGTCACAAGTTGGCCCATAACACAAATTAAATACAAATCCTTGACACAATACAAGGCAAGAGTATCCCTAGAGGAGATGTCCTTGCCCCCAGCAAATAATCACACAACATAAACATAATAATAATGCAAGATTTGATACCATATCACAAGTCTTTATTTATAAAATAATTGTTACATGTAATGTGTTGAGCTATAAGGCCTTATTGGTTATGGCCAAATATAATAGCAATTACAATAACAATTATACAAGATCCCTCAAGATCCAATCAAAACCCTAGCTAGTCCAAATCCATACTCTGCTAGAAACCCCCAAGGAAGATCTCAACTTGTGCTTGCAAGCCCACCAAGAAATCTCCTTGTTTTCCAAGCCATAACTACTAGATCTTCTCCAAATTTTCTCCTCTACCATATTTTCTTCTCCATGATGGATGAATAATGACTAAAGACTTCCTCAAAACCCCTACTTATACAAATCCAAGCCACAAGTTGGCTTGCAACAACAATTAAATCACCAAAATCGATGTCTAAGTAAAATTGTGATATTTCTTAACTTCAACTGAATTAGAACTCATTCTTTGAACCATGGGTAGAAATATAGGTCCTCTACAATCCTTAAAATTTTCATCTTCTAGCTCATTGTAGAAAATTAATTACATGGTCTGCAATAGGCACCAAAATAATATATCTTGAGAAGCAAGGTAAAATGACTCAAACTTCAACTCAATCCATCCAATATCTATGCAATCATGAGAAAAGGTTCTCCAATGTGTCTCCAACACATACTTAACCATGAAAAGCATAACTCCACCAAAGTTTAAGCTCGATGCTCCTGCATCAAACTCCCCTAGTAAATAGAAAATTGTGTTCCACACTTTGATGCCCAAAGAAAGAGCAACAACCATCTTCATCTTCACCAAAGACTTCCACTCCAATAGGGACAAGAAAACCAAATTTCTCATCATCCACATATAAATGACTCTATCAAACACTAGAATATCAACCATCCAATCAAAATGCTCACTCCCAGGAATAAAAAGAACATAATGCTTCATCAACAAACCCTCATTCACATCACCAACTAATGAATCTTTACCAATAGTAACAAACTCCATATCAATAGCAAAAAACTCCATATTAGTAGCAACATGTAGATTTCCATCAACCCATGCCAAAATCATAACCCCAACAATCTCATTGCTCACAAAAAGATGCTCTGCAACACACAACTCATCACCAACAACACCCAGATCATCCACAACTAAGTGCTCTACAATTTCCATGTTAGATCCAACCAACTGATCATGAAAACCAACCTCTGTCCCAACATCAACAAGGTTAGGAATATCTTTAGCAACAACCTCTAGCTGCTCTACAAGTTTTGTATTAGACTCTACAAACTAATAAAAAAAACCAAAATCTTCCACCTCAACCTTGTTATGCCATCTTCTCTCACAAACAAGTCTCTTAACCAGCCAAACAACTCTCTTCTGGATCAGTAGACTCCAACTCCACAAAAACTTACAAAATTTCTTCCTCACCCCATCTGTAACTTGATCAGCCAAGCTAGCTTCAAACTAAGTAGACATCTTAGAAAGCCTCCTCTCCACCACATGATAGAGATTTGCAATCATCCTAGCATCCAATCCTCTCAGAGCCATCTTCCAAGATCTTTGTAAACCCTCTACAACAAATCCTTCCTATGCTTCTTGTGGAAACCTCAAATTGTTTGCAAGTTAGATCACAACCTGACACTTCACATGAACAATCAAGAACCACATCACAAGTCTAGGACTAGAAATATGCAATCCACAAACTCTCTACAATCATGCCTCAATAAGTTTAGTCTTCCATCTTTGCATCCATTGATCCATCTGTAAGGTCTTTGTAATTGTAATTCAAAACCATGATGTGCCACCTCACAACCAAGAGATCTAGGACTCTAGAAAGAATAATACACCACTAGATCAAGATATAGTCAAATCAACATCTCCAATCCAAGTCTTATGGAAATTGTCTTAGCTTCAGCAATATGTCTACACACTCAGGAACAACCTTCACTTTGATACCACCTAATGCAGTGCAAGGTAGTAGAATCCATAGAGGAGATGTCCTAGCCCCTAGAAAATAACCACATAGTAGAAACATAATAAAATGCAAGATTTGATACCAAATGTCAAGTCTTAATAAAATAATTGTTACATTCAATTTGTCGGTTTGTAAAGCCTTCCTAGTTATGGCCAAATACAATAGTAATTACAAAAATAGTTCTACAAGATCCCTCAAGATCTAATCTAAACCCTAGCTAGTCTAGATCCATACTCTAGTAGAAACCCCCAAGGAAGATCTCAACTTGTGCTCGCAAGCCCACCAAGCAATCTCCTTGTTTTCCAAGTTGCAACTGTTGGCTCTTCTCCAAATTTTCTCCTCTACCATCTCCTCTTCTCCACAATGAATGAATAATGACTAAAAACTTAATCAAAACCCCTACTTATACCAATCCAAGCCACAAGTTGGCTGAGAACACAAATTAAATACAAATACATAAATTAAATGCCACAAGTCGGCCTGCAACAATAATTAAATGCCCAAAATCGATGTTTGAGTAAAATTGTAATATCTCCTAGGTCTGATTGAATTATAACTCTCTCCCTGAACCATAGGTAGAAATCTAGGTCTTCTACAATCCCTAAAATTTTCATCCTTAAAACTTGGTGGAAAATTAATTACATGGCCTGCAGTAGGCACCAAAATAATATATCTCTAGAAGCAAGGTAAAACGACTCAAACTTCAACTCAATTTTTCCAATCTCTATGCAATCATGAGAAAAGGTTCTCTAATGTGTCTCCAAAACATTCCTAACCATGAAAATCATAACTCCACCAAAATATAAGCTTGAGTCTCCTACATCAAAGGATAACTAAAGTCTACTAGAACTATATTGAAAACATCTCTTGGCAGTAGTCAATTACAATTTCAGAGATTAGTTCTTACACAAGGAAGACTTGTTCAGTTTCAAGCTAAGGATGCCAACATCATATCAAATTTGATAAGTATTCAGTCCATGTTCACCCCTCACATTGAATTTTTTCGATGAGAGCTCACATTTTCCAAATCACTACTAAAGAAAGATTCCCATCTTTCAACTAAAAAAGGCCTAGTGGACATAGAAGCCAACTTGGAGATTCAGATTCAATATTTAGATGCAACTAGAGATAATTGGGATTTTGCACTAGAAATCCTTATGAAATTCCACCAATTTTTTTTTGGATAAACTCAATTTAAGTTTAATGCCCTCAATGACATAAGTGTCAAAAAACAAGGATTTTATGTTAAGGCGCACAATATATAAAGATAGGGGAAATATATCTTTGAAGCAAAACAATCTTTGATAATATCTACTCAAGTGGAGTTATAGAAATAAAGTGCAATATTTTGAAGTATTTACTTAAGGGGGTAACAAGGTAATGAGACAAAAAAATTTGCCGATTTTAAAATTTTGTATATAGACCAAGTTGATATTACAGATTATCCAAATTATGTGTGCTACACAATGATATATACCATGACAAAGTGTTTTTTCTGCTTATGTCAAAGGGGGGGATCATTAATCTCATTAAGGTTTTGAAAAATTTAGTGACAAAATTCTTAGTCATTATCTAGCAGAGTTAGTCAGTCATCACTGTGACTGAGCTAATACTTAGGCTAAGTAAATAAAGCATGCCAAGTATAAGGATTCAAAAAATACATATCAAGCTGATATGAAAAGTTAGTGTATGCTGAGAAAAAAATATGTGTCAAGTCATTTAAGAGTCAATCAATAGTATGTGTTGAGCCAATCAGAGGTTGAGTGATAGTAGAGAGCATAGTTAAGGTTGAGCATTAGAATTCTATTAATGTCAAGCAACCAGTCATGGACATACAAGTTTGTAATGGCACAAACTTGTATGTGAGCCATTTTTGGCTAACATAATATTTATTTTAAGATATTTTGAGATAATAAAAAAGTCATATCATACATCCCAAGGTAACCTAAGTAACCAATAATAAAAAGTGAAGCTTTAAGTTGTAGTAATAATCAACCAAATTCATTAATTATGACCTAAGATCATCTCCAAATTCCTATTTAAAGTGAAAAACCCTAAGGGTGAGTAATGAGATGTGAAGAGGAGTATTGTATGTGAAGAAGAAAGAAGGAATTCATGATGGAGAAGATTCTTAAGTGAAGGATTAGAGATGTAAAACTAGTTGATAAGAACAAAGTCATTTGAGAAGACAAGTAGTGAAGGGTCAAAGAAGAGAAATTTGATCAAAAGGATCAAGGTACAATCAACAAAGAGGAGATCTGATATCAAAAAAAAAAGGCTAACCAAAGGATCGGGTACTGAATCATTTTGATACGTGATACATGGTAAATCTCTTAATAGAGTAGTCGTAACAGACTTGTATAAATCACCTAACAAAGTGCTTACTTAATTTTGAGTTTAAACCCTTTCATCAAGGTAAGGCCCAACAGTCTTGTAAGCCTTTAACAAGGAAGACCTTTTATAGGGTATGATCATAGATTATGATCAAAAATTTGTAGCCATAATTGGCCACACTTTATTGCTGTAATAGCAAAGATTTATGGGCGTCATCCCCACCCCAGTTTTACCTTACCTTGGAGGGTTTTTGGGTAACCAAAATATTTTATGCTATGTGTTGAATTATATTATGCTATGGTTGTGATATATAATTAGATATTTCATTTTATTTGATAATTTATGAGATGGATGAATGGTGAAATGCTTTTATGGTAAAGGTTATAAAGTACAGTTTCACCCCCCCCCCACCCCCCTCTCAAAATTACTTTCCCATTTATATTTCCAACATATTGTACTATCATAAATTTAACATAAATATTTATAGTACAAAGAGTATACTCCTCTAAATAATTCTACCCAAGGGAACTCATGGATTGAGACCTTTGAATGTCAACCTAGAGCTCCCTAGTCATGACATGCAAAAAGGTACAAATTAAGCATTTTGTTCTCTCAAATGAGCTTAGAAATAAAGTTCCTTGTAAGGTTCACCATGAAATGGGAGGTTCAAAAACAAGAGAAAGGATGCAAGTGTTCAATAATTTCTATGAGTATGCAATGCACAATGATAACTACGGTAAGTGAGAATGATGGATGCAAGCTAAAACTAACAAATGTATTATTGCAAATCCCTATTTAAGCTAAGTATGCTTTGAAAGTACATGAAAGAATAGCTAAAATAATGATATAATGAGATCAAGCTACAATGATATGAAACTATAGATGAGAGGGTGAAATAAGTCTTCTCAAGCTCCAAGTAGTACCTAAGATTCTTGCAGCATAATGTTAGTATAAAATGAATGGTTGTGAGATGAGGAGAGATCTCTCCCTTATAAAGAATAATAGATGGTGGAGATCATGAGGAAATATGTATCTAATCAAGGGTAGAGGATGAAAGTGGAGTGATACATGTGCATAAGAGTTGGCTTTCATGCCCCATGTGAGACAAAATAGGTTTTGCTTTTATTTTTAAAGTGAGAATAATACTTTATGTGAACATAACTTAGGATAGGTGGGAAATGGGGTCTTTTATTTAATTAAATGAGGAAATGTTCCTTTTAGTTAAATAATGACTTAGGATATAGCGTTAAAATTTTAGGATAAAATTAAATTAATTAATTTTTTGAGGATTTGGTCAAGACAAGTGATTTAACAAATTTAGGAAAAATGCTAGAAAAGGGGTTAATAGTCTAGATGACCATTTTTTAGTGATTATATTTTCCCCTATTTAATTAATGTGTGATCAATATGGGAACACATTAAGTCAAAGAATGAAGAATTCAAGCAAGCAGTGGAGCAATCTGACTCTGAAGAACAAAGTGCAAAGAGATGGAAAATCTAAATGTATAGTTTGTTAGTAATAGTAATAAACACTGGGACATTGGGGGGGGGGGGAGAGAGAGAGAGAGAGAGAGAGAGAGAGAGAGTACTAAAACCGAAGATGAGTACTAATATTGTGATAGTGCTAACAGAATTGAACTATGTGATTTTGAGTCAAACTCATTGACCCATGTTTCATGGGTAGTGATTCAACATGAATCCATCTCTCATGAGAATAAATGAAACAATTAGCACTCATTCGATCTAGGTAATTTTCATAAGGTTCAAACACCAAGACTTCCCAGGAAGTCACCCATCCCACTATTATTCCAACTTGAGCACACTTAACTACATAGTACTAATATGTCAAGTAAGCATATAGATCAAGAGAAAATAGAAAGGTCAAGCATATGCTCCCAAGAAATAGATATTCATAACAAAAAATCAATTTGCAGTGATGATAGAATATTCCTACCCCTTGAGGATTAAAATTGAAATGAGATAAAGGAGGTGCATAAATGAGCTAAATATGATCAAATTGAGATACAATAAGGTCCATGATGATAGATAAGTGATGTGTTAGTGTTTCAAAATGTCAAGCTTCAAAAATCCCAATGAGAATAGAACACATCTAGGAGTAGATACTTCCCATCTACAACATACCAGTACAAACACCGAGGCTAACTATAAGGATAGACCCTTCTTCTACTTCAGGCTCTACAAAACCTAGGTGGGTGAACTTATAGATTCTTCATATGATACCAGCATCAAAAGTATACAACTAAATCTAGACAAAGTAGATAAAACCATTATTTCTCCTATACTTATGTAATAACAAAGATGTGCAGTAGAAAATTGAAAATCTTATGAAATCCTTAAGTTAAGTGAGGGCATCCCTTCAATTCTTAAATAGAAAAGGAAATGGATGATTATAAATTTGATTTTAGTAGATCCCAAATATTCAACAGTAAGAAACATGTTGATCCTATAGCTAATCAATTTCTTATCTATTGGATAGTTCCATAAATCATACACATACACCAAGATATCAAATCTATCCTATCACTTTGTGATTTAGACATTAGTGTTCATAAAGACCCCATTCTCATGAAATATCCTTCTCAAATAACCAGCAGCCCTATAAAATACATCAAGAATTTACCTTTTTCTTTTTTCCAACAAAAAAACACATAAGACATAAAACCTTAAGGTGATGGAAAAGGGTTTAAGTTATTTATCTCTAAACCACATAACATTGCAAATTATAGAGATAGGAGACAAGAATCATAATGAAACTAAGGAGTTTGTTGTTCATTGTATTCATTTCTTTGAAACTATACATTCAAGATGCATGTAGATAACTCCTAAAACCACTAAATAGATCAGGACTATCTCTATTAGCTTCATTACTATTGCTCATATAAGATAGAAAGTTGAAGAATGGTGAAATCATAGCTATGGATCCAACCTTGTGGTATCATAGACTAACTAGAACATGTCCAAGAAACTAGAACCAACCATTATAATGAGAGAAAAAGAGAAATATATAGGAAAGGAAGAGGAAACTAGATCTAATCTAGAAGTAACACATGTCCACTTTAATCTCCATCCCTTGCGGTTGAAAATAATCTCTCCTCTCTCTATAACCCAAATCTGAAATGGCTGTCATCATTAAGTGTAAAAAACTCAAAATATATCTTCCCAATGATGAAAAACCCTTGCTCTTATAAAATATTAGATATGCATCTAAAATGTTGAAAAATCATCTACTAAACTGATTTGGAGATTAAAAAACCATCACTAGTTGCATTCCTAACAACTGAATGATTAGAATAATATCATAGTAATAGAAGGATTGGACACCCTTAAACAATGATTCATTGCCGAAATTCATCATGTTTTTACTTAGAAAATCATGCTAGACTCATTTATTGTATCAATCTAAGAATGTAAACTTGAGATAGTGGCTGCAAAGTTTATGCTTTAGTTATTCTCAATAGTCATCACTTCTAAGGTAAAAGAAGTTGTTATAGGAAACTTATACTAGAAACTAAACTTATAGATTAATTCTCATCTTGAAGGAAAAACATAATAATAAATAAATAATTATTTGGAAGTAAACCTATGCTATAGGATACAGACAATGGTTCTACTACCAGTGGCTATAGGAACAATAGTACTTAACAACTCAAAGGAAACTTAACTAAATTCTACTTAAACATGAGAAAGGAATTCACCTCCCATGTGGGCCCCCATAGAAGTGTGAATGAATTATAAATCAGAGATTGAAGTGAATAACTATCATGTATTCATTCAATAAAACATGGACACAATATACAATATCAAAATGCTTTACTCTACTGCTTGATTACAACATGACTTTCTTAGAACATCTAACTAGCTTGGAAACATAAGTCTTCCATTACATAGCATAAAAAATTTATTTTTAGGAGTGATATCATCATTTTTTCAAGAATATAAGCCACATTCAATGCTTCAAAAATATAGGAACACTCAACAACTAGATTATCTTGGACTAAATCAGCAACTACAAAGTGATGGAAGGAGTGGAACTATAATGAACTCTGAAATAGTCACCCACCTTGAAAGACCCACTTATCCTTTAGTCCATGATCCTTGCTTGACTTATTCTTCCTACAAAAGGTTAACACAAAAAAATCCAAAACATGAATCCAAGGCATAGATCATAATAAGTTTTCCCTATTTTAATGTAGCCTTGTCACACAATTACAGGAGGTCTACCCATTAAAGCTAGAGAAGAAATATACTAGATTTACCATGACATTCATTAATCTAGATATATATTTAGTATTTTCTTTAAGTTTCATAAGCATCAAATACACATATACTTAAAACTTATAAACATAAAAGATTGTATCATGTTTATGGAAAACTATAAGATATTCAAGTGTGTACTTAGAAAATAATAAACAAAACACCCTATAAAATTGACTCATCATTCCATCTAGCTTAGACATTTTTTGGTCCCAAAACAAATAAATTCTTTAACTTGGCTATCATCCTATAGTCAACAGCTACCATTTGTCTAGATCCTCCCTTTGCAAAACTCTAGTAGAACCTCCTGTGTTTCTTCCACCTGTCCTTTTCCTCTTGCATGTTAAAACTATCCAGACATTTTGAATTTGCAAGTAATGGAGACATTAACAATGGAGGTTGAAAGGTTAATGGAATCCAAACACTTTCTCTCTCTCTTCCCAAAGAAATGTACCAAGGAGCATGCTAGGTTGCCATAGAAAAATTGAGAGGTGAATGTGGTTCTCTCTTTCTCATCTCCTCAAATAAATTGTTCTAGCACCAATGTATGGCATTTCTAGCCTTAGGTAGTTTAGTATTCACCATCTGTTCATATGCATTAAATTCTTCCTTCCTTATTGGATAGATGATCTCGCTACCTAATTTAGATGGGGTTATTCTTAATCAGTTATAATAGAGAGTTTGAGGATCCTTGGCTTCAGGCCTTAGAAACAGGGGGAATGTCTGACTTCAAATCTCTATACACTTCAGCTTGAATATTCCAACTAATTTCATTGTGTATCTAGGAAATGAAGACTTTAAGTTGAATATCCCCAACATAAAGTAAGGGATTCCAAACTTGGTCATCTAGAACTACAAGTTTGTGAAGATAAAGTTCATATAACAAATTTTTGATGGTTGCAGGAAAGTTATGGAAAGCTTGGAAAAATTGGGTAGGCTCTTGTAATGAGGGAGTCCTATCTTGCATAAGTGCATAATGTAGGTCATTTGATAGTTCAACAGATGTTCTTTAAGAAATAGAGAATAGACAGGTGATGGGGATCTACAACCCATTAAGTTAGGGATTAAGGATGTAATTTTGTCAGGCTTTACACTCAACTATTCTACCTTTTCCTCAACAAGAGTTTCCTAATAGTGACTATCTATGATTTTATTTAGTTCTTTCCTTTGTTGTTTCCAATTTTTTCTCTTAGAATTTAATTGTTTAGCCAACACAAAAATAATATCTAACAAATATGTTGGACTAGATTGAGCTGATATCAAACTATGGTGAGAATTATCTACTACTTGAGGAATAGATGAATTACCATTGTTAGGACTTGACCTTTTTAAAGGATCCATCCAAATAATCATAGCTCTCTCAGTATTAGAGCACTTTTGAGCCATTGAGGCTAATGTTTCTAACCCTTCATTTGAAATTTTCTCAACCACCTTATTGATAAGGTCCATATTAACAACTAGATTTTCTTCACAGGGATCCTTCTTTGTCATAAGAGATTCTACTATAGGAGATACGGGTTCATCTACTTTCCTAATATAACTATTAGAATCATCACTTCCTAAATCATCTCCATAAAAATTCCCAGAGGTTGGTCCCCTCCTTTGAAATACATAAGCTTGCTCCTCTGAGCTGGAGTCATCTCCAATCATAATGAGTTATGCATTCTCAAGCTTACCAAGAACCTTCCCCATTTTGTCATCATGAAATTCCTCAAATGTGCCTTTGTTTTATAACTTTATTCCATTGCTCATCTTCCTGAGAAATTTCAAGCTATAAATCAGCCTCTTGCTAGATATTTTCATTTTCTTCTTCCTTCAGCTTAGAATCTTGGGTTACCTAAGGTTCATTATTTGGAATCTCCTCAGTTGGTTTTGTTCTTCACCTAGCACTTCTTATTAATGGATTTTCCTCCTTTTTTGGGGCTTTCCTTTTTTTGGATGTGCTCTTGGCTATAGGAGATGCCTTAGCTTGCCAACCAGTACTAGGGTTATTTTTTTGTTTCTTATGCTCTGGGGAAACTATTTCTACTACAGGAACAACTTTAGCCTTCTCTATAGGAGTCTCCAATTTCTTTCATGAAATGGTCTTGAAGTAGAGGAATTAGCAGAATTAGGAGAATCAGAGGAATTAGGGCTTCTAACCTTAACTTTCTTTTTATTTTTGGACAAAGAACATTGTCCAATTTTGATAAAGATTTTTTTGATTCCTTTAGCAGTTTTAACCCTCTGATCTACTCTACACCCAACTGGTTCTAGGATAGGCTCCTTAAACCCTCATAGAAAAAATTCCTCCAAAGCAATATGTGACTGCTCCCTTAAAGCTTTTTCCACTAACAGCTTAATTAAGCAATGGTGGAAGACAAGGTTTTGTCTACCTTCTTGTACTAGTATGGCTTTTTTTGACAAAATGCTAAATATGAAACTAGGGACATTGATAGATCTATTATCATGCCTTAAACAACTCAAGAATTTGAAATGAATAGCATGTAGAAATGAGTGTCGACCTTCACAAGTGAAATACCTAATGATAAAAATTGAAAATTGTTGAAATGGCTCAGGAAGAGATAGTCTAATAGTACCTTCTTTCTTATTAATATCAAGCTATGGATCTCCATGTAGAGTGAACTGAGCTCTGGTGGAAGTTGGGTCAAGATTCTCTGTAAATTCCTCACCTTCCAATGGTAGTCCCATGACTTCTACCAATACTGTCTAAGAAAATGGCACATTCAATCCTTTAACTATTGCCACTCCATTCTTTAAGGAGTTGAGAAATTGAAATGCAACCTTGTCATCCAAGCTAGTTAGCTTTTGAACATAATCAATCCATCCCCTTGCTTGAGAATACAACCTACAATTCTGGTCTTCAAACAACACATTATGCATACTAGGCTCTCTTTGAATCAAGTCTCTTCCCATCATCTAATTTCTATGGTACCCAAAACAAAGTTTTAGGAGAGAAGAATAGACAATCATAAATTTGGACAAGAAAACTTGAAACAACATGTTATAGGATGAGTTCAAATTTACAAATTTTTAGAGTAATGAAGCTTGAGAAATAAGAACTATGAGTAAAAATATATTCAAAACTTTATGTTATCATTTCATAATTACTCATAAATACATCCCATGAAACTTGTACATAACATATCTTGCCATCTTAGTTTTATACATGCAAAAAATAACATGCAGAAAGAGGATTTTCAAGAAAAATTCTAATCATTTGTAGAAAATACAAGTATGAGAAGTGAAAAGATTAAACAAAAACATTGCATAAACATAACGAAAAAACTAATATAACTTTCCCCCAACTAAAATATTGCAAGTGGTCCTACACTGGTAGTGTAGACAAGGCATACAAAAAAAAATATTGCAAAAACAAATTAATATCACATACTTTGAAATGTGTGCTAACCAAAAGTGCTAGTGAGGTGGTAGTTGCTATCCATGAATGAAAAAAATGATGAGATGGATGGGTGGTAGACTAAAAATGAAACAAAAATGTATTATGAAGAATCAACTTTCATAATGAAAGTGTTTATTATGATAGTGAGAAGAAAAACTAGAGTAAGGAAGGAAAATGAGCAAAAAGATCATTAGGAGATGTTGCAAGAGCTACAACACCAACAATAGAAGAGAATTACTATAGGAACTCCTTCTTACTCTCTAGTTTGTGACATTATTTTAACCTATGACCATTTACCAACAATTTGAATTGAACTTGATCCATAGCAGAGGGTTGGATTGCACCATTTGGGAAGACTAAAATAATTTCATACAACCCTAACCATCTGGTTTGGAAGTTGCTAGGATTATGCTAATACCTTGAGTCATAAATGAGTTCCTAGTCACCAACAAATTTTTTTTTCTCCTAAACATACTTGTCATGCAATTGCTTGTGTTGGTTTTGTATCAATTTTGTGTTGTACAAGGTACATCTATGCCATTCATCAAGACCATTTAAACTTAGTATCCTTTCTTGTTGTGCAACAATGAGATCCATCCCAAGATCAAGGGTTGTCCTGAGTTTCTTATGTTCAAACTCTATTGGCATGACTGGAGAATGACTATAAACAAGCTTAAATGGTGTAAAACTAGTAGTAGACTTCCATGTGGTGTGGTAAGCCCAAAGTGCTTTAGGAAGTTAGATAGCCCAATCTTCCTTATGGATGGCTACTATTTTAGTGAGAATAGACTCCAACTCCTAATTGGTAACTTCAATCTTCTCATTAGCTTGGGGTGATAAAGTGAAGATTTACCATGTCTAATGTTGTATTCCTCCATTAGAGTAGTAATCAGATTAGAAGTAAACTGAGGACCTTGGTCAGATTGAATCTCCCTTGGTATGCCAAATGTAGTGAAGATGAATTTATAAAGGAACTTCACAACATTATTATCTCTTGGGTGCTTCATAGGTTTTCCCTTAGCCCACTTTGTAACATAATTAGTGCATACAAGGATATAGGATTTACCTTTTGATGATGGCTCAATAGGACCAACAAAATTAATCTCCCATTTATGAAATGGTGCAACAATGACCTATGGCTGAAGGGGCATTTCATTTTTCTTGGTGGGGCATCCCATACATTGGCATTTGTTGCACTTTTTAGTGTACTGAGTAGCATCCTTATTTAAACTAGACCAATGGTAACTTGTAGTTAAAATCTTCAATGTTGTCTTTTTGGTAGCAAAATGTCCACCACAAGGTTCATCATGACATGCCTTAAGAATATCATAAGTTTCATCCTCTCTAATGCATCTTCTAGTGACTTAGTTAGGACTAGTGTAAAACATGAATCCATAAATCCATGAATAATTTTAGCTCTTTTCAATTAGCAATCTTCTTTATTTGGCAGAGAAATGAGCTAGGGTCTTACTAGTTGTGAGATAATTGGCAATATCAACGTACCAAAGATTTTAGGTAGTCAACAAAAAAAAAGATGCTTATCAGGAAAGTTATCATCAATGGTAACAGGATCATCAAGCACATGCAACCAAGAAAGAAAATCTGCTACCACATTGGTCTTACTAGGTTTATCTATGATGGCAATGTCAAACTCTTGCATAAGCAACAACCATCAAGCCAATGAGCTAGAAATTATAGGCTTGTTCATGAGATATTTAATGGAAGAATGGTTTCTATGCACATAGATCTGGTACCTAGTGATGTAATGTCTAAACTTATTTAGGGCATAGATGACTACAAGCAATCCTTTTTCAGTGACAATGTAATTAAACTCAGCTCCTTCCAAGTTCTTACTGAGAAAGTAAATGGCATGCTCAACTGAGTATACCTTTTGACCAAGAAAAACACCCATAGCATAGTTCAAGGCATCAATATGAATGTGAAAAGGTAAGCCCCAGTTAGGTCCTTTCAAAACTAATGTTGTAGTGAGTACTTTTCTCAATTGTAGGAAAGACTTCTCACACTCAGAATCCCAAGAAAATTAAGCATCCTTTTTGAGGAAGTTATTTAGTGGTGTTGCAAGATGACTAAAATATTTTATTAACCTTCTATAATATCTGGCATGTCCAAGGAAACTGTGCACATCCAAATCCATTTAGAAAGGAGAAATAATTTTTTCCAGCAAGGTTATCAAGGACTTGATCTATGAACATTAAGGGAAAGTGGTCCTTTTTAGTGGTAGTGTTAAGCTCCCTATAGTCGACACAAGCTCTTCACTTTCCCTCCTTTCTTAGGTACTATAAAAAGAGGGGAACCCACTAACTATCTAAAATAGGATAGATGAAGATAGCATTCAACAACTTCTGCAACTCATTCTTGACTATATCCCTAAGAGTTGGATTTACCCGATGTCGAGGTTGGCAAATAGGTCTAAATTTAGAGCTGATATAAATTTAATGAGTGTAGAGCTTAGGGTCTAGGCCTTTCATGTTATTATAATCCCAAGAAAAGGCTGATTAATGTTCTTCAAGAAGCTGCAGGACTTCTAACCACTGAGAAGAAGTCAAAACACTACTTACATTCAATTCCCTTCCTAAGCTGACCTCTATCTTAGTGACATTTTGTACCATGGATAGTTGAGCAATTGGGAAAGACTACATTTCATGAGGTAGCTATGTGTGAAGAAATTTTGAAGTTTCTAAATACTACAAAGCATAATAGGTGGTAATAAACTGTTAAGAACATAGTTCCCTTGGGTAGACACTTAGCTTTCCACTCCATATTCATTTAGAATAATGGAGTAAATGATCTCATCTTCCCCCCTAGAAGCTATAAAAGGTTCCTTGGATATCATCATTAACTGATGAATGGAATTAACCTCAGGTTTAGTATAATCCAAATCTAGCTAGATGATTTGATCATCTTGTAATAGAGGTTGAGCTAGGGAATATAGAGTCAGATGTTTAGTGTTGACTCCATTAGATATAGTCATTTTTCCAGAGCAAAAAGCTATATAGGCATCAACAGTAGCCAACCAAGGTCTACCTAAGATTATTGGGTATCCTCCCATGTTAGCCTTTGGGGAAATGACAAAAAATTCAAATAGATATTCCCAAGAATTCAAGGTGACTATAGCATCCTCTACCATCCCATCAAGGTGTAATGGTGGAACTATTAGCAAGCTGAAGGATGGTGTGTGTTTGCCTAAGATCGATGATATGTAACTGAGACATTACTTCCTTAGTCATGACATTTATGGAAGCAACTAAGTCAACTAGGGCATTGTGGACTTGAACTCCCTGAATAGTGATTGTTACCACATGACTACAAATATTAGAATACTTTGGAATTGTGAGT